>CM062811.1:503359106-503836606 GCA_031772625.1 Pinus tabuliformis | reverse complement strand
ATTTCTGGGCTTAGAATTATGGATTCTATATCTAAGCCATTGAGAATATATTGTGATAATTCAGCTGCTGTTTTTATGGCTAAAAACAATAAAAGTGGGAGTCGAAATAAACACATCGACATTAAGTATTTAGCTATAAGGGAACGTGTTAAAGAAAAGAAAGTGGTCATTGAGCATGTCAGCACTGAGTTGATGATCGCTGATCCTTTGACTAAGGGCATGCCACCGTTTAAATTCAAGGATCATGTATTGAATATGGGACTTGGTCCCATTATGTAGTTTCTCATTGTATGGACAATGTTATTTTAATGAAATTCTTAATTATTGTGATGTTTTTCTCATATTTATGTGCACTTTAAGTTGATTTGAGAAAATTCATTTAAGAAGGACCAAGAGTAAACATAAGGTTTATTCATTAAGAAATTGTTGCCACATAAATTATAATAAGAATAAATACATAGTAATACATGGAAGATAATACTCGTCATTAGAGGACTTATCGCCATGATTCATGTATCTATTACTTAATACAGATTATCAATGGGTTTTAAGTTGAGACATTAAGTTTGGAAGTATGGACCAAGTGGGAGAATGTTAAGCTCCATTAATTTTTGCACAATTGCTGCCTACAATTATGGGATTTAAACTGTAGTCTTTCCTTAACTTATGGAAACCAACTGCAGTAGTTTCCTTAAGTTAAGGAAATCAACTGCAGTTAATAAATTTATTGTTGGGAGCTACTGAAGTGGTCCATTACTCCATCTGGAGTTCTCTGCCTTGATCTGTGGGACATCTGACACATAGCTATCAGAAGCTTGATGGAAGCTTGGCTATAAATTCATCTGTTTGGTCTCCAAGCTTGCATCTCAATCCCCTTCAGTTTTTCACACCATCTAGCTGAGATAGCAGAGCTTGGAAGTGCCTTCAGAATTTCTGCATTCTTTTCTTTTTGCTTGGATAGCTGGAGCCTGGTTTTTCCAGAAAGAAGTTGCATCAAGAGTTTCACCAATGGCTGGAGGTAATTCATATCCCTAGGCATTAAGTTTAAAATGATTATTTTCAGTTCTTTCCGCATGCAGAATCGCTGTTTAAACATAGAAAAGTCTAACATAATCTTCATACGTAGTCAACTCAATTAACTGTGCCAACATGTGGGTGAGAGCACTTTACAAAGAAAACGGCCAACAATAACTGTTTGATGAATGAGATAGCCTAAAATTACGGCTGTCCAGAAAAACCATTACTGATGTGGGAAAATTCTGAACTCTTGCATAGTTATAGGAATCGTAATATATCAAGGACTTTACGAAGGTAAGTAGGTTTCCTCTGGTGTTAAAGTCTTTTCCATATCTACCAACAATACAAACAATTGTCATGGCCTTTTCCACCGTCCGAATCCTTCGTCCAGACTAAACAGAATGTGTATATACGTACATTCACCGTCCGAACCTTGAACAGAATGTGTGTATACATACATTCGTCGTCCAAACCTTGAACAGAATGTGTATATAGATACATTCGCCATCCAAATCTTGATGAACATTGCGGGGTATCTTTATATAGATTATAGATTCTTGAATATTTCAGGATAGATCCTGAAATTATATCATGATGAACATTTAAAAAAAAAACACAAGAATTCACAATCAATTTAAACTTAAAAATACATCATGTATATATATTTCAGAATAGATCCTGAAATTATATCATGATGAACATTGTGGATTTTTTAGATGGATTATAGGTTTTAGAGTATTTCAGAATCTAATAGATATGAGTGGTTAATTGTTTAACTTCACGGTCATACATATTAAATTTTAAAATATTTCAAGAATTTATAATCAATTTTAATTTAAAAAATAAAAATTCAAAAAAAACAAGAATTCACAATCAATTTAAACTTAAAAACACCTCACATATATATACTATGTATATATATTTTGTTAATTCATGTATATATATTTTGTTAATTCATGTATGAAATGTATAATCAATGAGTAATTTGTACAAGGTCATTTTCATTAGCTTTTCTGATAAAAAAAATGGTTGACTATGAAAACCATTGGGAAATATAAAAACTATCTCATCAAATATCAGATTAAAAATTTCACACTTCACAATCTTGATCCTTGATCATAACATTTCAACTTCATTCCATCCAACATTGAAACTCAACTCTCGCTTGACACATCTGCCTCACATGCAAGTCCAAAATAAACGGACCTTTGTCTTTAGACTCATGTAACTTCTTTGTCTTTGTCCAAAGTAAACGGACCTTTGTCTTTGTCCAAAATAAACGGACCTTTGCCTTTAGACCTTTGTCTGAAGAGATGCGGTTATTCCGGCCGAATTTTGACCCGAGAGCCGCTATTCGTATGAATTTTGTTGACATGCACTTCACGTGTTTGTCTTATATCTTCTATCAGAATATCTAAAGGAAATTGGAACCGCCTTCATATCTTGAAATGTCAAAGTCTCCGGCCGACCCGTTAACGGAGGCGTCTTTTATTCATCATATGACTCGGAATTCTGGAAAATTTCTTCATATGAGGGGACAATTAAGTAGACTTGTAACTTGCGTAGCTGAAGTGCATAGCAAGGCGTTATTCACTGTGTCGTAACGTGATGAATACGTGGGATGATGCAATCCACGTAAATTACTGTACTAAGTGACGCGATAACGTCGTCATCTGACTTACATTTGTCTAGTCGGAGGGTAACTCTAGTACGTGGGATGATGCAATCCATAGAGAATTACAGTTGCGTGTGTCTTCTTGTAGGGATGCCAAGCCTTGTTGGCGATGGGCAACCAAATTATTTTTAGATTGTGTAACTAATGGTAGGGTAAGCATGCTATAATATTATATAATATGCTAGCATAGTAAATAAATTTGGTGTGTAAAAGTAGAAAATGGTGTAGATTTGTTTATATCAACTATATCTACTAATGTGGTTATGTTAGTTGATTACTTATGTGTATGGGTTGGATTTGTTGACTATGGTTGATCATGGTTAAAAAGAGTTCATGAGGTTGATCATAGTTGAATAGGGTTGATGAATCTGATCATGGTTGATGTAGTTGATTATGGTTGACAAAGATGACCAAGATTGATAATGGTTGACCATGATTAACCATTAATGTAAAAATGTATTAATGTTACAATAATGTAATAATATTAAATTAATGTTGACCATTATTATGTTGTTATAGTAATGTTGACCATGGTTGACCATTGTCAACCATGGTTGATAATGGATGATGTTAGATTAATGTTAATAAATTTTTTAACAACAATGAGTACTTGATATATTAATTTTGTATTCGATCACAGCAAAATACTCGGGTGAAGTACATTTGAATTTGCTCTTGAGCTTCTACTTTTTCTCTTTCATCATGATTTACACAGCCCAGATGTTCATGGCCATTAAAAAAAAATTTAACTCATGCAATACTCTTATTTAGCCTACTGGTATATATCTGGCAAAATTGAGATAGCAAATGATATAGAAGAAACCAGACATAGCAAGGAGTAGTTAGTCCATAGGTTCAGCCGGGTGGTTCAGCTCAATGCCCAAATTCTGGACTTCATAATTACTTTTTTCTTCTTGACGAGACCCCATCTTTGAGAGCTGCAGTTGAATGTCTTCAATCATGGTTCTCAGTGGAACTTCCTCGTTCTCAAGCTTGCCGACCTGTTTCCCTTTCACATGAATTTATTCCCAGTTTTCATATGCCACCTCACTTTGTCGATGCATTAGGTCCTTAATGTCAAAAAGTTGCACTTTAGTCTCGGCCAGTTCTTTTTACACTGCAGGCACAATGATGGAGTTGAGGGAGGTGGAGTACTCTGGAGACGACCTGAGGCATGGCATTGTGCCTCATTTCCTAACACCACTCCAGAGCGAGGGCATCTGAAACCCTAGGAACTTGAATCCATCATTTGAATAACAGGATAGTTCCAAGGAGCAGTATGCTAGAGAGTTCCCTGTTGAGGTGATCTTTTCTGAGTAAGCTTGAGCAAATTGGAGGGTGGCAGAAAACGGACTACGTAAGTCCAGTCGCAAGGATAGACTGATAAATCGCACCCGAGAGCCCCAACGAAATTGACAATGCTCAACAAGAAGAACCCCGACCAACCAGGGGTGGAAAAAGCTAGCAGGATGAGAGGGGGTGAAAATTCATCTAAGATTTATAATTGCAGCCCTATAGAAGCCATCCCGAGCCACCAAGATCCTAATATGATCTCATCGTTGCCCATTGAGGAGAGAGATCGACCATGGTTTGCAGACAGAAGAACAAACATATGGGCATTCTCTTTAGGGCCATAGGGAGTAACTGTTGCACGCAGTGAGAGAGGCCTCGCATGGTAAACCACCTCAAATACCTGCAATAAACCTTAGAGAATGAATTCGATGTGAGAAGTCTCACGCTTAGCTGCAGATAATGGTATAATGACATTACGTAGAGAGGGAGGAGGTGGCCACGCGACGGTGAAAGGAGGAGAGGTGGCATCAAACAATCATATGGGGAAGGACAAATATTCAGGCTGCTGATGAGTGGGGAGTGACAGGGGGTGACATATGCAGATAAAACAATCTTATTATTCTGTGTGTGAAAGATAGGGTAAGGGGGGGAGAAGGGGGGGAACATAGAGGGGTTAAGGTATAGGGCAGGGACTAGAGACCCCATTGATTTTCAAAATTCCTTTTGACAAAGAAAAAGTTCTATAGGCCATCATATATGCTTTATTGTTAAGGTTTCTAAGGACATGCCAAGCTTGAGATGTTTCAAAGGAGGAAAGGATGCTCTAAGCATGAATAAGAGTTTGGTGTAGGTGATGCCTAGACCCCATGCATATTTTTCCACAATGATTCCATTGGGATTAGAGAGAATCCCTACCCCTCCTACCACCCCTGGAATTTTTATTATGCTCAAAATTGTAGGATCCAAGATTGGGATTTCGATTTCAACTCAGAAAACTTATTGAAGGACAACCGCAATAGCCATTCAGGACGAGATTAGTGATGAGCACGACTGCGAGAGGGGGGTCAAAAGACAAACTAGGGCTCCAGCCAACACTTCTCCATTGGGTCGAGATTGGGGTCCAAAGAGGGGAGAGAGAGTTCGAAACAGGACGAGAGAGCATGAAGAGCAGAGATCCTGGGAGGTGGGTGGGAGGCTTTGAAAATGGTTTTATTTCTGGACAGCCAAATTTTCCAACAGATATATTTTGGGAGAGCCACCTAGGAGTCTTTGAAGGATTTTTTGGCCTAAAGGGAGCTCGAATAGAAATTCAGCTAAGAGGCAAAGAAGGGGGATATATTAGGAGTCAATTGAGTGTTGGAGAAGAGCGGACCCAAGGTGAGAGACCAAACATATATAGTTCAAGGACAAAAGAGGAAGAGGTGGGGATGCTTTCTTTTGATTGCTCGTAGGGAGGGCATCGATACGGGCCAACGATTCCACGCTTCCTTAGGTTCTCAGCGGTGAGGATTTTCTTTATGCAGGAGTAACCAACAAAAAACGTTAACTTTGGAAATGGCATTGGGCTTCCAGATCTTGTTCCATATCGACGATTTCAATGGTATCTGATGATTAAAGAGGAGGAGGGAATAAATTTCCTTTACAGAGTAGGAAGAGTATCTCCATCTGCATCGATTTGATGCCTCCTATCGCACTGGGGCACAACCATTTAATTGATTTTTCAAAATTTCCAACATTTGCATTAGATTGGTAGGGATATTCTCAAACCTCCAACCATTCCAAATGCCTTTTTCATCCCAGACCGATATTTGATCTAAGAGGGAGGTACAACCTTGCAAGAGGTTAGACCTCAAAGGGGAGATGGAAAGGTTAGACCCCAATGGGGGAAGACCCGGAATGGAGTTGACCTAAGGGTTTATAGAGCTAGCATTTCCCAAATTTTTTTTGAGGTTATCCAGAATAAGGGAGGAAGAGACCCGAAGGAGCTTCCAAATGGGGGTTGAAGAAATGACTTCTTCCCTACTATTATGTTGTTGGTATTTCGCCTGAAGAACTTGAACCCACCATTTCTCAGTCTTCATTTAACTCACCAGTATAGCTTAGTACCCATTTCTAGGTTAACTAGGGAGGGATCCCTTATCCCCAACCCCACATGTTTCTTAGGGGCTTGAACAGTCTTCCAATTAACCAAGTGAAATTTTTTGGTTTCATGTTCCCCCCCTTCGTAGAGGAGTTTTCTTATGTAGACTCCTAGTTGTTGCATGACATATTTTGGAGCAAGTAAAGTTGAAAAATGGTACAATGGGATGGTGGATAGAACAACCTTCACAACCTTTCATATTTTTATTAGTTGCGATGTCAAGTTAATTATTCATAATTGTGTTTTTTAATATATAAATAAATAGAGTAGTCATATAAATTAAATGGATAGTAACCAAGAAGGTAAGAAGAAGAATAAAAGGAACAATAAGAAGTAAAATAAGTAAGGAGGCAACCAACCAACTATTGTTGTGAGTGTTTATAATGTTGAGAAACCTTTGAACATACATCTCAAGCCGAAATTTCCTTGCAATTTTTGTAATCGTGACCACATTCTTAAACAATTTCCCTAGTATTCCAACACTTTTAGAAGCATGGTCTATGGATTCTCATCAACTTGCTGTTGATCCATCTATTAGTGTCAGTCTTGTTTTCCTGTCACCAATGATCAAATATGCTTTTACCAAGTCTATTAAGAGTCTCAAGGTCAAATTTTATCATGTCACTAGGTTTTTAGAGTAAAATTTGGTCAATGGCTAGTTTGTCTAGGAATGTCTCCATTCTTTTGGAAAAATCACACATGCTGGTCACCTACTTCACTTAGATGAAGGAATCATAATAAAAAAGGATGTTTTAATTATATCAGTCATCATCATTACCATTTCACCCAGTCTCATGTCTTCATTAAGTCATTAGTGTTTTAAGGTCCATCCTCATTCCATGCATAAATCTAGCATTAAATGAGTTGTGATAAGGAGCTCTTTGCATAAATTTTGTGAATTTTCATAAGTTCTTCATGGTTGCAATCTTAAGGTTCCATAAGAAGAAGTCTCACTATTCAAAAAGATAAAGAGAAACTCAGGTTTCAACTCTCCAAAGTGACCCAATTTAAAAGGTGAAAAATTGAGTTTTGGAAATGTATGTGGGGCCCATTTTTATTCAAAAGAGAATCATATTTTGCCTATAAAAACCCAAAAGGTCCCAAAATTGTTTCATTTGCCTCCTAACCTCCTTTGTTCATTAAGCTCTCCCCTCCATTAGTGAAAAAACATGGGTTTCCTGAGTTAAATTGGTCAAAATTTGGTGGCGTTGCACTTCTGAGGCCGACACTATGCTTCTAGACACTGTGCTGCATTTCCAGAGACTGTGCTGCGCTTGTGCCATAGCGGCCCAAAACTCATCCAAATTCACCAAAATTTTGATTTTGAAGCTTGTAATCTAATTTCTTGCTATCCTAAGCTTGTCCACAAGTGAGTATAAATTTTTTTCTTACCTGTTTCCTTTGGCAAGATGAATTCAAATGCAAGTTCTCTTCATCTAGGGTTTAGGTGAAAGTTTCATGCTTCAAGCATTAGTGTAACTAATCGTTTGGTTAGTTTTGATATTGAAAAAATTTAAATCTTCCACCTCACACCTCTGTACATGTTTAAAACACCCTTTAATTCACTAAATAACCCATTAATCATTAGCATGCCTCATGTTTACCTAAACCCTAGCTCATACCTAGCATTTTGAGCAGATTTCCTAGTAGATCTGTTTTTCAATTTCTCCTAAACATTTATTTCCCTCATTTCACTCCATTTAAGCTTCATAAGTTTCTTGCAACCCATATTCATCTCCTAAAATTTCTCTACCATCATTTCCTTTCCTCAAACCCCTCATCTCATATTTTCACTCATTCCTCACAGTTTTTCCATTTTCCTGTTATCTAGGGTTTCTACCATCATGCAAGGATAGTCTTCACCATTAGAGAGGAAAAAACACCATAAAGGAGGAAAAATCCTCATCTATGAGCCTACCAACTGCAATGAAATCAACTCATCACCTTTCATCACGCAGTGTTTTGAAGATGTAAATTGTCTAGAGTTTTGTAGGAGGGTATGTGAAGTAGGTTTCCGTGAACCATTAACCGATTGGATTGCCACTCATTTGAAAGGGGAAAGGGTCATCATAGCCGAGGTTGAGTTTACATTTTCAGTGGCTGCCATTTCACTTGCTATAGGGATACCTGATCATGGATAATACTGGTTTAAAGGTATGAATTTGGACCTTCAACATTACAAGTCTTTCTTGAAATCACCCTACAGAGAGAACCATACAAACATCATCCCATTTAGGTACCTTTTGGAGAAGTATGCACCATTATTGAAGGTTGTAATGAATTTTTCACTTGTGAGGGAAGATTTTCTAGATTGTATGCATATCACTTCTGGATTCTAACATACTTTATAGCTCAAAAACCTCTCAACATGTGTAATTATCTATGTAGAAGCCTTGTTAAAATGTCTGAGAAGGTACAGGTGAAAGACAAAGAACACTACCCTAGTCTTTTTCATCATAGCTTAATAAATATTTTAGTCTACATCAGCTAGCAAAGAAGAATATGGCATGGGATTCATTCATAGAAACAACGTTGAAATGGCATGAAACTACTGTTTTAGTTCAGCATCAAAACATACCAACACAATAGGTGGAGGTAGAATCATCAAGCAAGTCAGTGGAGGTTACTAAGGCACCTATACCTGAGGTAACTAGAATGTATCAAAGAGGAAAAAGTCCTGTGTTTACTTCTCAGGTTGAGAAAAGGGCCAAGCCTTCTAGATCAACAAAACAAGGATCACATATACAGGATGAAGACTTGATTGAGCATGAATTTGAATTGGTGGACTTGGAAACAGAAAATGAGCCTTCAAACATGCAACAGATTATCAAAGAGAAGGATTCTCATATCAAGGAACTCATGGAAAACATGGAAAGAGCAACGTTTGTTATCTCCTTCCTTGAATAAGAAAATAGTCAGCTTAAGGCTAGACAGATCATCATGGAGAAAGAGCAATCTAAGATGTTGTAGAAAGGTGGAGAAGGAAAAATAGTGTTGGAACCTAGTGAACATGAGGAAACTGAAAAACAAGTAAGGAAAAAGATGCCAAGGACCAAGGGACTCAAAAAGGCATTGAAGGAGGAGAAAGGACACAATTTGCTAGATGAAAACCTAGACATGGAGGACAAAATTGCCTTGGAGATCAATGAGGATAGAGAGTATTGGCTAGATAAGGTCAATGACCATTTATAAAAGTTTCTTGACAAAGCCAATAGAGATAATTAGCTATTAAGGTACATGGCACATCATTATCAAACCAAAAACATGATATGTGACATCAAGCTCAAGCAGTTGAAAAATAAGCTAAAGGAAACCCTAAAGGAAAAAATGAGAGGGATAACTTGGAGATTCTTGCTGAAGCATCCATGAGGGCTTGACATACATCATTTTGTAGCTCATGACCAATTTTTAAGGATTTCTGATCATTTTTGGTTTTTTGACTATTTTGGTGCCTAATTCAAAAAATAAGCTAGTCACAATGCTTTTTCCTCAGGCCTCCAAATGAAAAATGGCTTTCCTTTTTGGAAATCTCATGGCCTCCTCTAAAAACCATTTCATAATATTTCTCAGAGAGGGCTCAAATTCTGAGCAAAAGGGGAAAAAATCATCATTCTGCCACTCTTTTTGACAGGCGCTGTGCTTCTGGAGACACCTTGGGAGAATGAGTTTTTAAAGGCCTTCCCATGGGTCATTTTCAAAAATTTAAGGTGTTCTAGAAACTAGACAGGAAAATATAGTTGACCATTCTTTCAGATCTCAATTTGGACCTCAGGAAGGCACCTTAAAGTGGGATCAAATTTGGCGCTGCACTTCTACAAATTTATGAGTTTTTATTTTAAATTTCACTGTGTAATTTCCTAGTTTTCAGTTTGACTTGGTCAAAGTCAAAACTCATGATGTAATTGAAGTAGTTAGAGGTTAGATGATGTAATCATGAAAAAATAGACATGATAGGTTGTTTTTATGGTTTATTAGGCCTCATTAAGGAAGAAAAATCCAAAACAAAGTCTAAAAGAAGTGTTTGTATTTGACCTTCTCACTCTCACCTGTTGGTTGAGAGAATCTTGGAAACAGTTCCACCACCTAGGAATTCAACTCCTGAAGGTGGGGAAGTGGTTCAATTGAGTATATATGTATCATTTCTCATTTAGAGAGAGGGGTTGGACTTTTGTGGAGAAGGCTTGTATCTTATGCTCTCTTACAGCTAATACATGAGCAGTTGCAGCTATATTTCAATGAGTCTATGGTGTTGTTTTCTTTTCCTATCAGTTTCTAATGGATAAATCATCTCTCTTTACATGATTTATCTTCTTCCTATGAATTTCCTTGCAGTTATATAGACATAAATCTTGAATTTAAGCTCTGTTTATGTGGAAATCATACTTGTGTTTCTTTTCTTCTAAAGCTAATGAATTCATGCTTTCACATGCTCATTAGGTTATCTTAAACTCACAAATCTACACTACATTGACAAACACTCTAAGTTCACCATAACACACTGATATCTATCTCATCTTTATAACTGTTACTGTATACTTGAGGCCTTGACCTAATTACATGTTCTAATCCCTAGACCAGCAAACCAAAAAACCCTAAATTCACAAATACTCAAACAAGACTTATAAATCTAACCTAAAACCTATTTCTTTCCAGTTAATCATTGACAAATACTTAGAGATATCCCTCTCTGGTTCTGTAGGGCTAGTTATTGAACTGAAAGTGGTTCAAGGTTACCTTTCTCAATCTCCTACTCATCCTAGGAAATTGGGTTTTTATAGGCAAAATATGATTCTCTTTTGAAAAAAATGGGCCTCACATACCTTTCCAAAACCTGATTTTTCACCTTTTAAACTGGGTCACTTTGTAGAGTTGAAACCTGAGTTGCTCTTTATCTTTTTGAACAATGAAAATTCTTCTTCTGGAACCTTGATATTGCAACCATGAAGAATTTATGAAAAATCATAAAACTTATGCAAAGAGTTGCTTATCAAAACTCATTTAATACTAGATTTATGCATGGAATGAGGATGGACCTTGAAACCCTAATGACTTAATGAAGACGCGAGAATGAGTGAAATGGTAATAATGATGACTGATATAATGAAAACATCCTTTTTATTATGATTCCTTCATCTGAATGAAGTAGGCAACCAACATGTGTGATTTTTCAAAAATAATGGAGGCATTCCTAAACAAACTAGCCAGTGACCAAATTTTACTCTGAAAACCTAGTGACATGATGGAATTTGACCTTGAGAATCCTAACAGAATTGGTAAGAGAATATTTGATCATCGGTTACAGGAAAACAAGACTGACACTAACATTGGCTCCAGTTGGGGATGGCAGCTCCTTGGAGGTGTCAAGAACATCATAGATCAAGTAGCCTTATTCATTGGGAAATGGAGTCAAAATGCAAAGACTAAATTCAAACTAAAAACTGACTAACTAACTAACCTTCACGAAACTCTAAAACTGACCAAACTTACTTATGGCAACAAACCATTGGGATCATAGGGCCTTCACCTCGAGCTTCAAATCCTGATGATAACCACCCACCTGCTGAAGATATATAAAAAATCATGTGTAATGATACCTTCACTGTAACCAATCTAGCAAATGGCTACTTATTTGAATTGTGCTTGTACTTTCCTTGAGCAGGTAGAAAAAACAAAATATAGGCCACTCCAAGTTTCCACTGAACATATGTACATGGTCCATAAATATAATAAAATACATCTTCCCTGTTGACTGTAGAAAATCAATGTAAGGATCCTTAAAAAATCTAAAATTTTACCTTTTCTTGGAATCCAGCAAAAATACAAGTACTCCTTTCATTTTGATCTGAAATAATACTTGGTTGTTGATCCATAGGAAGGCATAGGGAAATATGAATTTCTGCTACTTGAGTGTTGGCTACAAATTCCTCAAGCATGAGCAACTCTGATTCTATTTTTGGCATGTTGTCTATCTCAGACTCATACTCTTCCAATTCATAGTCTAAATCATCCTTGAACAGAAAAAATTCTTCAAGATTATTAAACATGTTAGCCCTATCCTCTTCGTGAAAGAAAACAATCCCTGTTAGTTGATCTCCTTGTAGGAAATCTACATCACCAATTGGCTTATTCACAACAAATTCTTGTATAATCTATGTAAACTTTGAAACGGGAACTATAAACTCAAAACGGGAACTCTGGCCAAAAAACCCCGAAAAAACATAAAAAATAGTGCTAAAAATGAAAAGTGTGTATACTGGAACGATGATTTTATTTTTTAGGGGTCAATTTTGAACATGTTTTAAAAATGGCAGTGACTACGAAATTTTCATGCAAAATATAGCTTCAAAACGAAAGTGATGATACTGGAACAATGATTTTTTTTTAGGGTCAATTTTCAAACTTTTTAAAAAATGTTAGTAAAACCAAATTTTTATGTGCCAAACAAAGTTGTTTATGAGGAAAAAAACACATTAATGTTTCTGGTAGAATATCATTTTTCTTTCCTAAGTATAAATTCAACATGTTTTCAACCATAACATGTTAGATACAAAAAAAAATGATTTTTTTTCAACTATAAAATTAAAAAACCATGACATTATGAACGAATTACATCACTGAATGAATTCAAAAGTCATTATTTGTATATTGAATAAAACATACATTATATCTCTAATTTAATATTGCATTGTAGATATTTTAAACAATAAAAATTATCATAATGAAGACATATAATCCAACAATATAAAAATGCCTCATAACTTCTCATTTAACACCATATGGAAATCATTAATTTTATTTCAAGATACGATGCATACATCAGTTATATAAAATGTCTTAAACAATTATTCAAAATCACTCATATTTTCTTGCACACCATCAGAATTCACATCTTTAGATGAGTGACTGGATGCTGACGAAGATGTTCCATATTCTTCTCTTTCATCAACTAGTGCCCCATCTGAGTCCACATGCATGCCCAACACTTCAGTTTTCAAAATTCTTCTAGATCTACGACTGGTTTCAGCAAACTCCCATCTCAGCACTGTTCCTTCTAGTAACAACCTTTTCAGAATCTCTATCGTCTTGAAGCGAAGAGTTCCTCTCTTTGTTAAATTGAAGTCATAAACAAGTATGTCAACATCCTCCAATTTTAATATGTCTGTGCGGCGGCGATTTATATTTGTACCCTTTCTTTTTCTCTTTTCGCCATTTTTTTTGTCAACTACCATCTCTGGCTTATACACACCATTGAATGGGTGTGTATTTGTGGCATACCAATGTACTTCAACACTTGTAACATCCTCATTTTCTGTAAAGACCTTTATAACTTTAGCAACCCAAAATGGATAGCCATTAGGATCTCCATCTGCTAGCACTGCAATCATGCAACCCTCCTTAATATCCTGTACTGAACCCCTATAAAGGTCTTCCATGGCTTCACGTTGTGCACGAGATTTTATGGAACCAATATACATCTCTCTTTCCGCTGCCTGTGAAGAATTAATAATACCTTGAGATTGTTGCTGTTCAACAATGTTTACTTTCTCATGTTCATTCGACACATTTTGTGGCCAAATAAATGGATTTTTCAAAGGTATATCTTCATTTGTTGTTGTTGAAATGATATCACTTTGATTATTGAAAAATGACTCCCACCAAACTGAATCAGCAATGTCAAAGTACTCATATGTATATCTAATACATTTTTTAATTTCTTCCAGGCAATCAGAATAATTTATATCTCTATTTTGTCTGCGTGCATTCTGAACTTCACCAACTGATTGTAATAACAATATTTTTGATGCAAATATTGGATGATATGGAATGAACTTCAAAAATTGCAACCCTGATGATGGTGTCCATTCTGTAGTAGTTGAATACTTCTTGCCCCATATTAGTGTTTTCCCATCAATTTTTTTGATACGAAATTGATGTTGGAAGCTAATGTCATTAAGTTGTTCAATGCATTTCCCGTCACCATATGATCCCAGAATAAACCTTTGCATGTCAATAGTTTCTTCCAACACATCAAAAGTAGGCTCTCACATGTATGATTTCTTAAGACATTCAATTAGTGATGGCAAGCTCCCAACTTGCTTCCTCCTCAATTTGACTGAAAAACAATTGAACATCTGATCAATATGGTCATGAGTGTGCCCAACAAGAAGGAAACCAACCTTTACCTTTTGAAAAATTCTCAATTCAACAAGCATGTTTAGGTATCCAAAAACAACTTGATTTTTGTTTTCACCGCAAGTGTTCAATTGTAGATACAAAACTTCAGGAAGAGTTCCAGACCAATGAGAAATCACATCATGAATTATGGTTATGGTCAGATTTGCATCATTATGAATATTTGGAGCTGTGAAGTACACCCTTGGCAACATTTTCCCATTGAAGACCATACAACCGACCAAGTCAAACTGAATAAAATTTTCCTCCTATAAATTTTTTGGTGTGCGAAACAAATGTGGTAAATGTATTTTCTTCTAGTCCATACCATCAATTATCAAACCCAAATATTTGTTTGGATTATCATAACACTTCTTCTGATGCTTGTACAACTTCTTCCTTTCGTTTGTTTGTTTTTCACGATGATCCTGAAGTTCTTTGACAATTAAATCTACACAACATAAAAGAAATTCATTAAGAAATATGTTTTCATAGTTGATGACTATACAATTTTAAAAGTTAAAGTTATGAATGCTTACCTCTTTCTGACCCTTCACATTTGTCCCTTTTTTATTTTAGAGAAGCACATGTACTGCAAATCCCCATCCTAGTCTTCTTAGGAATAGGGACATTGTTGAATTCTTTCTTCCATACTTTCACAAAATATTGATATGTAATAAACTGGCCATGTCCCTCAGCACCTTCTGCATATTCTTTGTATAAGTTGTAGATTTCTCGTCTTGAAAAAATATCTGGAATATGTATTGTCTCTCTATTTGGCATACACTCCTCATGCTTTGAAAAGAAATATTTCATCCATGACATTGCAGTATTTGATAATGGCCCAAACTGTCTTTTAAGACATACTTCTGAATAAAATGTGGGATCCTTTTCCAAATTTTCTTGAATTCTCGAGAGATGAAAATTCCCAATCGAATGAAACATTTTGAAAGATTTTCTACAGATAAATAAATGATAATCATAACCTGACAATGTAGATTGCATGCACCCAACTAAATATGAATTTTGCATGCTTTTATTCATTGATAAATATCTCTTCCTGCTTTCTAATGCAAATTTGAAATCCATATGTTTCAAGCAATCTTTTTGGCAAGATTCACTTGAAATGAGAGCACTGATAGAACTTCTTCTCGTCAGATATTCTGCTCTACCCCTTGTATAACTAGAACAACTTGCATTGATACGAAAAGGTATACTCCTACTCCTCGATACAATATTTCTTGGCAACATCTCCATCATTGGATCATCATTTGTATAAGACTTTTTATCATCATTAAGAGGAACATTATCCACACTATGATTAGCTCTGCTTTTCAAATATTGACTTGGAGGATATTCTAAGTCATCTTCCACTTCTTTAGTGCTACTGTCATAGCCCTTAGAATTCAGACTGAATGGAAAATCTGACTCGATGTTTAATGGATATTCTTCTTCGTGTGCATTGTCAGTGCTACTCTCATAGTCCATAGAATTAGGACTACGTCGAAAATGTTACTATTTACTTATTGAAGATGCTACATCTTGTCCTTTGTCACTGATACCTTTACACTCATTAGAATTAGGACTAAGTGCATGATCCTGTCCTTCATCACTGCTACTCTCATAATCCTTAGAATTAGGACTAAGAGGACATAGTGACACTCCATTATTTTGAAATTCATCTTCATGCTCTTCAAAACTGCTGCTTTCATAGTCCTCAGAATTAGGACTAAGTGGACACTGTGACACTCCATTCTTTTGAACTTCACCATTATGTTCTTCAAAACTGCTACTCTCATAGTCCTCAGAATTAGGACTATGTGGACATCGTGACACTCCATTCTTTTGAACTTCACCATCATGCTCTTCATCACTGCTGCTTTCATAGTCCTTAGAATTAGGACTAAGTGGACACTTTGACACTCCATTCTTTTGAAATTAATTATCACACTCTTCATCAATTCTGCTCTCATAGTCCTCAGAATTAGGACTAAGTGGACACCATGACACTCCATTCTTTTGAAATTCGCCATCATGCTCTTCAAAATTGCTACTCTCATAGTCCTTAGAATTAGGACTAAGTGGACACTGTGACACTCCATTCTTTTGAACTTTACCATCATGCTCTTCAAAACTGCTACTCTCATAGTCCTTAGAATTAGGACTAAGTGGACATCATGACACTCCATTACTTTGAACTCCACCATCATGCTCTTCATCGTTGCTGCTTTCATAGTCCTTAGAATTAGGACTAAGTGGAATCTGTGACTCTTTATTTATTTAAAATTCTCCATCCCCTCTCTCATCAATGTTGCTCTCATAGTCTTTAGAATCAGGACTAAGTGGAAGAATTGACTTTCTATTCATAGTGGAAGAATTCCCGCTCTATCCATCAATATGAATAGAGTTGTTACGTGATGAAGATGTTGATGGTGTATAAATCGAAACTTCACTATCAGAACAATCCATCCCTTTCAAATAGAAGACGTTGAATGATACAAATGGAGTCTCCTAAGGATATTATATAGCTTAAAGAATGAAATTTTCCCTCCAAAATTTTTCGTGAAAATATTTCCCTCCAAAAAGTTTGTTAGATTTATTTACCTTCATTATTTTATTCTACGACTTATTGAAAAATGTAAACTAAATTTTTTTATGAAATAAATCACTAAAATTAAAATTGTAAACTACAATTTCTAGATTAAATATTCTAATAGTTAAAGTATATAATATTTACTAAACAATTGATTTTTTTTTTAATTTTTATAATATATTCTAAAACAAATTATGCCACATCAACCTATTGTAAAAAAATTCTACAATATTCACTTTATAATATTTTAAAACAAATTATCCCACATTCAACCCGTTGTAAAACAATTCTACAATATTCACTTTATAATATTTTAAAACAAATTATCCCATATTAACCGTACGGTAAAACATCTCCGTAATTTCACTTATATATTAAAATTTCATTATCACTATTACTCACATCACATCCAGGCTTTCTGAAAATCATTGAAAGACTCGTGAATTTGTGGAGTAGCTACATCGCTATCAACAACATATTCACCGAAGAATTCTCGCAATTGAAAGGTAAGTTAAATTTTTTTCCTTGAAAATTTTCATATTAAATTAGTTTAATGAAAAAGATTTTTTTTTTTTTTTAAATTAATAATTTTTCTGAGCCAAAATAACAATTACATTCATCGTGAGCATGGTGGGCCCAATCAAACTCAACCACTCAATACCCATGGGTGGGTTTCCGTGGTGTCGCGGGGTGGGCTCCTTCCCTCACTACCCCCTTCACCACCCCTTCCCCCCTCAACCTCTTGCGCCCACCCACCCCTCACTCCCCTCTCACCTCCCCCCACCCCACCGGGTTCCCTCGCCCCTCTTGCACCCATCTTTCCCTCAGCCCCCTCTCTCACCACCCGCAACCCCCTGTGGGCCCCCCGCACCCCCCCCGGGGGCGCCCTACATTTCCTTCACCCACCCCGCGGCCGCAACCCCCCCCCAACCGACCCTCCGGGTGCCCCACACCCCCCGCACCAAAACCCCATCCCCCACCCCCGGGCGTGCACCCCCCATCACCCCCAGGGCGCCCCACAACCCTCGCCCCCCAAACTCTAGCAGGCACCCTGCCCAACCCAACCCCCTGCCCGCTCAGGCTACCGCTCTCCATCGCCCCCCCCTTGGGTGCCCCACAACCCTCGCCCCCAAACCCCCCCCGGCGCCCTACCCAACCCAACTCCCCGGGTGCCAGCCCCCCAACCCCCCCGGGTGCCCGCCCACCCCAACCCCCCGCCAGCCCACCCCCCATCCCCCTCCCCGTCGGGCGCCCCACAACCCTCGCCCCCCAAACCCCCCAGGCGCCCTGCCCAACCCAACCCCCCGCCCGCCCGGGCTCCCATCCCCCATCCCCCCCCACAGGCACCGCCCCCCATCCCCCCGCGGGCGCCCCACAACCCTCGCCCCCCAAACCCCACCCCCAACGCCCTGCCCAACCAAACCCCCGCTCGCCCCCAACCCCCCCCCCCACCCCCGGGCACCCGCCCACCCCCTGCCCCAACCCCCGGCCTGCACCCACCCCTTCCCCCCGCCCGGGCGCCCCTCCCAACCCACTGACACCCCTTGTGGGGTGCCCGCCCCCCGCCCCACCCACCCACGCCTTCCCTCACTTCCCCTGCTTGTGCATGTCACCTCCTTCCCCCGCCTAGGCACCCCACCCACTGGCACCCCCCCGGGTGCCCGTCCCCCGCCCCCCACTCCCTCTCCCCTCCCTCTGCCGCCCTCCTCCCTCTCCCCTCCCTCCGCTGCCCTCCTCCTCTCCCTCCCGCGCTGTGTCCCGGTCGGCACCCGACCCACGGCGGCGCCTGCCCCTACCCTGCAGGCGGCAAGGCGATTGCCTATCGGGCGGGGGCACGGGCCGCCGGGGTGGCGCTGCGTCGGCAAGTGCCACGGAATCGTCCTACTGCCTGCCAGGCGGGGGCGCGGGCCGCCAGGGTGGCGCGGCCCGTGCCCCCACCCGACAGGCAGCAGGGCAAACCCCGAAATCGCAATGCCACCTGCCTGGCAGGGGCGCGGGCCGCCAGGGTGGCGCTGCCTCGGTAGGTGCCACCCCAGCGGCCCGCGCCCCTGCCCAACAGGAGGCAGGGCAATTCTCGGAATCGCCCTGCGGCCTGCTGGGCAGGGGAAGGAGGTGAGGCGCATGTGTGGGGGAAGGGTGCGGCCCAGGGAAGTGAGGGAAGACGCGGGTGGCCGGGCCGGGGGGTGGCAGTGGGTGGGGAGGGGCGCCCGGGCAGGGGGAAGGGGTGGGTGCGTGCCGGGGGTTGGGGCGGGGAGGTGGGCAGGCGCCCGCGGGGGATGGGTGCTGGGCGCCCAAGCGCCCGGGGGGAATGGGGGCTGGGCGCCCGAGCGCCCGGGGGGTTGGGTTGGGCAGGGTGCGGGGGGGGTTTGGGGGGCAAGGGTTGTGGGGCGCTCGGGGGGGGGATGGGGGGTGGGCACCCAAGGGGGGATGGGTTGGGTTGGGCAAGGCACCGGGGGATTTGGGGGGTGAGGGTTGTGGGGCGCCCGGGGGGGGATGGGCAGGGCGGGCGGGGGGGTTTGGGGGGCGAGGGTTGTGGGGCGCCCGGGCGGGGGGGATGGGGATGGGGGGCAGATGCCGGGGGGGATGGGATGGGCAGGGCGCCTGGGGGGGGTGGATGGGGATGGGGGGCGGATGCCTGGGGGGAGGGTGGGATGGGCAGGGCGCCCAGGGGGGGTGGATGGGGATGAGGGGCGGATGCCGGGGGGGTGGGATGGGCAGGGCGCCCAGTGGGGAGGGGTGCCAGTGGGTTTGGTGGGAGGGGTGTGGGGCGCCCGGGAGGGGGGGGATGGGGGTGGGCGCTAGGGGGGGATGGTTGGGTTGTGCAGGCTACCCAGGGGGGGGGGCAAGGCGGGCGCCCGGGTGGAGGTGCCAGTGGGTTTGGGGGGGGGGTGTGAGTGTGCCCGGGGGGGTAGATGGGATAGGGCGCCGGGGGCGGGTTGGGGGGCACACGCCGGGGTGGGGCTACCAGGGGTTTTGGTGGTGGGCAGGTGTGAGGGTGCCCGAGGGGCAGATGGGGTAGGGTGCCGGTGGGTATGGTGGGGCGCCATTACATTTTTTTTTTTTCGTACTTGTTAAAAAAATCAGACATTTCATATAATATATACATAGTTAATTTTGGAATGTTTTATTCGTGATTTACTTTTTTTACACTAGAATGTTAATGCATACCCTTTTAGAATGTGAGGGGCGGTGGGTGAGGGAAGGGGCGTGGGTGGGTGGAAGGGTGGTCACGGGGTAGGCGAGTGAGGGGGGTGGCGTTGGCGGGGCGATTTTGATCATACAAATAAAAAATTTATGATATATTTTCGTTCTTAATTTAAGTTAATATGTTTTTATTATTTACTGATTTATGTGTTTCTATTTTTCAGGAAAATGGCATCAAAGAAAATTTCAGTGAATCTTTCTGGACCAAAGACTCTTAAAGGTGCATCTTCAAGAAACATTAGTGAACGAACTCCACTTAAACTCATGACTACAAATATTTCAAGTGCCTCAAGTGATAAGAAGATGATTTCAGACTGGAAGAATTCGAAAGAGGTGAAATTTCCATCAAGAATCTGGTATGTGAAAGAAAAAGAAAGCACAAATATGAATATATATCTATATATTCATATACCGAATGATAATGGAATTTTTGAGGTGATGGGAAGAGTCGTAGATATGTGTTCGGTACCAGACACTGAAATTGTTTACATACTTACAAAAGTTCCCAAGTCACAGGAAAGGATTAAATATCGACTATCATATTCAATGTATGACACGAGAGAGACATCTACAAAGTTGTGCAAACAAATCGTAAATGAGATGACACAAAACATCGTAAGTATTGTTATTTATATTTGTATTTTGCGTTCTTCAAAGTGTCTTGCTATATTTTTTTAAATTTGTTTTTATTGACATATGATATTTTGTTTGGAAGAATTTTGTTGAAAGTTGTTCAATTAGGTTGGGAGGCATTCATTTCATAGAGCATGATATCATGAAAGTTGTCAGCAGTTTTTACTCAGTGTCAGAAGAAGATATGGAAAATAAGAAAAATGTAGTAATTGATGATGCTACAAAACTACATCCAAAGAATCAGAAAAAAAGGCCTCTGGTGAATAAATCTAGCAAGGGTAAACAAGTTACTTTTGAGGACGATGAAGTTGAAATTGACAGTGAAGCATATGTTGCCATTACTGAAGATGACATTGGAACTGAGAAGAGCCATAAAAGACCAAAAGTAACAATGCCCAAGAATAAATCTATTGGGAATGTTATGACCAAGAAAAGTAAAGTTGAAGATTTTGTAGCAGTCATTACCAACAGTCAAGAACCTAGTGAAACTTTAAAAGAAAGCAGAGAAATAATTACACCAGGAGTTGATTTAGAGGATGGCATTATCAAAACAAAATAAATTTCCATTCGAGAGAATTTGACAAAGAGAAACTTAATTGATGGTAGTCATACATTTCAGCTTAATGTCAGGCAAACCTATAAAGCAAGTGAAGGACAATGTCAATATCAAGTTAGAAAGCCACATCATCTGCATGTTCATAACTTGAAGACATTGATGAGGTACAATCCATATGCTCATGTGGTTAGTTATGTGCTTCTTGTTGATCCACTTCAAGTTCCCAACAAAGAAGCATTTGATAAGTCAAAATGTTTTGATTACAATTATTATGTGCTTGGGGGGAACCATTTTGTAGAAGCTCAAAGACAATTGATGGAGGAATATCCTAATAACCCATGTTTTGAAACAATGAAATGTATAATTTACACTGGTTTATCAGATACAGAAGCAAAGTTAGTGGCATGGGATCATAATTCAGATAATGAATATAGGATGTCTATGACTTTCATCCAAAGGGTTAGATTTATTCATAGTGAATTTGAAGAAAAATTTGGCGGGGATAGGATAAATGTTACTACATATTTCTGAAAGGAATGTTGTATGGAAATAGGCTATCAAATTGAAGAGAAATCCAATTCAAAAGGTGGAAAAGGCAACAAAAATAGTGATTTATTCAAAGGTGTTGATAACATTTTCCAATTGGAATTTAGAACTGGAGATGTTTGGAAGTTGATTGATGAGATTTTTAGCATGTGGGAAGACATTTCCATTAAAAACCCGAGGGTCAAAAAGTCTAAGCCATTGATATGTGGCAACAGTAAATCAGCTCCTGAAATGAAGCAGCTTCTAGACGATATGACTATCACACCTTGGAGGGTGATGCAAGGAATGAAAGATGAAAAAATTGTCAAAACAATATTATCTCGTGTGAAGTCAGGGGAATTATCATTGGAGGAACTGTTTGAATAATTTCAAAAGTAAGTTTGTTGAATTATTTTTATTTATTTCTAGATTATAATTATATTTTAAATAAAACATGTTGTTCTTGGTAATATTTGTTATACATATCATTATATTAAATTTTTATTACTTTATCTATGCAGTCACAAAGTTTACATGAAAATTCAAGAACAAATGGTTAGATTGTTGAATGAAGATAGTTGGGATGATGTTGTACGCAACTATCTAGATTCAAGTTCTACATCAACATTAAATTTTTTTTATCTTGCATTTAAAAAGGTATCTTGATTTATACATTCATTTTTATTCACCTGTGTACTATTTTTAATTTATAATTTACACATATATTTGTTTATTTTATAAAATATGAGGAAGGATGATAGTGGAGCACCAGATAGTTTCAAAACCTTTATTGAAAAAATAAAGATCGAAAGACTGAGGAAGCAACGTATTAAGAATGTTCAACTTGATCCAAATCTTAATCATTTCATTTGGAATGGGCTAGACACTATTCAATATCAAGTAATACAAGGCGACTGTGAAGACATTGCTAAACTCATACCTAAAAGGGATTATGCCCTAGTCATTGCAGATATTCCCCATGGTTTCAATATTCCAAACATTGACTATGATAGTGACCCTTATACTTATCAAGCTCTTAGTAAAGTGGTTGCGGGATTTGTAGAAGTCACGTTATCACCATTATGGAGATTTGTGACATTTCATTCTGACACACAATTGGCGATGATATTTTCAAGCTTCAAGGGGAAAACAAATTCAAGGATGCAGCTTTCATGGTAAGACGTTTAAAATGTATATTTGATTAATGTTGAAAAATTTATTTATGTACAAGTTAATTGAGCTTTTACTATTTCATGTTACAGGAAAAAGTCAAATCTTCTTAACAATGAAGATCAACAATTTATAAATGATTGTGAGTTCATTCATATTGATAGTTGGGCAAAAGATGATAGCCATATGTCTATGATTTTTAATTGGGTAGACGGAAAGAGTCATAGCCAAATACTGACTTATGATGTTGTTGTGAGAAAACTAACATATGAAGACAAAGAAGCAAAAGGAGAGATAGTTAACATTTATAAAAAACCACAATTATTGATTAACTATCTTATAGACATTTGTTCAAATGAAGGAGATTGGGTTCTGGATTTATTTTTTCGCTCAGGTAAGTTTTATTATATGGAATTGAATTTCAATATTTTATTTTTTAATGAATATGTCATTGCACTAATTTAGTTCATTATTTCTTTTGTGCTTGATAATTAGCTACAACACTAGCATGTTGCCTTCGAAAAGGAAGAAATTGCATTGCAATTGAAAAATATCCAATACAGTGCAATTTCATTCAACAAAGAATTAATGCTCTTCAATTTCTTCCAGATGCAATACAAGAAATTGGGTTGAAGAAAGGGGACTTTAGTGAATCACGTGTGGCAAAAAAGGCAAAGGAACCCCAACCACCATTACATGGAATGTTTGGAAAGACATACATTGGGAGATTCACAGACATCAAAGATCCATTAGAAGAGGAAAATGAGCAAAAGGAAACATAAAATATTGTGGAAGAAGTAAATGATGAAACTCTAGAAAACGAAGAGTTTGGATTACGTGACATTGTTGATTAAATTTAAGTTATGCTTGTAAATCAAGCTTTGCAATGTTTTGACTTTGACATTTTATGAGAAGAATAAACACTCAATTAGGGTTGTTATACATTCAATATTTGTAATATGTGATTTTCGCATTGATTTTTAAGTTAATCATATTTCTTGAAAAAAAAGTGATTATTATTATTCTTTTGACATGAAATTCATAAAAAAAAACTATTATTTAACCATTTTTAGTTAAAATTATCGTATAAAAACTGTGATTTTGACATGTCAATTCTAGCAAAAAATTATCAAAACGTGTAGTTTTTTAATTATATTTATGTTAAAAATGGTTATTTTTATGTCCATTGTTAGAAAATATTGTTTTTTAGAAACAAATATTTCATGTGGATTGAAAAATTAATTAAGGATTTATAAATATGTAGAATATCGAAAATTCTAAATATCAACCTTCTAATTTAAAAATGCAAAAAAATAAAAACCTCACTAAAAAAAAAATTAAAAAAAAATTAAAAAAAAAAGAAACAAGAAAATGTGAAGAAAACGACCACTTCAAAAATTATCAAATTTATAAAATAATTATTTACATTTTATACACTACAAAATTTAAAGCCAAAAAACAAGTCTTTTAAAAAAATGGTGTGATGCAGAATACTCACTTTTTTAAGTCAGCATGAAAATCACTACCATTCTAAAACTAATGTACATAAAAAAAATTAAAGTGCTAAAAACAATGCTCTAAAAAAAACATGTGCGTTCTGCATCACCCCTTTTCAAAATCAGGTCACTTTTTTGCTATATCTATGAAATGGGTAACAGTATCAGTTCCCGTTTCAAAGTTTACATAGTTTCATCAGTCTGATGACTGTCATCATTTA
This sequence comes from Pinus tabuliformis, assembly GCA_031772625.1. Classification (NCBI taxonomy): domain Eukaryota; kingdom Viridiplantae; phylum Streptophyta; class Pinopsida; order Pinales; family Pinaceae; genus Pinus; species Pinus tabuliformis. The sequence goes on along the minus strand of CM062811.1, from coordinate 503,811,911 downwards.
AACCCAGATTTTCAGTTTCAATAATGGAAGAAATTTCACTTATACATTCTTCATTGTGTGAGTACTACAAACATGCCTTAACTTGGGTTGTAACACGGCTTTTCAAGAGCTGATCCATTTCATCTTCACATAGAGGAGAACATTGAGTTTTATAGAAATCAATATTGGCTGGGTGGTTTTCATTTTGAAGATCATGAGTAGGCCTTTCTCTATTTTGATCCCAGTCTGTTTCATCCAACGAGGAAGCTGATGATTCTTGTTGGGAGGAAAAATCATAAAGAGTTTCTAATATATCTTCTTCCATACATTCTTCATCCCCATACTAATTTTGAAGAAATTTAAAGGAATTTTCAGAAATCTCACAACATCTATCCATCATTGATAAAGAAAAATTGTAGCTTTGATAATGTTGAAAGAAAACTGAATGAAAATCCTTTAGAGAATATAAACTAGCAGATGGTAGACTCTCATACCATTTCCTCCAAGGTATCCATGAATATCTTCATCAGACAATCTTCAGGAAACTTAGTCTTTAATCTGTGAATATGATAATGAAATTTTACCAAATCCAAACTAGCATCTTCTCCATTATAACCTTTAAACTTTGGTAGCCCTGTTTTCCAATCTATACAAGGAATACGATTCAAAAAACCAGGAATATGACCTCGATTCATAGGAGCATACCTTCGATCAGTTGAATCCATTTTGAAAATTATTAAGTCACCAAGAAGTTCTTCAAACTACCAGTTTTTTAACAATGGAGTCACCATGAGAATTCTAAACCTTTGGATTCTTCGACACTGGAGTCGCCAGGTGAAAGATGCACAACCTTTATGTGTCTGATCACTATTCACCATCAGCAATCAGATCTGGTATTTTTCGTTCTTTCCAAGGGAAGATATATCACTTGTTACCCCGACAACGATGCTAAAAATGTTAACTATTGATTATAAGGATCGAGGAAAAAGGGTAAAGTTAGGTTTCCTTGTAGGTTATGCAAAGTGAGTCATCGAACTCACCATCTCCTCCATTTGGATGAAGCTTTGAAATTGTTAGAATGCCCTAATATTTCTTAGCAACAACTTCCAACTAGTTGCCATAAATTTTCTCCCAACCCTCTGTTGGTTGACGAAGTGGTTGATCTAACTCCATCATCAGCCGATCCCACTCTTCCCTTGAAGAGTGAAATTGAAGTGATCAATTTGATTCCATCATCAATCAATCCCACTCTTCCCTTAAAGAGTGAAGTCGAAGTGGTCGATCTAATTCACTCATTTGTCCATCCCACTCCCTTTAAAGAGAGTGAAGTTGATATCTCACATGTTTTCCTTTTTACTTCAGATTCCACCATACAAAGGGGTATTTCTCCCATTCCCATGGAACCCCCTCCAAGTATTAAGGTCATTTCCTTCAATTGGAACAAAATAACATAGCCTCATCTCCCTTCTTGCATGCTTTTCAAAATCATTGTGTAGTCTTGTGATATATATACATTTTATTGAACTATTATAGATCAAGGTGCTTATCTTAGCATTATATCCTCGACTGCTTGGAAAACTATAGGTTCCCCTCAACTTGTATTCGTTACTTAGAACTTGTTTCCTTTTAACAAAAGAGCCAATGAACCCTTACAAATGTTTCCTCCATTTCCCATTAACTTGGAAGGAAAAGTTGTCTTTATTGATGTTATGGTAGTCCAAGGCCCTTTCTATTTAAATTTTCTCCTTGGGTGAAACTATGTTTATGCTATGAAAGTTTTCATGAGCAAACTCTTTCGACTGATGTATTTCCCTCATATTGGAAACATTATAACTATTGACCATCTTTTTTCCATTGGTCCTAATTTAATTTCCAACCAACCGACCTCCATGAACATTCCTTATATGAAAGTAGTATTCCCCCCCCGCCACATGTTAATTATGTGGAAATTTGTCCCATGCCTTCACTTTTTGATGAAGAAAAACCTCTCACTATATAATCAATTTATTTTGATCTAGATCCGGTAGTTAAGCCTAATATTCCTACCCCTATTGAGTCCCTTAACATGTATTCCTTCCAAAGCATTTTTTTTTTGTCGAATGAAGACCTCTCAAAATCAATGGTTGAGGTGTGTCCCTTTGCATGTATTCCTTCTAGAGATTTGTCCTCTTGGAAGCCAAGAACAAGGTAGCCATGAGCATAGTTCATTTTTTAAGTCAAGCTCATTAAAAAATGAAATAGATTTCCCTCTAATTGATTCGAGTGTTTGACTAGATCTCATAAATGTTTAGTCGAGTCTTTCACTTAATCTCATAAATGAACCTTCATTTCATTCACCTGTATCACATGATCCTCTTCCTTCCTCCCTCTCTGGTGAACGTATTCCTATTAGTAACGAAGATTCTACTTGGGTGCATAAGAAAAGTTGGTATACCAAACGAATCTTGGGGGGTATGTCTCCAGTTGTCATGCTAGAGTGAATTAGTTAGCCTCTATCGTTTTGTTGGGGGAACGTACCAACCTATGAGCATAGTTTTTTTTGGTTTCAAGCTCACATAAAAATGAAACCAACCTTCAAGCATAGTTATTTTTTGTTTTCATCTCGTGAAAAAATGAAACTACCCTTAAGCATAGTTTTTTCTTTGTTTCAATATTGTGTAAAAATGAAACATATCTGAAGTACATTTTTTTCTTTGTTTCAAGTTTGTGTAAAAATGAAACCCATATCAAGCTTAGTATTTGTTCCTTCTCATGGTTGTAAATACATGAGAATAAGTTACCGAGTATACTTTTTTCACCTTTTCAGGCTCATAAAAACTATATGAAAAAGGAACTTTGAGGAGTTCCCTTGAATCTCGTTTAAAAATCCCTAATCATGGAAAGATTGTTGAGTGATATTGTTTCCTTTCACACTCGTTAAAGGATTTTAAATGGTGTCAATTCAGTACAAGTTTGACCCTTTTTTGGATTGATTAAGACTAATTACAACAAAAAAAATACTCTATTCAATCATGGCTAGAAGAGTTTTTCGTTTGTATTTTTTATCATTTTTCGTCCTTAGGAGACTAAATTTACAAAAAATAACACCCTTTGAGTTTTCCTTTTCGATTTTTCAAACTCCCTAAATGTGAAATATCACTGAGCTTTACTTTCTCCGAGCTCATTCAAATTTTACATGGAAAGAACTAACCTAGTTATCTTTTATCCTCTTTTCCAACTCATTAAACCTAAACGAAAAAGGGCATATTGGATTTTCCTTTTTGTTTATTTTCAAACTCTCTAAACATGAAAATACATCTATATTTTCCATCATTGGACTCATAAAACTTAAACAATGAAGGACCCATCTATAAATTGGGACTTAACCACTCCTTCGTAGTGTTCGATAAAAATACTCCAAAGGATGAGATTATACCTCGTTCATATGTTATCCTCCTTAAGATCATGTATAAATAAAGAGGTAATCATCGAAATGGTGGGGGAAATTTGGGAATGGAATATATATACACTATGTATGGAAAAAAGTTTCTCTTAAGCATGATACCCTTTCACTCCTTGTGTCAAGGTTGGAATATTCACTTGTCTCTTATTGATCGTAGTCCTTTGAAAATTATTACACTTCAGTCTATGATTCACTTTTTGAGTCAGTGCTACCAAGAGAATTGTCATGTCATCAATATGTTCAAGACAATTTCAACCCGAGTTAATCATTTTTACGGTCCTTAAGTCTTTTATCGTGTCATCCATCCTTGAATCAATCCTAAATCACTATGTGTTATGTTCTACTTCACATATTTATACATGTTTCGTGTAGTTGATGGGATGTACATCAAGGCCATCTTATGAAAAATTACTTCCTATCGACTTTATCACATTATCTGGGAAGTTGATTTAGAAACCATTCAGTGCCTTGGAGCTTGCATGCCTTAATGTCAATTTTCCTCACCTTCAATTATATGTTTACATTGTTGACCTTTGATTGAATGATTTTATGAGTGTTCGAATTCAGATTATTTATTCACACTCCATATAGTGTATTTAAGTACCTTAAGATCCATTTCCATTATGGGTGGTTTATTTCAGATATGTTAATGATTTTCATCATTGACCAGTAATTAGGTTGTTTCTACCATGTTCGACTTCAACACATTGATCCACATGGTTATATTTGTACTATGGTTGTACGGATATGAAGACTTGGGATCATGTCTATTATATCTAGGTTGCAATGGAGTTGTTTGATTATTTATGATTGTTGCATAGATCCATAATGTACGTTTGGTGGTTATGTTCATATTGAGTCATGCAGGAATGGATCCACAATGTATGTTGGTGGCCATGACCTTATTATTTTGACATGGATATTTGTATCTATTTATTTATTCTTTGAGTCACTTGTATTTTAAGTATGGGAATGACCACCTAGAGATGATTATATGATATTGTTGTTTTGTAAATCCTTGATTGTTGTTGGAAGGTTTTAGACTGGTTGATATCTTGTTTCAGTGCCTTTACATGATAAAGTACTTGAGTCATCACTTGTTTTCTAAATTCATACTTTAGGGAGAATTCTATTACACATTTTTTTTCACATTCATGGAAATTGATGTTGTACCCCTATCCTTCGTCATCCAAAGTACCATTGCCATTAATCCTTGAAGAAGATGGAAGAAAAACTTTTTATTCAAAGATAAAATCTTGTTCAAATACCTTAAAAAACTCTAATTCAAGAGGATTTTGGATGTCGATCATTGAAATCCTGATACTTATCTCATTTTCACATGTTGCATATTTGTTACGGTGTGATAGTGTCATACTTGGATAATTCACATGGTGTGACACTGTTTTAATAAAGGTAAACATAAAAAGTATGAGAATATTCTAAAAAAAAACCCTCTTGGATGGCATCTCTTCCGAGTGGTTTAGATCTAGCTCACATACCTAACTTGTTCAACCTCAACCTCCATCCTTATCCTACTCCCATCCATTCCAAAGCCTATAAGTACAACCAACTTCCATTGAGATGGAAATTTGGCAAATCTTAGAAAGGCTTTTGGCTTTGATGAAACTCTGGTAAAATATCAAACCTTTGATCTCAATACTTTTGAAGGCTAGGAATTGGAACGAAGAATAACTGGAATGGTAGCTACAACATCAAGGTGGCTTCAGATTGTGACCTTTTCTTCATTATAATACATCTACATGTTTCTTTCCCGCAAATTATTGTTTATCTATTTGGAAATATTTGGTATATATTTCCTTGATTGTATATATAGGTTTCATCAAATAAATTTTGGATTATATCTGCTCTGATGGTTTTTTTTGTTTTATTTGCAATTCTTTACTTCGGAGCATTCAAGATGATATTGGAAGCTAAAACAAACAATCAACAAGGATAACCTTCGTAAAAAGGTATGAGTTAATCCCACTCTCATTTCCATTGATAATTTGATTATATTTAAACCTCGAGAAATTTTATTGTTCCGATTTGTTTTGTTCTAGATATGGATACTAGATCTAAGGAGATCACTCTTGTTCACAAGAGGGATTTTTCCATAAACAAGAATAGCTTAATGTTGGAGGAGTTAAAGAAAGAAAATCTCCATACCTTTTATGGAGAAATTAATAAGGTCGAAGAGGCCAAAGTCTAGCTGTTCGGATTGATGAAATACTTCAAATTCTCTTAAACAATGAAGGCAGGGTAGTTAGTTTAGCCTAAAATGAAAACTCAATATATGGTGGGATGATTTGAGAAATATCAATGGAATTAGATAGAAGGAACTATGATGGAGAAGATTTGAAAAATATTTCCATGAGAAGTACCTTTCTAAGAGGTACTATAACAATAAGATTAAAGAGTTCCATGAACATTAGCTTAGGTAGATCACCCTGGATGCTTATACTAATAGATTTTGGGAGTTGTTGAGATATGTGCCATATATTAAGGATGAGAAGGTGAAGATTGAGAGATACCTCAGTGGGTTACCGAAGTCCTACCAAGATAAAATTAAGTTTGATGAAACAAGGATGTTGGAGGAGACTGTTTGAAAGGTTAAGTATTGTTATGATCAATCTAATCAAATGGTTGAATTCCGATTAGATTGGAAGAAAAAGGAGAGGAATAGTTTCAACAAAAACGGGTCATAACCCTTTAAGCATGGGAAAATTGGGAAGGATGTCAGTTTCACTGCTCCTTCCAGGGGTAGCTCCTAGTGAACTCTCCTTGCTAACAATGGAAATCATCTTGTCAAAAAAATAATAGAATAATCTAAGGATCCCAAGAGAGAATTCTTTCAGTGTTGGAGATGTGGAAAGAACCACTTAAGAAGGACTATCCTCACCAACAAAAAAGTATAATGTGGTTTTATATTGTCCAAGACGTTCCTACGATGAACAATGTAACTCAAGGCGTGCCCCATATGTATGCAGCGTTAGACAACATAAAAGAATATCATCAAGCCTTGGTGATTGAGATAGAAGGCATGGTCGCCAACCAACTTGTTTCAATTTATTCAATCTAGGTGTAAATTTTAGTTATATCAGTCCAAAGGATGTAGATATGTGCAACTTGCAAAGGAATCCCCATGCAAAGTTATGGTTGGTCCAACTAGCCATGTGGACTAAGAAGAAGGTGGCTGATTGGGTGGAATCATTCCACCTAGAGTTGGGCAACATTCCCACAAACACAACCCTCAATTTGTTTTCATTGTGATTGTATGATGTGATTATGGGAATGGATTGGGTGGCATCCCACCAAAATAAGGTGGATTACTATAACAAGTCATTATAATACGTCAACGATGAAGGAAAATAAAGAGTACTTCAGGGAGTGAGGAAGCATGTTTGTGTCAAGCAAATTTTAATGATTTAAGTAAAGAAGTGTGGTTATGTGCCTTGTATGTGGTCCAAGTGACCAATGAGGTAGAGAGTAGTGAGGAAGAATAAAGAATCACCATATCTTAAAGAAGTTCAGTAATATATTTCTAGAAAAATTACCAAGATTACCTACTAGGATGGAAATCAACTTCTCGATTGAGTTGATTTTGGGTGTAGGGCCAGTTTCAAAAGCTCCATATTGTATGAGCATGTCAGAATTAGTAGAAATAAGTTGAAGCTAAAAGAAATGTTGGATAAGGTGTATATTAGACTTAGTGTGTTGCCTTGCGGAACCCCAACATTTTTTATAAAGAAGAAGGATGGAACATTGTGCCTTTGCATCGAATATAGGGATTTGAATAAATATTTAACTAATATCAATCACATGTTGGCCAAAATTGATGACCTATTTAACCAACTTAAAGGGGTTTTAGTGTTCTCTAAAATATAATTGAGATTTGGTTATCATCAGGTATGAAATAGAAAAGAAGATATCCACAAGACAATTTTCAAGACAATATATAGACACTATGAGCTCGTGGTGGTACCATTTAGGCTCAAAAGTTCCCAAACCACATTTGGTATTTGTGGATTACATCATGGTTTACTAAAAAACTAGAGAAAAACATGAAGAGTTTTGAAAACATTGTTGTAGTTGGTGAGGGATCACAAGTTGTATGCCAAGCTTTGCAAATGTGATTTCTTCCAATCACAAGTTCAATACTTAGGACATGTCATCTCAAGGGAAGGAACGACTAAATATCCTGAAAATATTAATGCAATAATGGATCGGCCCACTCCCTGAAATGTGATGAAGTTTAGATACTTCATGGGATTAGCTAGATAGTACCAACGGTTCATTCGATACTTTTCAAATATTTGGAATCCATTCACAAAATTGTAGAGGAAAGGAGTAGGATTTCAATTGACATCAAAGTGTGTGACCAATTTTGAATTTTTTAAGAAATTTCTTACATTTGAACTTATTTGAGGATAATGGACCCAAGTAAGGACTTCCTGGTCTACAAAGATGCCTATAATAAAGTACTAGGCAGAGTCCTAATGCAAGAAGGACCTATGTTTTGTTATGAATCATGTAAACTAAATGAGCATGAAAATAACTATGCTACTTATGAATTAGAGCTAACAGTAATCATGTATACACTAAATATGTGGAGACACTACTTGATTGGGATAAAGTTTTTGTTGATGACATATCATGGAAGGATGAGATAATTGTTTGATCAACAAAAATTAAATGAAATACAATCCAAATGGTGAACCCTATATCAATTTTTATTTTGAGATCAAGCATATTAAGGGTAAGGAAAACAAGGTAGCAAATGCACTTAACATAAATCTATAAATGGCCCACTTGGAATCCATGGGCACTTGCGAAATTAACACAAAAGGAAAGATCAAAGAGCTATTGATACATCATGAGCATTTACATCATGTGAAGGAATGCCTATAGCAAGAGCTAGAGTGAACATTGAGTAAGAATTACAAGGTCACTAATGATGGTATGTTTTTAACGCTCACTTCCACCCCTTATATTAATCCCAGTTGAATGGGAGGTGTTACTTTTAATTAACCCAACCTCCATGGTACCATTATGAAGATGGGGTTACAAATTTTATTCTCACCCAAAGTGTGTGGAACTCACTTTGGATAACACTATCACATTCAGCTCATCAAGATATTTCTGGAAATATAAACTTTTCTTCAATATGATCTTTGGATTGGAAGGTATGCCTAATTGAAGTTTGGGCCTCATAACCCTTACCACATCAAAAGGATTTTCTATGTGACACACGTGGAATTTCCACCTCATAGGAGGTCCAACGTGGCACCCATCATTTCATATCACCAAAGTGCCATTGCACCAATACCTTAACCTCTTAAGATTGTTTTACTCCAAACACTATGTCGTGACAAGCCTTATCCCTTCAACCAAAAAAATATTCTTTTCTAGCACTCCCATCAAACTATGCCCTTACCTCTTGGCATGCTCGGTGCCAACCTCTATGGTGCATCATAAAATTTCCCACTAGGTAACGGAGATAATCTCCATTACATGCCTTTCATCTTCTCTGTGGATTTCATTAACCCCGCAACTCACCATGGGGTGGTACCACTAATTTTCCTCCTTGGTCTCGAGCCTCGCAATCACATGGACCCTATGCACAAGTATCATCATGTCAGTACCACATGGCACATTAGAGGAAATTTCAATGTAAAATTGACCTCCTAAGAAAAAATAATATAATAATAGTTAAAATAATAAAATAAGAGATGAATTTTGGAGGGAAATGAAGAAAACTATTTTTTTATTGTATTTTTGGCTTATCTCCTTATAGGTTTACTCAAATTTCAGGTGTATATACTCGTTGGATGTGGAATTAAATTCCACATCGAACGCGTACCCACTATGCATACTTATGAGCAGACACATATTGATAAAAATTAAAGATACGTTAAAAAAGCATGTTCAACACATTTTTTAATGTATCCTCAATTTCTATTAGTGTGGGTCTTCTCAGAAGCATGCATAATGGGTACTTTTTGGATGTGGAATTTAATTTCACATCCAAGGAGTGTCTACAGTTGAAATTTGAGTAAATATATAAGGAGATAAGCCAAAAATATAATTAAAAAAAATAAGTTTCTTCTCTTCACTCCAAAATATTTACATGTACCTCTTTTTAAATTTAAAGGGTTTTGATTGGTTTACATAATATGACATAGAAATTACATGAAAATTTCATGGGAACTTTTAGGTTGAAATTTCCTCTAATGACACCATGCCAAGAGGCACGACAATACACATCCACATGTCATGTTATTAGCGTGCCATATCAACATCCTTGCCACATCACAAGTACATGCCATCCATGACCTATGTGGCATACGCCACTTTATCTTGAGTCAAGGGAACCACCAAGTCCTAGACGATTCTATGCAAAGCAATGATTTCCCATTTATGGATGGAGAGGGTTTTTGTCATGCCCTCCATCAACAGTACCAATGTGATCAACCTTATAATAACTTTGTGTCACACCTCTATGGCGCAATGGAAATTTTGGCACAGGTGGTGGGAATTGTCCCATCCTACTCCTCTTTCAACCATTCCCCATCCCATGAATAACTATTTGAATTCCCTAACGCAGTGTAACATGGATACTCTACAATGGAGGACGGGAAATTTCTCATATTGTATTCTCTTAGCTCATTTCCTTCATGGATTTTTGGTATTTCCTTTAACAATTATCAAGGTTCAATCGACCTTATAACAAGAAAACTCTACGTGAGTGCAAACTCAAAGTCTTAAGAACTTCAACAACCTTATACAACCAATCATGACACATATATAACATAAGACTTTAGTATTATACCATAACCAGAAGAGAGAACAATAGCGATCATACATAACATAGACCTGCATGGCCTTCAACGTAGTATAAAAAGCATATTAACTATAGAGATCATTTCCTTTGTAACATACAACTCTTGGACTTATGCACACCACATATAGATTTATTAAACAATCATGCACAATAATGACTATAGGCCCTCAAAATCCTTTACATAACAATTGTTCCATATATTCACTCATATCACACAATGGAAATCATACATAGCCACAATCACTTGGTCATATCAACAATAAAACATGAGAATATAAATAACTTTCCATTCAGAAGCATATCAATATCATAGGGATCTAGAAGTCCCTTACAACCATGATAATTGTTTACAAACCATTACAATACAACACATAGGAGTAAATATCCCCATTGATAGTGTTGATATACCAATTATCATGTAATAACATCGTTCATCGTTCTTATTGCATAAACATGCACAAGATACATGTAAACAACTTATCTTAGTAACTGGAAGACTGGCAATTGGGAGAGGGACTTCAACTCTCCTCCCAACAGTAGGCCAACTGCACTATTATTCTTTCTTGCAATTTACCACCCCTAAGCTTAATTTAGAGCTCGAGGAGTAAATTTCTTAAGGGAAATTCACATCACTCATTCACATCACATGGAAATCCACATAAAAAAGTTCCTCCACCTGAAATTTGGGAAGAATCCATAGCACACAGTGTATCCACCCAAACAATCACATGGGAATCCAGAGCACATAGTTCCTCCACCTGTAATTTGACTGGAGTTTAGAAAGCATAGTGTCTCCACCCAAAAAATCACTTTAAGGAATCTAAAGCACATAGTACTCCACCCAACAATCACTACAGGAATCTAGATCCCTAGTGTCTCCACCTGATTACACTATAGGAATTCGGATCCCATAGTGCCTCCACTTGTGATATGGTAGGAATATAGAGCATACCATACCTACACTTGATAGCTTTCTTGGGAATATAGAGTCCACCTTAAGGGTCTCCACCCATGAAAACACCCAAAGAAGTGCCATCGTAACCATTGCCTCCACCTGTTATGTAGGAATCCAAAGTCCATTATCACTCTAACTTCTCAACACCATAGCCTCACTTTTCTGCAATATTCCTCGGCCATCTCCCAGGGCTAATCATATCTTGAACTTCTTCCACTGCTTCCATGCACTACTAATGCATTTTTCTTCACATTACAACACAACCCCATGATTAGGTCTTATTCGTGCATTCCTTAGCTTGGTTGCAATTTCTCTTTGTGTCTATCCAAGTTAATTCACCCCCTCTTCATGAAAGTGTCTCCTCCTTTCTCGATGCCTTCTTTGATTCCTCCTACCTGTTGATCAATGCCCCTATCTCATAGGATTGTCTCATCCTTTCCTTAGGCACCCATAAGCCAATTTTTATTGCTTGTACACCACAAGAAGGATATAGGTGGAGATTAAATTCCAACAATCAAATCTTGGCTATTTCCTCAAGCCATTCCTAGGTAGCTTCTCCTAAAAGCTTTGACTCTGAGTCCTCTCTCTTAATCCAATCATGAATTATATTTCACATCAATTTACATGGTCACTTGATATAATAATATTTACATGAAGGGTGACAAAAAGGGTTGTTACAATGTTCTGTTTCAAAGATATATGGTATTTTATTTGTGTAACCAACTTGAAGAAGCTCACAGTGGATAAGTTTCATAAGAGATTGTATTAAGGTCATCTCGGTTATCAGAAAATGATAAAAATCATAAATAAAATGCATTATTGGCTGAGAATGAAGGAGGATATTTATAAGTACATTTCCAAGTGTCCGAAATGCCAACAAATCAAAGTAGAATTTAGAAACCTAGCAATAATGTTCCAACCGTGGAAATGGAAAGTCATATCTATGGATCCCATTACAGGAATTTCGAAGACATCCAAACAACATGATGTCATTATGGTGGTAGTGGAAAAGTTGAACAAGGAAACACACTTTATAGCTACCAATTCCACTGACAAAGTGATTGACATAGCTCATATTTCCTGAAGTAAATATTCATACTACATGGCTTACCCAAGCAAATCATCTCTGATCAAGAAGCCAGGTTCACATGAAAATTTTTGAAAGGCATTGTCTGTTGGATTTGGGACACAGCTATATTTTAGTACAACATATCATCCTCCAAAAAAATGTCAAATAGAAAGGGTAAATCAAATTTTAGAGGACATGTTGAGGATGTATGTCATGCATCAACAAAAGTGGGTGGAGGAATTACTACCATCAGTTGAATTTGCATACAAAAAATGGTATCAAGAGTCACTGAAGAGGATCCATTTTGAGGAATTGTATAGCCAAAAATGTAGTCCACTCCTATTAGCTAGGATGACCCAATAAGAATATTCGTTCTTAGATCTGACATGCTGAAGAAAATGGAGTAGGAAGTGTTCAATATCAGGTAGAAATTGAAGGTTTCCTAGGATACACATAAGAGTTATATAGATCAATAGAGAATTCATAGAGTATTTCTTGTAGGAGAGCATGTATATATCTACAACATACCAAGGAAGATCTAATTAAAGTGGGATATTGTACTAAGTTGGCACCTAGGTTTTGTGGACCGTTTGATATTTTGGAAAGAGTGGGATTAGTGGCTTATAGGCTAGACTTACCACCCACTGTGAAAGAACATGATGTATTCACATCTCCTTGCTTAAAAGGTATGTATGTGACACTAAACATTTCGTTGATTAGTCTATGATAAGGTGGAATCCAAGGGATAATTCTAACCATAATCATTGTGCATCATGGACCAGAGGAAGACCATCCTCTAGAAAATAGAGCAAGTCAAAGTGCGATGAAAGCACTTTGGATCAAATGAAGTAGCCTCAAAGATGGAAGATCAAATGAGGGTACTCTACCACATTTAAAAAGGGTCTACATAGTACATATTGTCTACCCAGGTTGCAATTTGTTAATTATATTTGTAATTTTTTAATTATTTATAAATAATTAGAAATGTAGATACTTAAACACTAAAGATAAAATTCCAAATTTGACATTGCAATGTGACAAATAAAAATCTATGTTGTATCATGGAAATTAAAAATCAACATTTTAAGGTAACAAGCAAATGTTATCATCGATATATGTTGAATTTATATCATTGTCATAATGCAAAAAACACAAATCGATGTTGTATTTTGAGGAATATAAAAATGACATTATAGTGCGTTGAATAAATATCCATGTCACAATATGAGAAAAAAAACAAATGCGAATATTGGTCAACTATATACAACAAGGTCAACTGTGATGAACTTCGTCAAATCATCCTTAGTTATGGAAAACATGGACAACATAAGAAACTCTTGTCAAAGATGGTCAACCAAGGTAAAAAATGATTAACCATAGTCAACATGGTTAACCATAGTCATCTACAGTTAAATGTTGACAACCATGTTTATCCATAGGAAAGTATAGGTGACCATAATCGATAATGGTCAAACAAGTTTAGCAATCCTCAAACATTCTAACCAATGTCAAACATGGTCAACAAGTTGAACCATAATCAACCATAGTCAATTCAACTTAGTTGTAGTCAACCATGGTCACCATGACCATACATACTTTACTTGGTCATCCATGGGAAACCATGTTTGACCATGGATAAATATGGTCAACATGATCATCCTTTATCAACCATAAACAACCATACACAACATGGAAAACCATGATGAACTTGGTTAAATGATGCTTAGCCATGGTTAACATGGCCAACATAACCGTGGTCAAACATGGCTAAGTGGTCTACATGGTCAACCATGTTCAACCATAGTCCACATGGTCAATATTAACAACCATTGTCAAGCATGTTCCCCATAGTCACCCATAGTTGACCATATTCAACCTTTGTCTAACATTCAAGCATAACTAACTAACTTAACAATGGTCGACCATGGTGACCATGCTCATCCATGTTCAATGACAGTAAAAGATGGACAACATGGTTAAACAATACCTATCCATTCTTAACCATGGTCAATATGGGCATACATGATCATGCTTACTCCATCATATAATCCTTTTTTTTCAACTAAAGAAATCGTTCCTGGAGCAACTTTTAGGCATATATAGTCCTGCCCAGGATTGGACGACTAGATCTGTCCCACCTAACCATTGGACCACATCCTCGAGACTCCATCATATAATCTATCCTCTTCATATTTGGTTGATTATGGTAATAATGGTCAACCATGGTTGACCATAGTCAGCTAATATTAACCCTAGTAAACCAAGGGTAACCATAACCAACCATATTCAACCAAGGTCAACCATAATCTATCATATTTCTCCTTGGTCAACAATGGTAATCATGGTCAACCTCGGTCAATGATGGTCTTCCTCAATCAATAATTCTCAACCGTAGTCAACCTCTTCAACCCTCTTCAACCATTAATTTAACCATTTTTTAGCATTAATAAAATAATAAAATTAACATTAATATAACATCAACCATGGTCAACATTAACATAATTTTAATGTAACAATATAACAATTGTTAACATTAATGTAGCACTATTAGATTAACATAACATGAATATATTGTTACATTAATGGTTGACCTTCGTTAACATTAGTCAACCATTGTCATCCATGGTCAACCCTCTTCAACCTCAACATCGCATGTGACAAACAACCATTGCCATCACTATGTAATGAATTTATATCAATGTTGTAATGTGATGAACACAAATCGATGTTGTATTTTGAGAAATAAAAAAATGACATTAGAATGTGGAAAACAAAGCTCCATGTTGTAATATGACAAACAAAACCAATGTGAATTTTGATCAACATTACTTATCTTGATCAACCATATACATCAAAGTCAACCATGGTGAACTTGGTTAAATCATCCTTAGACATTGACGACATAAGCAACCCTTTTCAAGCATGGTCAAGTGGTTTACATGGTCAACCATGGTAAAAAATGATTAACCATAGTAAACATGCTTAACCATAGTCATTTATACTTAAATGTTGACAACCATGTTCATCCACAGGAAAGTATATGTGACCATAGTCAACCACGGTCAAACAATCTCAAAGATGGTTAAACATGGTCACACATGGTCAACAATTTTAGCAATAGTCAACTATAATGTACCCCTACTATCCCTAGCCCTTACTAAGGGTAGAAGGAGGGAGTTACTCTAATGACTTGAACTCCAAAGACTAGTTATGGAAATGGGGTCTAATTTTTTTTACCTTTTTCAACTTCCTAAAAACCTAAAACAAATGAGATTGTTGCGTCCATCTCGTCAAGACCTTCTCAACGATATAAAATTGGTCTCAATATGACTCCCAGATCAAAATATATGGTTGTTCAAATTCTGGCCTATCAGGCCTTGCCACGTCATCTAACCTGCCATGTAGTACCCACGTGGCTATCCAAGTCATACGCCATGTCACACCCATGTGGCAGCTGGCAAATCATTCTTAAACAATGTTATGTTATGCCTTTTACGTGGCCCAAAAACATGTGTATATGATATAATATAAGGGTAAAAACCCTTCAAATAATACATATATAGCATGCATGCCCCCTCTACCACCTCACCTTGGTGATAGAATCTCGACAGAATTGCACCACAAACCTCAAGATATCATTGAGGAAAGGCACCGAGGATATATGGACCTGCCATGTTACATCGCCACCTCAACTTCCAGGCATTGTGCTTCAACCAATGGCATGAGGTCATGCCTCCAATGCAATAATTTCCTCTTTCATGTTACATCACCCTTTACTCGCCATTACATGCATGTGGGCTCCACCATGGCCATATCACCCCAAGGATAAAATCCCAGTGGGATTTCCCCCAATTCCATAAGAAATCATCGATGAAAATGTGTTAGCGTGACATTAGTGACTCCTTCCATCGGGGTGACGTCACCCTCCATGTGGCTCCACTATGGGCATGCCATGTGCCACCCATTTACAAGGCACTTTTCCCCACAAAAACCATGAATTTGTGTGACACGTGTCCTGGTCCCAGGTTGCCGTGTCACACTCAGGGCCACATCACTTGCCACATTGGTTATGGGTCCCACCATTCCTCTGATATAAGGTAAACTACATTTTCACGTTATAAAATATTATAAGGGTTCCTTTGGTGCTCACTAAATGGCAGGAAACTAGCCCCACTATGCCATGTCGTCCCGACACTTAAATCCCAAGAGTTCCATCCCAACCTCCCTTTGAAACCTTCGATATTTTTTTCTAGGGTCGATCCAACAATGGGGAGCACATTTCAAATAAACAACAAAGATCATATTTGGAGGCCCCATAATTGCATGTCGCCCTGGCAATTTAAACTTGACGGGTTTATCCTGGTCTCCTTTTGAATTCTCCGACGTAATTCCTCTACGACGGTAATCAAGCTATCCTTCACAAGCTTAGTAATGTTAAGAAAAGGCTTAATAGGAAATTCTATTTAATTTCATAACTAATACAATAAATATCTACCCATTCAATTTAACTGAGCTCCAGTAGACAAATTTCAAGCTCTTAATAATTCACAAATCTACAAGCCTCTTAGGCTAATCATAAGAAGAAAAAAAACTCATGGATGCATGAAGAAATCCATCCATTTACTCATGACATACACAAGAAATCAACATTTCTCAAGCAAGTGGAAAATCACATTTCATAACATATCACAAGCATTGAACCAACACATTTTATCAAGATCAATATAGACCTTAAGCCAACACATTAAACACATTTTGAACATTCAAGGTGAAAATATTGAGTATCACTTATCTTAGAATTTGAAAGGTATGGAAACTAAGATTGGGACTTCCACTCTCCACCCAACCTTAAACATGTTGCAACCAAGCCTTTCTTGTAGTAGTCACCCTCGAGCCAGATTCTCAAGCCTGAGGGAGTGCTTAAGGGATTGAACCAATGGTCTGAACTAAAACAGTGACTCCAGAGGACCATCCACCTTCATCCACCAACTACTTAGTGCAGTAAGTTGCTCATAGGGAATCCAGAGGTCCACCATCTCCACCCGTCAGCGACCTTAATAAAAATTATATCTCTACCATTACAAGATGAAATAGGGAATCCATAGGCTTGCTTCCACCCACTAGTCAAAAAAGAGAATCCAAAGGCTTATACCTCCACCCTAAAATCAACAAGGGAATCTAGAAGCTTATACCTCCACCCTCAATCAAATAAGAGAATCCAGAGGCTCACACCTCCACCCTCAAGCAAGAAGGGAATCTAGAGGTTCACCACCTTCACCCTAAACTGAATAAGTGAATCAAGAGGCTTAACACCTCCACCCTCAACAATTCTTTCACATAGTGGTTCCACCCAATCCTGGGAATCCAGAACCCACTATATAAACCAAAAAAACAAACAGAGGGGGCTAAAGAACTCTCCTTACCAGGAATATAAGGAACAAACATCCACCCAAGTTATTAATGGAATCTAAAGAAAGCCATCTCCACCCTCCAACCTTGCAAGGAATCTAGAGACTACTATCCTCACCTGAGAGATATTCCTACCACCTCTCAATGCTCAACCAAATTATTTCTCTACTCCTTGCATTCCAATGTCAACACCAAGTTATGTGCTCATTTTTTCCTCTCGTGCTATGCTCCCTTCTTCCTTCTTTGTATTGCAGTTACGTCTACTACAACCGTCTTTCCAAGATTTTATTGGTATTCTTCTTCAACAATGCTCTCATGTTTTTTCCTTCTTTCTTTCTCTATGTATTTGAATTAGTCTTCCCTTAATGTGTGAGAGTGCTCTCTTCATGAATGTTCCCTTCCTTACAATGTGTGGAGTGTCATGAGATATAATTATTTCCCCCCCCACCTTCCCCTCACATCCTTCTTTGTCAGCCTTTGTTATTGTGATGCAACCATTTTGGTTGCATGGAAAAACACTCTTGTCACTTATCCCTCCACTCATCCACAGTGGTTCTCTCTTGAGTGGTTGGGGGATGTTGTTTTGTTAGCTCCCCTTCATCCCCACTTCCAATTGGTTGACTTCACTATCCCCAACTACTAATGCAACATATTCTCCATTTAATTTTGTACTTTCTACCCTGTGGATTTATACAAGGAAAGCATGGCTCCTTTGTCCTCTTGCCCAAATTTATTAACTAATATTAGCAACTCAATTGAAAACATATCTACCAGCCATTCATGGATGTAAAAAAATAATTCAATCTTCCTTCCAATCCTAAGCAATCTCTTTCCTCAAACATTGGAATCCATGTCCCAATTCTCAAGCCTTTTTAATTAAACTAAAGATATATGAGATATATTTTCAATGAAGGGAAATTAGCTTGGGGGTTCTCACATCAACTCAACTCAACTACAATTAATCACGGACACCATGGCTATACATACTTTACATGGTCAACAATGGTCATCCAAGATAGACAATGGTTAAAAGTTAGTATGCTCATCCATTATCAACCATAGATGACATGGTCAACCATGATGAACTTGGTTAAAAGATGTTTGGCCATGGTTAACATGGGAAACATAATGAAACATGGTCAAACATCTTTAAGTAATCTACATAGTTAGCCATGTTCAACTATAGCCCACATGGTCAACCATTGTCATCTATAGTTAAACATTGATAACCATGGTCTAACATGTTCCCAGTAGCCACCCATAGTTAAACATAGTCAACCTTTGTCTAACAAGTTCAACCATGGTTGAACAAGCCCAACCATGCTCAAACATGGTCACCAGTTTCAACCTTAGTCAATGATGTTCAAACATGATTAAACCAACTAAAAAATGGCCAAACATGGTGACCATGCTCATACATTCTAACCAAAGTCAATTGTGGACAACATGCACAAATCATACACATCCATGACCACCCATGTTTGATATGGTCATCCATGGCCATGCTTACTCCACCATAATCTATCTTTTTCATCCTCAATCGAACATGGTATTTAATATCAACCATGGTTTACCATGGTCAGTTAAGGTCAAAACTAGTAAACCAAGGTCAACCATAATATATCCTCTTTATCTTTGATCAACCATGGTAATTATGTCGAATCATAGTGAACCATGGACAAACTCAATCAACAATGGTCAAACCTCTTTAACCGTTATGTAACCATTTTTAAGGTTAATGTAACATCAACCATGGTCAAAATTAATGTAATTTTAATATAAAAATTATTAACATTAATCCAACATTGTTAGATTAATACAAAATAAATACATTGTTACATGAATGGTTGACTATGGTCAACATCGGTCAACCATGGTCATCCATATTCAACCCTCTTCAACCTCGGTCAATATCATGAACCATGGTAAACCAAGTCAGCCATAATCTATCTTCTTAATCCTCGATCAACCATGGTAACCTTTGTCAATGATGTTCAACCATGGTCTACCTTAACCAATAATGGTCAACCTTGTTAACCGTCTTCAACCATTAATGTAACCATTTTTGCAATATTAATGTAACATTAACATTAACATTAATTTAACATCAACCATGGTCCACCATGGTTGGAAATGGTCAATGACGATCAATATTAATGTGAAATTGTTCGATTAATGTAACATAAATATATTGTCACATTAATGGTGTACCATGGTCAGCCTTGGTAAACCTCGATCAATGTTATCAACCCTATTCAACCATGGTCGACCATAAACAACCCTTGTTGACCATGGTCAACCCTCTACTTTTAGCCATAGATGAACCATAATCAACATTGGCCAATAAATCCACCCCAAGCATGTTGTCTATCAACTAACACAACCACATTAGTAAATGTGGTTGATAAATATAGATCGGTGGTATACCTTTTATATGTCAATATACATATATCAACAACATTTATTAATGTGATTATACTAGTTTATTTATTTTATAAAAGTAATTTTGTTAAATTGTGATAAAATAGGTTTTATATGAGAAAAAAATTTCGGATGAACTTGTGTGGAGGATGTTTAATCCTATCCAACATTTCGGGAAGTGAAAATGGGTGGAGTGTTCACCCAAAACACACAAGGAAAATTATTTCTCAATATGAATAGTTGTAGAAATATACACTCTCTCTAGGGTTGAATTGTCTCATCAAAATAATTTTAAAAATGTGTTTTCTTATTATCCCTGCTGCCCAGTAAGATTACACATTTGATATTGTGTTGAACAACTATTAGTTTGATCAACTATGTTGAATGTTTTATAATTTAACAATGTGGACCTTTATAAAAATAATTTTTTATTTTTTATAAAAAAGTTCATTGACATATATATGTGCTGCTATTGGCTATTAATTTAGAGATATTATTAGAAATTGCATCGTAATATGTGAGTTTGGCGGATGCATCTTTCATGTCTTGTACTGCAGGTCAGGGTTGGAATTTGACAGGAAAAATACCCGTCATAAGGCATTTTTCCTTTTAAATATGGTTAAAAAAATTACATTAACATTTCTCATGACATGTCTTGATCTCTACCAAATTTTTTTTTGATGGTTTATTTTCTTTCAAAAACATCATTGATATCTGCGTACATAGCGATCGATACCCCAATATTTTCTAGCAGTTACCCGCTCATGCTCAGGCTCTAGGCTTCTAGATTCGACACGCTTCACTGCTTTGACTTTTAGGCATGCCAACTCTCCAATTTCGTTAGTGAAATGCACCAATATCAATTCCACCAACTCACGATCGAGGAGTTCAAATTTAGCAGTCATGCGCGCACATTTTTTGAAATGAAATGAAAACAATGGATCGCCTATCAATTATTTTGATCGAAACAACAAAACAAAAGGTGTTGCGGGGTAACGCTAACAATAGCTACAATGCCTATTAGTTCTCTAGAAATCATATGTTCTAGCAGCTTGAGCAATGATTCAGGTTTTTCTTCAAACGATATGACATAAACTTTAAATCTACATTTCAATTGCATAGATTAAATTTGTTTGTAGCCTTTGTTTTAGGGTCATAATGTCTTATTTCAATAGTGGTTCTAGGATATGTTGATTTGGTAATATTTTTTAGCATTAGTGTCTGCTTTGTTAGATGAACAATAATGAGAAAATTCATTGAAAATGTTCATATTCTAAGTGATTTAAATCAACATTCCTCAACCATTCATTCTTCTACTGCAGAGTCAAAGGCGCCACCTAGAAATTAAAGAAGACCTAAAGCTAAAGATGGGTGAGTATGCATTTGAATGTTCTAATGCTTTTGGTTTAGGGGGTGCTGACCTAGGTTTAGAGCTAGTTGCACCAACCAACAAATCCCTACACTACTGGCCCTTTCGGCAACAACCCACGTAGCGCAGGCTGCAGTCTCACCCGATGCAGTATGGGAGGATGCAAGAACCAAGTTTATGCATCCAGAGACTAGTGTGATGTCTTCTAGTGCCTTAAATCTACCTTCGTGCAGATCAATACACTCCAAGGGCACACTACTGAAACTCCATAAAATAACCTTTAGATGTTCGCAAAGGTCTACAATTAGCCTTTATGGACCTTTAACAGTCAATCTATCTACTTACACGCAACAAAAAGCAGTCCTAAATTAGGGTTCGCGTAAGTTTACTTAAGTTATTAATAAACATCCAAGAATTCATCAGAGTCTACGCGAAAGTAGTTAAACATGAGGAAAATAGGAGAAAATGAAGGTGAAGAGACAAAATATGCATGGAAGGGAAATTAGAGAGAACATGAAGGAAAATGAAGAAAAAGGAAAAAGGAAAGGAAGAGACTAGACATTAATGGTAAAAAGGCATCAAAGAAATAGTTGATGATTTTTGTCAGTTCATTTTTGGTTCTCTCCTTCCACACTCTTACTTTCCCATACACTCTTCCACACTTGCAGTATTCTTGGAGCATCCTATCATTGACTTGGATTTGGAATAAGAAAGAAAAGGAAACCAAAGGACAAGCAAGGAATTTGTGGTTAGCGGAAAAGAAGGTTGGATCAATATCTATAGCAGGGATACATTGCAGGTACCAAGTTGCATGTGTGATTTCCTTGCAAATATTTGGATGCATGTCATATGCATGTGGTTCTTTAGCTATTTTGTTATCATTGGCATGGGATTTTCCTGGATTGATAGTGGTTTTAGTCTCACGTTTCCATTTCCTAGATAACCATGATGTATTGGGTTCCCTATTTATATTTTTGATTGGTTCTTAGGTTACCTATGTGTTGGGCATAGAATCCCCCCAAGGAATGTTTTGGGGCTCAAAGCACATGTTTTGACCGAATTATGTTATAAAGCCCCGCGAATTGCGGGTGCGAAGGTATGTTGGAGTCATAGGGTTATCCGCCCTAGTTTATAATGTAATGTTGGCCTACTGAGGCTCTAAGTGTAAAAGGGGAGAACGAATGAGGTAGAAGCAAAGAGCAAGAGTCTAAGTGTCTAAGTGTGTCTTGAGTCATAGAGTAGGAGAAGGCTCTGTAGCTGAGTGTGTAGAGGCCTAGTAGCCCGCATCTGAGTGCGCGGACCCTTGCAACTGAGTGCGCAAGGTGGAGTCGAGTCTATAACCAAAGGAAGATAATAATAAAGATAAGTTCTATCTTAATTCCATGTATTTGTTCTTGGGTTGTTACCTGTTTGATATGAGCTGCAATTATAATGTTTATTTACTACGCGCACTTGTATGAATGATTTATATTGCTAAGTATACTTTACGCATGGAAATAAGATATGTTAATAAACTAATAGTGGAATACTAGTAAGGACTTAGGTGATAACAATGTTTGGCCTCCAAGTAGGGCTGCATGAAGGCAACATCTTAGGATGTGAGGTATGGGTAAGTGCACGTAGCAACGTGCGTGCAAGGTCAAACCGCGGACCACTTGAAATCAAAAGACATCTCCAGGGTGCGGAAACTTGGTTCTATCACCCTCCCATACTACTTCGGGTGAGACCTCAGTCCGCGCTTTGCGGACTTTTGCCAAAAAGGCCAGTAGTACTGGGATTTGTTTGGCTAAATCACCTCTGAACCTAGGTCAGGCCCCAACAAGACAACAAATGGTTCCATTGCCAGGACCGGGATCTGCATAAGAGATGTTTGATGTCGTGTCACTGGAATCCGACAAAGAAAGAAATTGAGGAGTGGTTGGACAAAAAAATTCACGAGTTCGCGACGCAGGAAAACAGGAATCCACGAGTATTAAAGGAAGAGTGGTTAGAGTGCTACTTATATACGGAAATCCATGCAATTTTCTTTGCATACAAGTGGATCGTGAAGCTAATAGATAGTCAGGGAAGGTGTAAGCTCAAAAAACCTATAGTGTGGACTCCAAAGTTGGTGCGCAGACTAGAAGCATCAGAAGATAAGATCGCGCATGCTGTGGACCATTGGCTCGACCTAATTATAGGAGGGTTTATCACCGAGTTTGCGGTAGACACTTCAGTCAGCTACAGCGAGGCGGAACGATGCTGCCTCAAAGGAACGCGAGGTAAGTACGTTAAATATTTGAACACGTAGATTAGGATGCTACTGTGTGAAAAGTAGGTTATGCGAATCAATTAATGTTTGGGGCTACATGGAGATGGAGGATCTATAGAAATGAAGGTAGCACAGAGATATAAAAAAGCCCCTTGATTTCACCTCGACGAGAAAGTGAGGAAGAGCTCACAAAAGTTTCACCAAGAAGTGTGATCAATCTGATAAGGCCGTGAATTCCACGCATACCACCCCCACCTACACCACCACCAGTTTCACCCTCTTCACCCCCATCTCCACCCACACCACCTCCGCCACCACCATAATTAAATATGGAAAGCACAATAAAGTTACCATATTCAAAGGAGTAGGGAACAAAGATCCAGACCAATTTTGGTTCATGGTAAAGGTTGTATGGGAAGCACAAGGATTCACCGATGATAATATCAAGAAGGCAACACTGGTTAGTGCCTTGCAGGATCATGCACTGACGTGGTACATCAAGCATTCCAATGACCATCCAAATGCAGGGATCGCGGATATCCAAGCTGCGCTAAATAGGGAATTTAGCATACCAAAATCAGAGACACAGTGGATTACCAGGTTTAAGGAAATCACGATGCTTCCAGGCAAGACCCCTTGGGAGCTGGATTAGAGACTGAAGAGTTTCGTGAAGCCAATATGACCTTAAAAAATGGGAAGCACTGTGCATGGTTCGTAGCGTCACTAACGCCACATCTAAGGACCGCGCTGTCACAAAAGAAGCTATCCACTCAGGCTGAAGCTTTGGAGATTGCAATGAGACTGCGTGAAACTCCAATACGAGATCCTAGCTTGGGAGTCCAACAGATCCACGTGCAGTTGAAAAACCTGTGTTTGGAGATGCAAAGTTTGAAACAGGACAGGACAACTCGCCCAGAGGCACGCGAGGAGGTATGGTGCATAAAGTTCAAAGGCCAGGGAAATGACAAGGACCATTGTCCAGTCTTCGCGAACTACCTTGCGGGTGGAGGGCAGATGCCATTAAGACTAGAGGCACAAGCAGGACTGATCGCGGTGCCTGCATTATGGTGCATGATTTTTTAGATAGGAGAGAAGCATGCTGTAGATAACTGCCACCTATTACAGAAGTTTACGCAGACGTCCCAGCAGTTGTTCTATAATTTTTACAAGTCAATAGGCCATGATGAGCACACCTATAGAAGTTATCAACTGATAATGGATTAGACTCCTACCTACAGAGTTCAGACCAAAATAGGAGTCCTCGATCAAAATGCAGGGATGGCGTGCACTGGATTTTAGGGGCACGGATGAGGTCGAGGCGGAATGGGACCCGGAAGGGGTCACGGACAACTGACTTGTTACAATTGCAAAGGACCAGGGCATTACACTCGTGATTGTACAAATCTGATGAGAGCATCATGTTTATATTGTACCCAGTTTTATCATGAGACGGAGGACTACCCAACACTGATAGCTAGGTTGCGCGATAATGGAACACGCTAGCCTCCTGCAACTTAGAACCTATAGATGATGAGGTCTGAGCTGCGCGAGGAGGACCCGAATGTAAACATCATGCTCCAAAGCGGTATCACGATAGGAGATGACAAGGGCAAGCAACCCGAAGAAAGTGCCTGGGTTCGCAAGGCTCCAACAAAGGAACCAGATTTCGATTTGGAGTGTGCAAAGGAGACATTCATGGAAGTTAAGAAGAGCTTCATGGAGGCCTCGATTTTAGGTGGTAAAGACAAACTAGAACTGGAGATGGACCCATCAATGCTCACTACCTTTCTAGATACATGCATGAAGCTGTTGTGCGGCAGCTGCAAGAACTCATCACTAGATGTGCTAGACCAGGGGAACCATGCGTAGTTCGGAAGCTAGGGAAACACACAACGTGAACAGGAAGGGAGATGAGATTGACTTCACAAATTAGGGAATATGAAATAGATCAAGTGATTTTGGGCCTAGGATCTGATGCGAATGTCCTACCAAAGCAGACATGGGATTTCATGGGCAGGCCCATGTTGCAATGGTCTTCTATTCAATTACAAATGGCTAACCAGCAAAATATCTGACTGATGGGAAGATGGTAGGAAATAACGGTAGATATTGAAGGTGCGAGCATGCTTGCATATTTCGAAGTGATAGAGATTGTTGATGACAAAAATCCCTATCCCGCACTACTTGGAATAGATTGGGCCACTGATATGAACGAAATGATAAATTTAAATAAGCACAAAGTTATTTTTGAGAAAAAGTCACTACGTGTAGTGATACCTTTAGACCCTGCGGAAGGATGGCGGTACACAGAGCGAGTGCGCAACAATGAGAGCAATGAAGATCTAGACTGTATCTACAAGATCACTACTCGGGAATAGGATTGGGTGAATCCTACAGCCGATGGCAGGATTTTGTGGGAGCACAAAAGCTCCTGCACATCAAATTTGGACGAGGAAATAGAACGATGGCAGAACCAATTACACGAGGTAACCACGCTCAATTGCAACATGATGGTAAGATCACTGTGCTGTGTGACCACAAAAGTAAGGGATCTACCTATGTATGATGGGTTGACAGCGGTGGATGATTTCCTGAACAAATTTGAAAGAGAGGTGCCAGAACAGTAGTGGTTCGATGCTCTGAAATGGGTACTGTGCGCTATGCCCACAAGGTGGTGGGGTACGCACCAGCAGAATTTTGAGGACTAGCGGGGATGTAGAAGGATGATGCTCATGCGGTTTGGAAAGCCTCAGATGTAGATAAAAGCTAGGTATGATGGACGAAACAGCCTGCGTGCCCACCTCTCCATATGGGTACAGGTGTATGGTACGCAACCTGCACAAACGCAACCGTCCTCACGATAGGAAATGGGAATGGCAAGCTGGAGGGGGCAAGACGAGGGTGCGAATGATGAATTATGATAAGACCAAGTGCGCCAAAGATTATCAGTGGGGAAGCCTTTAACAAGGTGTGTGAAGTGTTGAACATGGTCCACCATGTGAAATGCACTGACTGGGCTTATAGGACCATGTGCAAAACCCTGACCATGCAAGCACTTCCGAACCAGAAGTATGAAGCAGGGGCTGTAATCCCTATGGAGAATGCGAAGCCTAGTCCGCACATAGCAGCGCCTATAGATACGACAGTCTGCGAAGCCAGGAACGAAGGAATCACACATCCGTAGGAAACAGAACACATAGGACTTGAGGAAGAAACCTGACGGGGAAACTTTCATCTCCGCAAACTTGAAAAAGAAAGGGTACGATTAAGGAAGAAAAGCACTATGATGGATGTAGAGGTCAAGAAGCTAGAGGATGGGATAAAGGAAGTGTTTTTTGTCAAAGAACCTAGGATGGTAAGACAAATTGTGTACGATCCTACTGACAAGTTTGAGCACTATAGCCGTGAGTTGGTTAGTATGATGCCTTGGCTTGGACCGCATATCGCCAAATGAAGTGACCAAGGTAGCATGTTGCAAGTAGTAAAATGCGATTACGACCACAATGATGGAAGGTGGGGATTCTCCACAAACCATGGTGGAGGATGGGATGGAGTCCCACACGGGTAGTGCGACCACCTGACTAGCCACGGGAAGGACAGTCTTAGTGCTCTAGGTAGTTGAAAGGTAGCGCGGGACTATAAACTATTCTGCCCGGGAAATGTGCGATATTGGGGATGCGTGCAGAAACAGAGCATCACAGGGTCCACGTCCATGCACGGAGGGTTGTGCTGCCATGCGGATTGGCCAGAAAGTGACCTTTGAGGTCACTATTCATGATGGGATGTGTGAATTAAGGCCAAATGGAGCAGGCGGTAGGCATTTAAGATGCAATTTATGGGCAAGATTTGATAAAATATGGTGCCAAGAAATCATTAATGAACCGGAATTGGGGGAGCAGTCGAATTCAAATTCAAAAGGCACTATAAAACACAGAGGGCTACCAAGCAAACAACACTTGGTCATTTGAGAACTGAGCAATTGAGCAGAGCGCTAAGCATTAAGAGTTAAGCGATAATTGAGCCCCTGAATTCATGAGTGATAGAATACAACCTAGATATGATGATCTTAACTAAGGATGGTTTGGAAATTGAAGAGGTAACTGCTGGCAAGGCCGCGCATACCACAACGGTGGAAAATGTTCCAAAAGGTGCCGAGGTTGTGGCAGAGATCCCCAAATCATCGCGTACACCACGACCCAAGAAGGATAAGCAGGCAATGGCTCCCATACGTATTTCCCTGAGGAACCCGCTGCATAGCAAACTATCAATGGAAGAGAAGGGGAAAGTTGTCACGATAGACATTGATGAGGAAGAAGAAGATTTGCAAGCCCTTATCATTGTAAGGGAAGAAGATGAAGACATGGAGGAGAATATTCAACCTACACACTCTGCGAAAAAAGTGCCCACATATATCCACCTATGAAAAGGGAAGGCCAAAGTGCCCAAGGACCTAGATGAAACCAAGAGTTCGCTCCAGACCCCACTCCTCCCAGATGACCTTGTGTTTGAGGGCCCGCACCTGGGCTACATGCCAACCCTGAAGTTCGAAGATTGGGACCTCACTGACGACGAGAAATTCCCTCACCTGGAGACCGAGAATCTCATGAAGCAGAACAATGCGGGGGTGGTGACAATGTTAGAGCTGCGGAAGTGGCTACGCGGAGTGGAAAAGGTCGGGCTGTTGAACTTATTATGGGTGCCGCATTTCCACCGTGCGCCCATAACCATTTTCATCATCAGGCAGTTGCTTTTCCTAGTGCATGATGGGTATCTATGGCTAGAGGAGCCTATCCCCATTACGACAGACCTAATTCATTGCATTTCTCGACTCCCCTACAAAGGAAAGGACCCCGCGACCATATCAGAAGGGAAAGGTAGTGATTTGGCCCTCACGGAGGCCATGAAGACAAAATACAAGCTGGAGAAGAAGAAGAGGGGCTATGCTATCTCCAGCATCAAGGACAAAGTGGTATGCGTAGCTACCCAAATCCTGGCTGGAAAAATCATGCGAAAGTGTCGTGCAGACGAGGTACCTGCACTAGTGATCGCACTAGCCAAGCAGTGCGCGAAAGGAGTCCAGTTTAACTGGGTTGAATTCCTCTGCACAGAATTCTTGGAGAACTATTGCAAAGCCCAGGAGTAGGGTAAAACCTTCCACTATGCATGGTTGTTGCTATCCATAGTGCTCGTAGCGGGGGAACTACTGGAGGACAGTCATTTCCCCCCAATTGTCAAAGATTTGCCAAAGGTTGCGAAGTACGCTTCGCTGTAGGTCACGAAGGATGCGAATAGAATATGCGACATCAAAATCTACTGGGTGCTCATGGATATGAACATCCAGATGTGGATCAACCGGAAACCGCACCTGTCGCCCACGGTGTACAACACTTTGCAAAGTTTTGCAGACTTTAAAGCTGATATGCACAACATTTTTATCAGGGTGCGTAAGGATCCGATGAAGCAGTGGATGAAGTTACCTTTTGTAGCCATTGACGACACCATTTTTACTATCTTGGAGACATGGCCTCCGAAATGGTGTGCCCCAGATCTTGCAGAATTTGAGAAGGTGACAATGCAGAAGAAGAAGGATGATGCCAAGCTGCGCGTCACAAAATTGGTTGAGGAAAGGTGAAAGGAAACAGTAACAGCTGAGGAAAGGGCAGCATGCGAAGCGGCACAGAAAGCTGCTGAGCAGAAGAAGGCTGTAGAAGCAACAACAACAGTACAGGCGGTAGAGGCAGCAACCACGAAGGCGGACGAGGACCAAGTAATGTCCTCGCAGGGGTAGGAGATAGAGGAAGCAGAAACGACAGAAGGGATCACAGACCCAAGGACCGCACCCACATAGTTGAAGTGCCCACACACGATAGAGAGAGTAGGACCGAGGAAGAAGGTCAAGGCCTTGAAGTTGGCCATTGACCCAATCACCTTAATCGAAGGTGACCTCCATGACATCGGCGAGATGGTTCGCGATGTCCCCAATGAGGCTCTTCAGGAATTTATGCAGGAGCACCAGACTATGTTGGGGGCCCTCAGGGCACAGCTACAAGAGTTACAAGTGTGTCCCCCTCAGGTGGGTAACTTTTCCACCCACCTAGCAGCAGGATCATCGACGGCAGAATCGATGTTGCGCGCATGAATGGAAAGCAAAATAGTGTTGCTGGAAGGGGCCCTAGTAGTAGCGAATAAGTTCGATAGATTTTCGGTTAACATGATGAAAGGCCTTGGCCTTAATTTGGCTGCCCTTCCGTGTGAGACACTATATCTACTATAGGATGGGATAAAAGCAGATCTATGTGTTAGGGAGAGTCACGCGATCCAAGTTCTCAACGAGCAAAAGATAAAGATGGAACAACTCAGTTTGTAGCACGATGAATTGGTATCGCAAAATCAACAGTTGGCGTAGGTAGTAGATGATGCTTGCTGACGCGTCCTAGAGATGGCCATCCCAACAGATATAACAGTAGAGGTGCAGATCCAAAAGTTGGCAACCGGCATCCACGAGGCTAGAGAAGAAATGACCAAGGTTCAGCGAGAGCTGAATCTTCAGATCGCCAAGCTGTGGTTAAAGGTGCAACCTTCCACTCCCCCGGAGGTCTGAGAACAACGTGCTAGCACTATTACAGTGGGATTGGAAGAAATTGGAGGTGTAGTGCAAGACTGTACCACATTGTTAGAGAAAGAACTTGATGTCCTCACAACTTTGTAGGAGGACCCCAACATACAACACCTAGAGAGAGAGGAGTGGGAACTCTAGTAGCAATACGACATTGTCTGAGGAACTGCGCAGATAGTAGTCCTCACTTAGCAGCTTGTGAGGATGCAGCAAGCTAAGGCACTAAACGAGAAGGTCGATGCAGCACGACATAAGGAGGCAGTTCTCAAAGCGCGCGTCCAGCCATGGATCGACGAGGCTTTCACTATCATGGAAAACATCGAAGGAAAGCTCGTGCACATACAGGGGATGCACACGTTAATGCAGAGAAGCACCCTAGACATGGAGGTCTCAGAACAGAGGATGCAACAGATTCAGCAAGCAATGGCACAGTGCGCTGCCGACATCAGCATAGTTGGAGGAACTCTGTGCCAAGATTGTCACGCCGACTGAGTGACTCGAGGGCAAGTCACGATGTTTGTGTTGGGGGACTGTTGGGCATAGAATCTCCTTGAGGAATGTTTTGGGGCTCAAAGCCCATGTTTTGACCGAATGATGTTGTAAAGCCTCGCGAATTGTGGATGCAGAAGTATGTTGGAGTCATAGGGTTGTCCACCCTAGTTTATAATGTAATGTCGGCCTACCCATGGTCGGCGGACCATGGCATTGTATAAATAGCATGAAGGTCTAAGTGTAAAAGGGGAGAAAAAATGAGGTAGAAGCGAAGAGTAAGAGTTTAAGTGTCTAAGTGTGTCTTGAATCGTAAAGTAGGAGAAGGCTCTGTAGCTGAGTGCGCAGAGGCCTAGTAGTCCGCAGTTGAGTGCACGAACCCCTGCAGCTGAGTGCGCAAGGAAGAGTCGAGTCTGTAACCGAAGGAAGATAATAATAAAGAGAAGTTTTATCTTAATTTCGTGTATCTGTTCTTGGGTTGTTACCTATTTGATATGAATTGCAATTATACTATTTATTTACTGCGTGCACTTGTATGAATGATTTATATTGCTAAGTATACTTTACGCATGAAAATAAGCTAAGTTAATCAACTAACAGTGGAATACTAGTAAGGACTTGGGAAATAATAACATTCGACCCCCAAGTAGGGCTGCGCGAAGGCAGCATCTCAGGCTTCGAGGTATGGGTAAGTGCGCGTAGTGACATGCACGCAGGGTCGAACCGTGTACCACTTGAAATCATCAGACATCTCTAGGGTGTAGAAACTTGGTTCTATCACCCTCCCATACTAATTCAGGTGAGACGTCAGTCCGTGCTTTGTAGACTGTTGCCGAAAGGGCTAGTAGTAACGGGATTTGTTTCGCTAAATCACCTCTGAACCTGGGTCAGGCCCCAACAAGCCAACACTATGACTGTGGTTTGGGATTTGGAGCCCTGGAACAACTTGGGTTCCCTGGAGGTTATGGGTTGAGATGGTAGTTCTATATATCCCTATAACAACTTGAGTCCTGGACGTTGTGGGTTGAGATAAGATTCCTTGTAGCCCTGGACAACTTTGGAAGAGACTGATCTGGTGTGTATTAGTGATTTTTGGACCATTTAGGTGAGATCACTGTAGTTGAGGGTTGAGGTGATTTGGCCTCTAGAAGCCCTGGTTAGCTTAACCCACATGATCCCACATTCATTCTTATAATATGGCACAAGGGTGATTGGTTGAAATAGATATTTTTTCAGTCCAATCTACGATAGGGTGGCAAACGAAAGTCCCTGACGAAAGTCGCTGGCTTGGTTGGTGTTAGGTCCCTATACTACTATTGTAGCCCCTTATTGTTATTAGTGAAACCCCCTTATTGTATTGTTGTGCCCATGTAATCCCCATATTGTTCTTATTGTGCCCCATAGCAGCCCACTATTGTTATTGTTGTGTTGTGCCCCTACAATATTATTGTTATGTAGGCTCTAATTATATTGGGCACCTTAGACTTTTATATATAGAAAGGAGGTCTTTTCATTTGTATCATCCAAGAATTTTTCATTTGTGTAACGTAAAGGAGGTTTCCCCCTCGAAGAGGCTTATTTTGAAGTCGTTGATTTATCTCTTCTTCTATTTTGTGCATTGGTTTCATAATATTTGGTATCAAAGCTTTGGATTCTAGGGCTTCGCTGCTTCAAACAAGTCATCATGGAATGTTCGCTATAATTTTTTTTCTAAGACGTTTAAAAGCAAAAATTAAAACCCGTTTGAGCTAAAAGATTTCTGAACATTGTGTCAGAATTTCAGAACTTGTCTCAGTACATTTTCAGAGATTTGAGCTAAGGAATTTAGGATTTTTGCAGGCTCTAGAATTCCATCTCAAAAAGGTCATTGTGGCATTTTTGTTATAACATTATTTTCTAGAAATCTTTAGAAGTTGAAATTAAAACCATTTTGAGATGAAATTGTGCTACACCTTGTGTACGAATTTTAGAACTTTGTTTGCTATATGTTTGGAGATATGATCCAAAGAATCTAAGGTTTTTGCAGGCTCCCAAATTCCATCTCAAAAAAGTGACTTTGGGAAAATCGTCATAGCTTTCCCTCTAAGAATCGGATTCAAATTTCGTAACAAGTGATAGAAAGAGTATGGGTTGTAGTTTCCGATGTATCATTTTAAGGGCCAGAGGTCAAGAAGTGACACGTGGAACTTCATACAAGTTTTCTCTATTGAACAAGTCTATAATCAGGTCATTGGGGAATATTGGACATAACCCTTTCTTGGAAAATCCAATATTAATAAGACTTATGGGGTTGGAAAGAGGACTCATAGGGCTACCAAGGTGAAATATCAGAACTTGGAGATCCAAAATTGCATAGTTACATTCATTTCAAGATCAATCTCCTAAAAGAAAGAAAAAGAGATATGAGGACGTTTGATGGCAAGGATTCGATAACTTGGATACTACGGAGGGAGCAATATTTTGATCTACATGATGTGAAACTATTACAAAAGGTATGTATTGCATCTTTATATTTAGAACTGAATCAGTGTGTATGGTATAGAGGGTTTTTCTTGTAAACCACTTGTCACCTGGTCAACTTTCACGGAGGAAATGATAGCATATTATGAGGATACAAAGAGCAACACTTTATTTAGCCAATTGATAAATCTCAAACAAAAGGGTTCAATTGTAGAGCACATTGAGGACTTCCAAAAATTGAATATAAGGGTCAATGATATTCCACAGAAGGAGAGGATTGATTTCTTCATAGGGAATTTAAAGGATAACATTCAACATGAGGTTCGCCTTTGGGAACCTAATTCATTGGAGAAGGCATACAGGTTGGCAAGAAAAATTGAAAGCAAAATTATGGCAACAAGGAAACCTACCACTCATAAATACAAATATGGAAGTGTTGTTGCTCCTAGCCTTCCACAACCTGCAAGGTTGACACCACAATAATTAAAAGAAAAAAAAAGCAAAAGGGCTTTGTTACAGCTGTGATAGAGAATACATTAAAGGTCATAAGTGTGCTCTGAAGAAATTAATTTTCATAGATGGGGAAGAGGAGGAAGAAAAAGAACAAGGAACGTCAAAAGAAGACAATATCCACCAGGAACCAACCCTAGAGAAAGAATAAATGAATCTGACCATATTTGTAATGCATTGATAGGAATTACCACTCCTCAAACTCTCAAGATAGAAGGACATATCAAGAAGAAAAGGGTCATAGTGTTGATTGATTCGGGCAGTACCCATAATTTTATTCATTGTAAGATAGCCAAGGAATTGAATTGATTCCTATATCTAGAACCATAGTATCAAGTAATGGTTGCAAATGGAGGAACCATTAATTTTTTTGGAAAGTGCCATAATATCAAGCTATCCATGGGAGAATATTTCTTGAATAGTCCAATGATTTCCATTCCAATGGGTGGTGTTGATGTTGTACAAGGAGTTCGATGGTTACAATCTTTGGGGACAAAAGCTTTCAATTTTCAAAAACTTTTCTTGAATTTTTTTTGGGAAGGAAAGGAAGTTGAATTAAGGGGTATCACAAGGAAACCATGAAAGATAATAAAATCTAATTGCATGACAAGGCTTCTAAAGAAAGAACAATAGGGCGTAATATGTTCACTACAGGTTCAAACAACAAAATCATCTATTTCTCTAGATCTCCAAAAAGTCTTGGAAAATCATTCTAAGGTTCAAGCAGTGGAAGATCACATCGACCATAAACAACAAGTTCTCAAACTCTTAAAGGACAACCTCACTTTGGCGTAGAATCAAATGAAACAACAAGCAAGTAAACATTGCAGCAAAAGAAATTTTAATGTAGGCGATTGGGTATTTTTATGGCTACAACCATACAAAAAAATGTCCCTCAATCAAGCTAAGAAGGATAATAAATTATCACCAAAATGCTATGGTCCTTACAAGATGTTGCAAAATATGATATTGTGGCATACAAATTGGAGCTTCCTGCATCTTCCCGAATGCACCCAATTTCCATGTTTCATGCTTAAAGAAGGTTATAGGTGACAAGCTCATAGTTCAAACAATATTGTCGAAACTTGATGAGGAAGGATAAATTATATTGGAACCTGAAGCAATCATGGAAATAAGAGCCCGACAACTACGAAATCGATCAATTTCAGAGTATCTCATCAAGTGGAAGAACTTAACCGCTGAATATTCTGCATGGGAGGATGAAAATTTTATATAGAAGCATCCATAACTACTCAAGAATTGAGGACAACATTTTTTGAAGGAGAGGGGAATGTCAGGTCCCTATACTACTAGTGTAGCCCTTGATTGTTATTAGTGCAACCCCCTTATTGTATTGTTGTGCCCATGTAGTCCCCATATTATTATTATTGTGCCCCATAGAAGGCCACTATTTGTGTTGTTGTGCCCCTAAAATATTATTGTTATGTAGCCTCTGATTATTTTGGGACCCCTTAGAATCCTATATATAGAAATGCGGTCTTGTCATTTGTATCATCCAAGAATTGTTCATTTATGTAATGTAAAGGAGGTTTCCCCCTCGAAGAGGCTTATTTTGAAGTCATTGACCTATTTCTTCTTCTATTTTGTGAGATCGTTTTATAAAAATTGGCATTTTCATATTTTAATATGATTTATTTTATTGTTGTGATTAATGAACACATGTACTGGTTATTATGTTGATATTACTAATTTGTCATGGTTTCGATTCGGGTTATATGTTGGTTATATACATGGTTCTATGATGTGCTCTAGCTATTGATCTTGTTCATGATTTTATAAGTTATCAAATGGTTAATGAATGCATGGGATAACAAGTGTTGTTGAAACTAGCTTGAGAGAGCATAGAGCCTTCTTGATGATTCTCAGATGAAGTTCAGAAGTTTATGATCAGATATGCATTCATGACTTATAACTTCTATGTTTACTATCTCTTTCATGATATTTCTATCATGTATTAGGCATATCTTTGTCAATATTTACTTGAGTATTTATTTCTTAGACTTGTTATCATCACAGACATGATTCTAGAAAGTTTTGTGCACTTCTGGGCAGTGCCCTAAAGGCCATCCATGAAAAAGTGGCACAAATCTTGTAACTGTTGACATAGTATAGAGAAATTTTGGTCATAACCACATGGAGACAAGCTTATGGGTGCAATTGAAGCCTCATAACTGCATGCATGATGTGTTTTTGGTGTAATTAGGGTGTTAAGCTTGTGAAAAAAAGGTTCCATCTCAGGATTTGATTATCAAAGGTTGTAAATTGACTTATGGGTGATATGGTGTTCTTGAGAGGTATCAATGAGCTTCCAATCTGTAGGCCCCACATCCATAATTGCAACTTGGAGGTTGGATCATATCATAGTGACACTCAACTTGTGTTTACGTTGAAGAGATTGTAAAAGTGGGAGGAGACATTACATGGTGGTATCAGAGCTTCCAGGTTCAAATACTTGAATTGAATTGGGTAAATGCATATTGATATGCATGCATGTTAGTTGTCTATGTTTTCATCATGCATGTATGTTTGTTATTTATTTTTATGGTTATGATATCCATGTATGAGTTGGTATGCTTATGATATTATATTGTGCTAATCTGAACTGATTTGTGCGAATGTAATAGCTTCCCCTGAGATACCTTGAGGTATGTTTTTTATTATGTTATTACTTAGCTAAAAATGACACATTGCAGGAAAAACAAGATTAAATATGAAGAGGATACCAGTGGTCTACAGTTCACATGACTCCCCTTACATGCCTGATGTGAAATCAGTGGAATGGGGAAGGTTAGTTGAGCAGCAAGGATAAGAGTATTCTCCTGATCTAGCAAATACATTGAGGATACTGAGTGAAAATATTAGATGTTGCAATGCTAATAATAATGGGTTGATTGAGGCATAGGAAAGGCTTTCCAAATCCCAAGAAAAGAAAGAAGAAGTTATTGCAATGATTCTTCAGAGTCTTTTAGATTTGCAAAAGTACAAATGAGGATCATTTATGGGTAGGAGGAAAATATTGACGGGGCATATGGAAGCATGTCTCAGAGAAGACACATGTTGGACACAGATGATACAGTCATAGGCGGAAAATATTTGGATACAACTGACAAGAGGGGTAGCACCTATGGATTTCATTCTAGCTCCAGTTCCAAGAGACATCATCACCATCATCGATATCATCCTTATAGGAGGAGAGAGAAGGGGTGATTGCCAGAAGAGTTTAAGAAATCTAAGCCTCATAGATTTGATGGATAAATCAAGAAATCAGAAGATGTAGAAGCATGGATTCTTGGGATGAAGAAGTTCTTGAGATTGCATGAGTATTTAGAGAACATGAAAGACAAGATAATTACCTATAGTCTTAAAGGGAAAGAATATATCTGGTGGGAAGATGTGAAGCATGTTAGAGGCATTAGAGAAGAGGAGATGATTTAGGATGAATTTGAGATACTCTTCAAGAAGTACTTTTCTGAAAGATACTAAGATGAAAAATACAAGGACTTATCTGAACTGAAGATGGGTTCTATGACAGATGATAAGTACACTAGCATATTTCTAGAGTTATTGAGTTATGTGCCTTATCTTAAGGATGAGAAAGTGAATATTCAAAAGTTCATCAATAGTTTGTCAGTAGCATTCAAAGACTAAATTTATTTTGATGAGCCTCATACACTAGAGGAAGCCGTCAAAAAGTTGAAGCATTATTATGAGCAATCAAAACACAAGCCCGAGTTCAAGCACGATTGAAAAGCGAATGAAAATACTAAAGGGAAATGGTCTAGGAAGCAAGGAATACCTCAGGATGCAAGTGACAAGGAAAATGTGGCACCTTACAAGAAGTTAAATGAAATTGAGAGAGGACATGGGTCTCAACCTGAGGAGTAGAATAAGGGTGATGGCAGGAAGGCCTTTAGGTGTTTAACTTGTGGCGGAGAGCATCGTAGGAGACATTATCTGTCACATTAGGCTGGTAGACCTCAATTTTACAATGCTCAAGAGGCATAAACAACATGGAATTTTGTAAGGATTTAATATTTTTCCTATATATAGTCTTGTAGGCAACTATTCTGGTTTGAAATTCGTACGTATAAAATGTAGGTGAATATTTAATTAAAAAATGTGCAATTTACTATTAAAATTCGTAATGTTTTAGCGAATATCATCCATTTATATATATATAATAAGAAGAAGAAATTTAATGAAATTCGCGAATATTTTTTTTCAGAAAATGTCCAAAAAATAGCCCATTTGTGAAATTTTGCTCCTAAAATTTTCCCTAATAGACAATTGGAGATGTTAATCAGAGTATTCCTCAGATTTATGCAGTAGTGGATAACATGAAGGTTTATCATCGGGAATCCATTATCGAGATGGAAGGTGGAACTAGAAGGAGAGTTCAAGCTAGAGTTGCAATGCATATTGCAGCAGAATGTGCTTATTCTCTGGGAATGATTAGTAGAGAAAGTTAAAGTGCATGGAATAACTTTGGGGATGAGGAATATACTTGGAGTATGGTTAATCAAAAGCGGACACAACAAACAGTTTCTAGTTACAACTGAAATGTGAGACAATTGGAATTCCTTGAGAGATGACAAATGCATGTATGCAGTTGCAAGGAAGCGTGCTCCGTACAATAAGGCAAGGTAACTAGTATATTGTTATATTTACTAATGCACTAACAATTGTATGTTTATGGCAGTATGATGCAAGGAATTGCATTTAAAAAGAGACATCCATGAGATCCTATAAAAGGCTCAAGTTGAGCTTTCCCTTAGAAGCACTGGGAACTCATGGGGGTTGACTCATGGCGTCTGTTGAAAATATTTTGGTTTTGGTGTTTTGTGATTTTTTTTATGCTTGATATGTAGTTTTGAATGTGATTTGTGCATGCCCATGTGACTTTGTTTGTGGTGTTGTATTTTTGTTTGGTTTTCCATGTTTTTTTTATATTTCCTTCTTGTTCTTGCCTTTGATGTTTTGAGGGTCTTTGGAATTGGTTGGAAAAGAGGAAATTTAATGGAGCTCAGAGAGAGCTAAGTGAAACCCAACAAGTAATGTAAGACCCAGATGAAGCCTGATGCATAAATAAAGGTCAGCTGAAGGTAAGAACATGGGTTTTTGAGACTTTAACCAACGATGTAAATAGGTTTGTAAACTTTTAATGTATTCACCCCTTTCTTCACATCGTTTACAACTCCCAATTACCTATGCTAGAATCCAGTGGTTATTTTGCAGAACCAATGGTGATTTTCTTTCAATTTGTAGAATGCGCCCTGAAAATACGACTATGTTAAACAATTAATTTACTATATGGTTTATTACAATTTTCATGGGTTTTTGGAGCCTTTATTAATTCAAATTGAAAATTGGAAGATGTTGGGGGATACTCAGAGATGGATGCAGCTAGACAGGTTTGACAGAGTTTTAGCTCATGATTGATGACCAGAAGCTCATGTGTATGTTTGGAAGGTCTATGAACATATTGAAGATATGTTAAACACATGAAGGTAATATATTTGAGGAAAGGTTTGAATGATCAACTTAGAGTTCTAGTTGGAGCAAATTTTTGTGACAACAATATTATAGCCAACAACGGAGATTAACAATGATTGGTTGCAGGTTGCATGATATTTGCATGATATTATGGTTGCAATATTATACAGACAATGATTTTTGTAAAACTAGGATATATGAGTAGTACCGATATATTAATGTTTGGGACTTTATGTATGATTTAGTAATATTTTATGAATATGGATTCAATTTTAAAATGTGATGAAATAGAGGTCCAAAAGGTAACAAAAGAAGGAGGTCAAGTCCTCAATCAGATTGGATCCTAGAGTAGGTTGGAGCCTACTCATTTCAAGGTTGGAACCTCAATTAGGTTGGAGTCTACAGTGAGGAGCTTCTTCTATCTTTGAGGTCAAAGCCTCAATCAGGTTGTATCCTATTACAAGTGGTAGATTGCTAATTATGGAGGAAGATGACTCCGATAGGTTGGGGCAAACAAAATGATGTAAAAGAATTGAAAATTGAGCAGAAGTAGAATTGGTGGTCTTCTCCCATTTGGGTTTCAACCTATAAATTTGTGTCTCCTTATGATGTGATGCATTGTTGTGTTGTTGTTTTCTCTTTTCATGCTATTCATGAAGATGCATTAATATAATTAACGATGTAATGTTCATGTTTCATTGCTATATGGATGAATTGTTAGGAAATATTGCTAAATTGTGAAATTGACCTCATACTAATTCAGCCCCTGCTCTCATAGTGTGACTTTTGGGCCAACAACAAATGGCCATAAAATTATATAATAATAAGACATTCAATTTAACTATGTCCATAACTATATTCATCTCTTGCTAAGTTTTTAAATTGATTTTATGAAATAATTAATCCTCACTTCTCCCATTGTTCTCATCCTTCATTCATACATAAAAATTATGTATACATCATTATAATACAACCAATATCAATCCTTAAGCATGGATCTATGGACCTAAATGAATTGGTAGTGGTTCTCTCTCCATATATATACAATGTATAATTTTTCATTGTTTAAATTGTATTTTTGATTACTATATGAGTACATAACTTAAATTTGTAACTCCAAAAAATCTTTGTTGGATTTTAAGGGAAAATTGAATATATATATATATATATATATCTATATATCTATATATATATAACATTGACCACATTACACTGATTTTTTTGTAATTAATATATTTTTAAGTATATGTTAATATTACTTAATTCTTTATTAAAATATTTTATTTATAATCCACATTGAATTTTTTTATTATTAAGAACATGTTTATATATGATGTATTAATTTTATATTAAGAATTAAATTAATTACACATCTCCCACTTATTATTCTTATTAGGAAGTACTTGATATCTTTCATTTTATTCTTTAAAATTTCAATTATCTTCTTCCTTTGGATATTGAATATTTTACTATATACAACATTACAATATTTTCTTTTTAACACACTCTCTCTCTCTCTCTCTCTCTATATATATATATATATGTGTGTGTGTGTGTGTGTGTGTGTGTGTGTGAATTTGATATCTACATAAACCAATATATATATTCAAATAATTTATTTAAATCTTGTGTTGAACTATTCTTGAAAGTATTTGTTTCTTTTTAAATTTGAGACAAAATTATATTACGTCATCTCGATTTATATTTTATTTTTACTGAGAGTAAAAGAAATATTTTGACCACATTATGTTATAATATGAATAACAAATTGAGTGATCTGTTTTGATATTTATTTAAGCTTCATTTTTAATATAAACTTTAGAAAACCATAAAAAAAAATAAAAAAAAAAATCGGCATATAACCATGGACTCACAACTATTAAACGTTATATACAATGATAATAAATGAGTTTGTATCTATGGCAATATACAACACTATGACACTATGTACTAAACTTAAATGTGATTAAATTTTAATTTATTTGATGGGTAGGGAGATCCAGTCAGGGATTCTCCAGGTTAACTAAGCACACAATTCCATGGCTTGCTCCACTGTATGGGCCCTCGTTCATAGCTCCACGCAACAACCATTCATCCTGTGGAACATTAACTCCATCTAATCTTGTTATCTATCGTGGATGTCCATTGTTGATTCTCCATCTTCCATCAGATGGTAAAGATGAGCTAGGTTTAACCTAACCAACTCTTGGAACCGAAACCCTGAGGTCTCATTGTTGTTGTCACTCCTTTGCGTCGCGCTGCTCTCCGAGGGCTCTGGCTTTTGTTCTCTATGAGAGGGGATGACAGAGGAGGCCGATATACTCATCACAACAGGTATACCTTTCGACTCTGCAACCTAAAACTTTCATTGCTGGGGTTGGAAGTCTGTTATGAGTTTGGGTAACTGCTTTACGCCCATCCTAAAGCTTTATCGCCACTACTCAAGGGAGACTTATATAGTTCTGGAGGTGGAAGAAGGAAGAATGCGTACAGGATCGTTTGCAATAGGTATTTTAAGTTTATACTGTAAGTTTTCTTGTTGAAAGCCTGAACCCAGTCACGTTTCTGGAGGGTTTGTCTTTCTAGCTTGGTCTTATGTTTAAATTTAGTTATGATGCTGAATGTTCATCATGCCTTTGTAGGTTGGTAACTCACCGAGGCCACGTCCTTAACTCAGGTAAAAACCCATCTCAGTTATGGTTGAGACTTTATGATTTAATAGCATATTTATTGCCTTTGCCAATAGTGACTAACTCATATTCTTTGAACGCAGGTATGCCATCTGCTGGAAGGTTTATTACTTGGGACCACGACCCTTGATTTCGTAAGAACTTATGGTGTTTACATTATTTTACAGGCTGGAGCTAAGCCTTTGGTTTCTGTTCAAAATTAAGTTATTTGAGGGTTTAGGATGAGGGTTTTCCCTGATGGCGCAAAAGGGTAGTATTTATTAAGCGTCGGTTTGAATTGACCTACATTTTTCTAGGTTATTCGA
Source organism: Pinus tabuliformis (assembly GCA_031772625.1). NCBI lineage: Eukaryota > Viridiplantae > Streptophyta > Pinopsida > Pinales > Pinaceae > Pinus > Pinus tabuliformis. The sequence goes on along the minus strand of CM062811.1, from coordinate 503,769,591 downwards.
CCAACTATGGTTGTCGACTTTTCTCTAGTTTTGAAATGTAATTTGTAATAGTTTTAAAGGTATTTGAGTCTGCGTCTGCTTATGTTAAAGGATGACTGTAATGACTATTTTCATTATGTTTGCGAGGAGGCCTAGAATGCCGTTAATTCGGCTGTCCTAATGGCTTCAATATTTTCCTTATCTGTTATGTTTAAACAATTGTATACTCCTATATTCTTTTTGGCTTACTGAGTTATAGAAAGATTTACTACGTTTCTCATTTGCTTTATTGTATGAGGGCATCCTTATATGAAGGCGACTAGGTTATTTAACTGTGTTAACTTCTATAACAAACTCCTACATCATTATTAGATTTTGATATATATATATATATATATATATAGATATATATATGTGTGTGTGTGTGTGTGTGTGTGTATTATTCATGATGTCGTCATTCAATGCTACCATACTATGGTGATTAATGGCTACTCTTTTATGTTTTTCGTTAATAGTAATAGCCTTCACATATTCTATCGAGAGGTTGTAATGCTACAATGATAGATTATAAGTAAATGAATGTGTTCAAGAAGGGGGGTTTATGTCAGTATTCTGCACTTAACATTACTCTAGACTTTATCTTTATTTCATTCATGCGATAGTTATATAATTCAAATATAGGTGTAATTGTCTTGTCGTTATTGGTTAACGAATCACCCTCTGGTTATTCGTGCAACAATTAACATCTACATTATGTATTACATGTACTTTAATTGTTAAAAGCTACTATTCAACAACTGTTAACCTGTAAAATAGATATGCATAACTACTGGACATTACATTTTATATTTTTTCTACAAAATCATAGTTATAGTTCAACAATAAATTCCTTAAAAGTTTGATATCTCAGTTATTTGAAAAACTTGTAATGTAATTGTATTCGAAAGGTCTCTCCTCCCAGCCACGAGTCTGGCAATCACATCTAGACTCTCCCTCGAGTGCCTTCTATATTTTACATTGGATCTAATCCAGTTAAAATCAACACTATGGGCCTCAGGACTCCTGTCCAGCCACCATCTCTGTACTCTCTAGTCGACTGTAATGAGCAAATTTCTCACTAGTTTGTTCCACCCAGCTCTAGGACCCTTTTCTTCTCTTCTTCCCTCTCTATATTACCCTTCTTAGGCAGCGGGTAATTGTTTCGCGGCAACCATTTCTTTTAAATAAACAAAAAAGTTTTATTTTTGTTAAAGTATTACTACCTATAATCTAGGTAATTACCATCTATATTTCTTGGCCCTTCAGCCTATATCAATTAATATTTATCACCAAAATATAATAACATTTAAAATTTATTTTAGTAAAAAATTCGCTTAATGATCTCAGTAATCTTTATGCAACTAAGGGTGTTACATCTCCCCCCATATGAGGAAGACCATCCCCGGTGTTCTCTTCCTTTTCAGAAAACAATGTTGGATAAGTTTTTCACATGAATTCCTCCTCTTCCCAAGTGGCCTCCTCCAGGAGAAAGTGCTTCCATTGCACTTTAACCTGAGTGATGGCTCGCTTCCACAAGTTAGTTTCCCGTTTATCGAGAATACGAAGAGGTTCTACCAAGAACTCTCCTTTTGGTTCGACATATGCCATAAAAAAAAATTTCAATTACTTTCGTAAAATAATATATATATATATATATATATATATATATATATATATATATATATATATATATATATATCCATTGTCATACCCATTAAACCTTTTTACCTGAATATTTTCCCAATCAATAATGTGTTGGGGGTTATACACATATTTCTTTAGTAAAGATACATGAAATACATTGTGGACCTGGATGTGGCTTGGTAGCACAAGCTTATAGGCCACTGGTCCAATTCTTTCCAAGACTTGAAAAGGCCTGCAATATTGGGGTGCTAATTTAGCACAACCCCACCACTGCAAGGAACTTTTCCGAGGCTTCACCCTCAGGTAAACGTGATCTCCAAGTTGAAATTCCCTGTAAGTCCTCTTTTTATCTGCATACACCTTCTGTCTATCCTGGGCTACCCTCAAATTTTGTCGGACTTTCTTAACAACCTCCTCCATTTCTGCTAGCATGTCAGGACCCAGTGCTAGCTTATTCACCGGATTATTCCAATCTATGGGTACTCTACATTTTCTTCCGTACAACACCTCAAAAGGGCTCATGCCTAACAATTCATGATGTCCATTATTATATGAAAATTCCACTAGATGGAGGTGGTCCTCCCACTTGTTTGGCTGCTTCATCATGAACATACATAGCATATCCTCTAACACCTAATTTACCCTTTCAGTTTGCCCATTTATTTGAGGATGGTAGGTAGTACTAAATTGGATTTGAGTACCTAATCCTGCAAAGAGAGTCTTCCAGAAGGTGGATGTAAATTTCACATCCCTATCTGAAATCACTACCTTGGGTATCCCGTGTAAGCGAAATATCTCCTTCATAAATATTTCTGTGATTTCCATGGTTTTAAATGTGGATTTCACAGGTATGAAGTGAGTTGTTTTACTCAATTTGTCTACCACCACCATAATTGAATCATGTTGCTTCCTTGTGCAGGGTAGACCGGTGATGAAATCTAAGGATATGGTCTCCCATTTCCATTCTGGAATGGGCAATGGTTGTAACAATCCGGCGGGATGTTGGTGTTCCGCTTTCACCAGTTGGCACTCCAAACATTTGGACAAATATTCTGCAATATCCTTCCTCAATCCAGGCCAAAAGTACCCTTTTTTTATGGCTGAAAACATTTTCTGATACCCTGGGTGGCCCACACAAGGTTTCTTATGAAACTCGTCTAATATCAATAGTTTAATCGAATTTTGGTTTGGAATGTAAATTATGTCTTTAAAAGTAAGGAGATTATTGGGATTTATACCAAATTCTGATTTTTCCTTTTTTAGCAGAGTTTCTTTTTTTTGTTGCCAAAGGAAGTATACTCTAGATCTCTGTTGGCTGCTTCCTTTATGATTTCAGGAATATTTGAGCTTACTTGGCTCATTCGGACCTCATAAATACAGTGTAATTTTCTGCTCAGTGTGTCAGCCACATGGTTTTCCTTCCCCTTTAAATGCTTCATCTCAAAGTCAAATTCACTTAAGAAAGCTGTCCATCTGGCCTGTTGAGCGTTCAAGCTAGACTGATTGAAGAAATTGGTAAGACTGCTATGATCTATTAGTAGAAAAAATTTCTTCCCCAATAGGTAATGTCGCCACATTTTAAGTGCATGCACTACTGTTGTTAATTCAAGGTCATAAGTTGAATATCGTTGCTCATACTCCTTCAACTTTCGAGATTCATAAGAAATCACCTTTCCTTCTTGTGTTAGCACCCCACCAACACCCTCTTTGCTTGCATCCGTGCAAACCACGAAAGACTTTCCTAGATCTGCTACTTTTAGTACTGGTGTGGTGGTGAGCAGATGCTTTAATTTTTCAAAGCTTTGTTGACATTCAATTGTCCAGTGGAAAGCGCAACCCTTTTTCTGTAAGGAGGTCATTGGAAAGGTGATCTTTGAAAACCCATAAATTAATCTACGATAGTATCTGGATAATCCCAAGAATGATCTGATATCAGCGACATTCTTTGGGGTTGTCCATTCCATGATTGTTTTGATCTTTTCCAGATCTACTACAATGCCTTCTGTTGATATAACGTGACCCAAATACTGAATTTGATTCTTGAAGAAGTCACACTTGCTAAATTTGGCATACAACTAATTTTCCTTTGATGTATGCAATACTATTTTCAGTCTTTATGCTCCTCCCAATTCTTGGAGTATATTAAAATATCATCTATGAAAATCAGCACAAATTGATCTAGGTAAGGCTGGAAAATACCATGCATCAGACTCATAAAGGTGGTTGGGGCATTTGTGAGGCCAAACGGCAATACCACGAACTCGTAGTGACCATAGCAAGTACAGAAGGTTGTTTTGTAAATATATTCATCTTTTATTCTTATCTGATGGTATCCGGATCTTAGATCGATTTTCGAGAACACCTTATCCCCTTGCACCTGATCAAATAGATCGTCGATACGTGGAAAAGGATACTTATTCTTAGCAGTTAGTTTGTTTAGTTTTCAGTAATTGATGCACAATCTGAGGATCCCATCCTCTTTCCATACAAATAATATGGGAGCTCCTCAAGGAGATACACTAGGACGAATGAATTTTTTATCTAGAAGCTCCTGTAACTGCATTTTGAGTTCTGTTAATTCAAGTATTCTCATGCGATAAGCAGCTCTGGATATGGGGGTTGCACCCAGAATTAACTCAATGTTGAAGTCAATATGTCGCTTTGGTGGTAAACTGGGAATGTTTTCCAGAAAAAAATCCACAAAGTCCTAAATTATATGAATACTTTCTAGCTAAGTCATTTTATTTTTAGAGTTTGTAAATCCCACCAGCACAACATATATTTGACACCCTTTTCTAATGCATTCTCCTAACTAGTTGGCAGTAATAGGACGTAGCTTGGTGCTGGTTTTTAGTCCTTGTAGTTCCTTTCTTTGACCTGATTCTGAAATAAAACTTACAGCTTTCTGTTTATAGTCTACTAGGGACCAACATTTTTCCAACCAGTCCATTCCAATTAAGATATCGTAAGAACCAAAAGGAAGTGTATTAAGATCAACATAAATAGGCTGCCCAGAAATGGTTATGGGACAATGTTCTGTCTTGGCATTAACCCTTCTCTTTGTACCAGTGGCTAGTTGAACTAGCCAAGGTTTTGAAAATTTTCTGCTCACTAACTAACACTTTTCAACCACTTTAGGACTGACATAGCTTAAGCTAGCACCTAGATCAAATAAAACAAAGACAAGTTGCTTAGCGATCATACCTTCACATTCGATCATTGTGGGCTGGAATTCGGCCTGATGATCATCCAAAGCGGCGTTAATTCTGGGTATGTTCCTCACCACTTCCCCAACTGTAGATGCTTCTTGCATATTTGATAACTGTTATGTTCTAGCTTGTTGTGGACAATTTTTGTAATAATGGGGTTCTCCGCATCTCCAACATTGTAGCTGTGATTTTGATTGCTGATCATTGACAGATTTGTTGGAAATAATACTGAGAGGGGGGGTGAATCAGTATTATCAAGCAATTTACCAAATCTTCCTTATTTGATCTTTTGAATTATTCTTGCATATCAGTACCATAAAATAATGAGCATGAATAAAGAAAATAGACAGTCACACCAAAGAACACAAGATGTAAGGTGGAAACCCAATGCGGGAGAAAACCACCTGCTGCAATATGTCTCTATCTTCTTTCAAGAAATTCTTTTTACAATGATTTTGTACTGGTGCAGTCCTTTACCAGCACGCAGGCTGCAACCTGCAGAGAGCTACAACTCTCTCTCGTTTTCAGTCTCTCCTGGAAGGGAGCTACAACCCCCTACTTCTTTTCATGAAGAATCAAATGATCAACAAGTATACAACAGATACAGTCCACTACAGATATCAGATCAGTAATTACAGAAATAATCCAGAACACCTTATGAATAGAAATATACAGTCAACAGATCATCTTAAGACAGGGACGCATATTTTCTTTCTGTGACCTGCGACTGGACGCAGTTTACCTTCCACTGTTCTGCGTGCCGACGCACTGTTCCTCTATGCTTTGCTGCGACCGGCGCACCCAGAAACACTATCGCGCCGCGTCTTTTGCTTCAGAGACGCACCCAATAACACAGTCGCGCCGCGTCCTTTGCCTCCGAGACGCACCTGAGCCTTTACTGTACTGCGTCCCGGCGCACTTTCCCTTCACTGAACCTGCGTCCCTTCAGATATAAAAGATATGAGGACTTCAGAACCAACCCAAACACTCAGATCCACAGATCTGATCATGCGCCATAGAGATCACAGTCCATTAGAAGATTCGCCTTCATAGATCTGGACTAGATCTCACCAAAAGATATTCAACCAAGATGATGCTTAATCCAAATGAACTCCTTTGCTTTATATAGGCAAGCTTCTCCCCAAAACATGGAACAAAACCACGAGCCGACACCATAGAAACACAAAACCGTCGGCTAGATACCACACAAGAAACCCCCACGTGCTTTTCTCTGCCTTGAAATGTGTGCACTGGGCGGACGCACCTCCTGAACGGCTGGCCTGCGTCCCTGGACGCGAGTTCTGTATGGTATACCTGCGGGGACGCACTTGCTGAACATATTTCCTGCGTCCTTCTTGATTTATCACCTGAATGGGTTTGCCATCAAGGACAACACCTGAATCATAATGCCAACAATCTCCCCCTTTGGACTTGATGGCAACCACATAATCTTCAGCTTCATTCTCCCCCTTTGACATCAAGGGCAAAGGGTATGCTCCCCCTATGCTCATGCATCTCCAGATCTGTAACCAGAAATCCATCATGAAGGAGATAGAGACATATTGCAGCTATTTCCAAGATCTCCTTCTCCATAATGCCAACAATGCATTATGTGCTCCCCCTGAGCCTATACCACCAATAGGAAGATGATCAACAGTAAGATGATGCATCAACAACCCCCAGCTTTTGCCTGAGGTATTCAAAAGTGTCCCTGGGCAACGGTTTGGTGAAAATATCAGCAACTTGTTCCTTAGAAGGAACATACTCCAACTTGACCTTCTGTTCAAGTACTTGTTCCCGGAGAAAATGGTACTTGATTGGTATGTGCTTGGTTTTTGAATGCATAACCGGATTCTTTGAGATGCTGATTGCACTTGTGTTGTCACATAAGATAGGGATTGGAGGAGTACAAGTGATTTGATAATCCTGCAAATTCTGCATCATCCAAAGGAGTTGGGTGCAACAAGATGCAGCAGCAACATATTCTGCTTCAGCTGTAGACAAGGCAATTGAACTCTGTTTCTTGCTGAACCAAGAGACCAGTCTGGGACCCATAAAGAACGCACCACCACTTGTGCTTTTCCTGTCATCCACGCTTCCGGCCCAATCTGCATCTGTATAGGCATGAAGAGTAAGATCTGTATCTCTAGGATACCATAAGCCATAATTTTGAGTCCCTTGAAGATATTTGAAAATTCTCTTCACTGCTTGAAGATGAGTCTCCTTCGGATTTGCCTGAAATCTTCCAACTATTCCAACTGCATGCATGATGTCTGGTCGGGTACCTGTCAAATATAGTAAACTTCCAATCATAGATCTGTAGGTTGGTTGATGTACTACTGCAGATTCATCATTTGCACTGAGACTACATCCTGTGACCATGGGTGTACATACTGGTTTTGCATCTTCCATGCCATATTTCTTCAAAATCTGCTTGAGATACTTGGTTTGAGATAAAAAGATTCCTCCTTCCTTCTGTTGGATTTGCAAACCAAGGAAATATGTCAGTTCTCCTAGCAAGGACATTTCAAATTCTTTCTGCATGACTGAGGCAAAGCTTTGACTCATAGCTTCTTCATTGCTGCCAAAAATAATGTCATCTACATACACAACAAGTATTAGCAATTTGTCATTTTCAACTTTTATATACAGATTGCTATCTGCTGAACCTTTTAAGAAACCTTGTTGATGAAGATATTTGTCCAACCGGTAGTACCAAGCCCTTGGAGCTTGTTTGAGACCATAGAGAGCCTTTTTCAATCGGCATACAAGATTTGGATCATTTCCAAGAATGAACCCATCTGGCTGTTCAATGTACACTTCTTCTTCCAAGTCTCCATTCAAAAAGGCTGATTTCACATCCATTTGAAATACTTTGAAGTTCTGAAAACTTGAGAGAGCAAGGAACATTCGGATGGCCTCAAGTCTTGCAACAGGAGCAAAAGTTTCTTCAAAGTCTATTCCTTCTTGCTGCGCATACCCTTTACAAACGAGTCTGGCTTTGTTTCTAATTACTTCTCCATTTTCATTCAATTTATTTTTGAAGACCCATTTTGTTCCAATAACATTCTTATCTTTTGGTCTAGGAACCAGCTCCCAAGTGTTGTTCTTTTCGATTTGCTCAAGTTCTTCATCCATTGCTTTCACCCAACATTCATCTTTGCATGCCTCTTTCACATTTTGTGGTTCGGTGGAGGAAAGTAATGCCAAATAGCTTGAAGCTTCTGCAACTGTTCTTCTAGTTTGTATACCTGCTTCTTTTTGTCCCATGATCTGAGATTCTGGATGGTTCTTCTGAACATATCTGGATGGAGTCTTTTCTTCTATTCTTGTCCGTTCTTCTGCTTCTTCGTGAGGTTCTTCTTGAGATTCTTCTTGAGGTTCTTCTTCTTCATCATTCTGTCTTTGAGGGTAGCTCTCATCTTCTTCGATGTCTTCACGATGTATTTGCCTAGGAATATATCCCTTTTCATCAACCACTACATCAATGCTGTCAACAATTCTGCCAAGTCTTTTATTGTAGCATTTGTATGCTTTGCTATGTGGAGAATAGCCAAGAAGAATGCCTTCATCTGCTCTAGGATCAAGTTTGCCAAGCTGCTCCTCAGTATTCTTGATATAGCATTTGCTCCCAAATATTTTGAAGTGCTTTACCGAAGGAGTTTTACCACTCCAGAGCTCATGAGGGGTTTGAGTGCTGTTCACCCGGACATTTGTCTTGTTGAGAATAATAACCGCAGTATGTGCAGCCTCACCCCAGAAGGTTGCGGGGGTTCCTGATTCATCAAGCATAGCACGAGCCATTTGTTGGATTGTTCTGTTCATTCTTTCAACAACTCCATTTTGCTGAGGCGTTCTAGCTGTAGAGAATTCTCTCCTTATCCCATGTTCATCACAGAAATCGAAAAATTCATTTGAAGTAAATTCCCCACCTCTGTCAGATCTGAGGCACTTAATTTTGTGACCTGATTCATTTTCAGCCAAGGCTTTGAAGGTTTTGAATTTTTCGAATGCTTCATCTTTGTGCTTCATAAGACCTAACCAAACAAACCTGGAGAAATCGTCAATAAATAATATCAAGTATTCCTCTCCTCTAGGTGTTCTTTTTCTGAATGGTCCACATACATCTGTATGTACTAGCTCAAGAGGCATGCTGGCTGATCCTTCTTTCTCTGGAAAGTTAGTTCTGGTTTGTTTTCCAAACTGACATGATCTGCATATGGTGTTGTCAGGAATTTTGATATCTGGAAGATCGCGAACTGCCTGATATTTGCAAGCTTTCCTTATTTGTGAGAAGCTTAGATGTCCCAACCTTCGATGCCATAACCAGTGCTCTTCATTCTTGCTTAGATAGCATTGTTGTTGTCCTTCATCAAATATGTATAGATTATTTGGAGTTCTCTTTCCTTTGAGAACTGTTTTACCTGTATCAAGATCACGAACAAGGCATCCATTTGATCTGAATATAACCTCGGTTCTTTGATCACACATCTGGCTGACACTTAGAAGATTATGCTTCAATCCATCAACAAACAAAACATTTCCAGCCTTAACATCTTCTTTTAAAGGAGCAATACCTTTTCCTTTTATAGTTGCAGGAGTATCATTTCCAAAAGAGACTTTCTTTCCCTTTTCTAAATTAGAATAAGACTCAAGTTTTTCTTTATCACCTGTCATATGCTTCGAACATCCACTGTCAATGTACCATAGATTTTCTTGTCCTTCTGCATAAAATGCTATCCCACATCTTTCTGTTTGAGGTTCCTTTATTCTCCATGTTTTGGCGCCTGAGGCTTGTTCCTTTTTTTGCTCTTGTACCTTTCTTTCCGGAAACCTGCTTCTGCATTCAAAGTCTTTATGTCCAAAATTATTGCAAATAGAACATTCAACTTCATTTTCAAGAGCTGAAAAGTTGTTATAGGTCCTTTTTGTAATCCCTGTCATACTTCTTTGTTTTTGAGCTTCCCTAGTCATGATTGTTTTATACGCAACACATTGAGCTGCTTTGTGACCAAAGTTATGGCAAGAAAAGCATTGTCCATTGAAGAAGCTTCTGCGATTATTGGATCTACCAGCCAACTGATTGTAATTTCTATTTTCATCTATTCTTGAACCAAATTGAGAAGATTTTACCTGTGGCTGGTTGTGGCTTTTGTTCACCCTTAAGCTGGATTGCCCCTGATAGTTTCTGCTTGACATTTGTCCCTGCTTTACCTGATGATCTTCCTTGTGCTCTTGCTCATTTCTTCTTGCTGCATCAAGATAACTTTTTGAAGTGGATGCTTGAGAAGTTTCTCCATTATAGCCCAAACCTGTCTTATTTAGTGGAGACCGCTGCACACTGATAATCTCATCCAAAGTTTCAGATCCTTTGACAAACTTGAGATTAATAGTTTTTGTTTTCTCAATTTCTTTTCTAAGACCAACAATTTCACCTTCTAATTTTTCAAGATGTTTTTCCTTTTCATCAATTTGGAATTGTAGAGTATCAATAATCATGTTCTTTTCTTCTATGCATCTCTTGAGTCTAGTAATTTCATCATAAAGGTTATCCACATCTACAGCATCCTCATAATCATCATCTTCAAATGCCATTAACAACCTATATTTATTACCTTGTTCATCTTCATCACTGTTTGATAAGCCATCACTATCTTCATGGGTGTAGTAGCTTTTCTTATTTGCGCTTTGTTTCTTGTTCCATCTAACTGGTTCCTTTCCTTTATCCTTATAAGAGCATTTTGCAGCATAATGACCTACTCTTCCACAAGCAAAGCATTTGAAAGGTAGCTTACCTCTGAACCTTCCAGAACCTCTTTGAAGATTTCTGACAAAATTTGATTCTTCTTCCTCTTCTTCTGGATCATGGCTTGCTTCATAGTAATCTTCTTTGCCTGATGCTTTAAAAGCAGCCTCCCTTCTGTCTGATGGTCCTCCCTTTCTCATTTCATAAGCAGTTAGAATTCCATGTAGCTGAGACATAGTAAGAACACGGAGATTTTCTTTTTCTTCTATTGCAGATACTTTGGATTCAAACTTGGGGGATAATGATCTTAGAATCTTTTGAACTACTAGAGACTCCTTTACTTCTTCACCCAAATTTTTCATACAATTTACAATCTCATCTACCCGAAGAAAATAATTAGCCACACTTTCATCATTATACATCTTGAGAGTCTCATATTGAATTCTGAGAGTTTGAAGTTTGGCTTGTTTTACCTGTTCATCTCCTTCATAGCTTGTGATCATTTTGTCCCATATTTCTTTTGCTGATTTGAAGTGCATTACCTTCATGAATTCTGTTTGGGATATACTTCCTAATAGAGTACTGACTGCTTTTGCATTTGTTTCATACTTCTTTTTCTCAGCTGGATCTGTAGGAGTAGCTGAAGGAAAAGCATAGCCTGTTTCTACAATGTCCCAAACTTCAGTACCAAGAGATTGAAGATATGCAGTAACTCTTACCTTCCAATAATTGAAGTTTGTCCCATCAAAAACTGGTGGCCTGATTGATGCTTCTCTCTCGTAGTTGCTCATGATGAACGATCTACCTTCAAGCGATCAAGCTTTTCTGAAGGACCTGCTCTGATACCAATTGTTGGAAATAATACTGAGAGGGGGGGTGAATCAGTATTATCAAGCAATTTACCAAATCTTCCTTATTTGATCTTTTGAATTATTCTTGCATATCAGTACCATAAAATAATGAGCATGAATAAAGAAAATAGACAGTCACACCAAAGAACACAAGATGTAAGGTGGAAACCCAATGCGGGAGAAAACCACCTGCTGCAATATGTCTCTATCTTCTTTCAAGAAATTCTTTTTACAATGATTTTGTACTGGTGCAGTCCTTTACCAGCACGCAGGCTGCAACCTGCAGAGAGCTACAACTCTCTCTCGTTTTCAGTCTCTCCTGGAAGGGAGCTACAACCCCCTACTTCTTTTCATGAAGAATCAAATGATCAACAAGTATACAACAGATACAGTCCACTACAGATATCAGATCAGTAATTACAGAAATAACCCAGAACACCTTATGAACAGAAATATACAGTCAACAGATCATCTTAAGACAGGGACGCATATTTTCTTTCTGTGACCTGCGACTGGACGCAGTCTACCTTCCATTGTTCTGCGTGCCGACGCACTGTTCCTCTATGCTTTGCTGCGACCGGCGCACCCAGAAACACTATCGCGCCGCGTCTTTTGCTTCAGAGACGCACCCAATAACACAGTCGCGCCGCGTCCTTTGCCTCCGAGACGCACCTGAGCCTTTACTGTACTGCGTCCCGGCGCACTTTCCCTTCACTGAACCTGCGTCCCTTCAGATATAAAAGATATGAGGACTTCAGAACCAACCCAAACACTCAGATCCACAGATCTGATCATGCGCCATAGAGATCACAGTCCATTAGAAGATTCGCCTTCATAGATCTGGACTAGATCTCACCAAAAGATATTCAACCAAGATGATGCTTAATCCAAATGAACTCCTTTGCTTTATATAGGCAAGCTTCTCCCCAAAACATGGAACAAAACCACGAGCCGACACCATAGAAACACAAAACCGTCGGCTAGATACCACACAAGAAACCCCCACGTGCTTTTCTCTGCCTTGAAATGTGTGCACTGGGCGGACGCACCTCCTGAACGGCTGGCCTGCGTCCCTGGACGCGGGTTCTGTATGGTATACCTGCGGGGACGCACTTGTTGAACATATTTCCTGCGTCCTTCTTGATTTATCACCTGAATGGGTTTGCCATCAAGGACAACACCTGAATCATAATGCCAACAAGATTTTGTGACTCCCTCTACTAGTCTGTTTTCAGAGTATGCAGTTCTGGGTTGATTTCTGGCTGGAAACTTGTTGAATGCCTTTTGTTGCATGTTCCTATGGTTAGCAAATTATGGGTGTCTGTTAGGAATTAGACTTCTACCTTTCTTGTTTAATACCCCTTTTGGCCCTTCATCTTTTTGTTTCATTTGCTGATAGAAAATGCGGGCATTCCGCACAACATCGTCCATTGTCTTAGGGTAGTCAAATTCCAATTTTTCCTTCATAAAGTTTGGTAAACTATTGATGAAATGCTGAATTTTGGCATTTTCCTCTTGCATGTAAGGAACGTAGCATAGTAAGGACGTGAATCTAGTCACGTATTCATCCATGGTTAAGGTTCCCAATCTTAACTCATGGAATTCTTTTGCTTTTTCATCATAATAGCGCTCAGTTAGATATTTGTCCTTAAAATGTTTTTGAAATTCATTCCACATAACCTGTTCTTCGTCAATTTTCCTTACTATCTTGATTTCCTCCCACCAGAGGGTCGCCTTTCCCCTTAATTGATAAACTTCCAATCATGCCTTCAGTTTGTCAGTGTACTCATAAATCTAAAAGTTCTTGCCCATATCGATTAACTAGGCCTACACAACCTCTTCACACTCTCCCCCAAAGAATGAGGGCTTAATTTTCTTAAATTATCCTTATAGTTCTAAATTTTGTTCTTGGTTTTACATTGGTCGAAGACATTATCAGAACATCCCTCTTCATCCTCTCTATGTCTTTCAGCTGACCCATCATTTTCTTCTTCGTGTGGAGCGGTTGGGGTCTTTTCCCGATCTTCTACACTGGGGTTTGGGTGGCATTGATTTTGTCTATTGGACAAACTCCTTAGAATTATTTCCTGTTCTAAGCACATTTGTTCATTGTCTGTCCTCAAACTGGTCATTTCTGCCTGCAACTGCTGCACAGTTTCAAGTAACATTGCATTAGCTTGTCGGGATTGCTCACCGAGCTGTATCCAAATATCCAGATTAGCATTCACATAAGTTTTCCTGGGTGATTCAGGTGGTCTGGAGTCTCTTTGCATGACGAAATTTCTTTTCTTCTGCTGAGGTGATAACAGATGAGTTTGTATCCACCGCAATATACAACGCCATGACAATGTGTACAAAACTTAAATGTGATTAAATGTTAATCTATTTGATAGGTAGGGAGACCCAGTCGGGGATTCTCCTAGTTAACTAAGCACACAATTCCATGGCTTGCTATGCTACATGGGCCCTCGTCCGTAGCTCCATGCAGTGGCCATCCATCCTGTGGAATGTTAACTCGATCTGGTTCTTCCATCTGCCGTGGTTGTCTGTCGTTGATTCTCCGTCTTCCATCGGATAGTAGAGATGAGTTAGGGTTTAACCTAACCAACTCTTGGCGTTGAAACCCTGACTTCTCATTGTTATTTTCACTCCTCTGCGTCACACTACTCTACAAGGGCTTTGGCTTTTGTTCTTTGCGAGAGCTGATCATAAAGGAGGCCAATATACTCATCAGAGAAGGTATACCTTTCAACTCTACAACCTGAAACTTTGATTGTTGGGGTTGGAAGTCTCTTGTCAGCTTGGGTAACTGCTTTACGCCCTTCCTAAAGATTTCTCGCCATTTTTCAGGGGATACTTATACAGTTCTAGACATGGAGGAAGGCAGAATGCATATAGGACCTTTTGCAACATATATTTTAAGAGTATATAGCAAGTTTTCTTATTGAACGCCTGAACCTAGTCATGTTTCTGGAGGGTTTGTCTTTCTGACTTGGTCTTGTGTTTAAATTTGGTTATGATGTTGAATGTTCATCCTGCCTTTGCAGGTTGGCGACTCGTTGAGACCGTGTCCTTAAGTCAGGTAAAAACCCATTTCGGTTACAATTAAGTCTATATGATTGAATAGAAAATTCATTGCCTCTACCAGTAATGACTAATTCATATTCTTTGAAAGCAGGTATGCCATCTGCTAGAAGGTTTATTGCTCGGGACCACAACCCTTGATTTCGTAAGAGCTTATGGCATTTACATTGTTTTTCAGGTTGGAGCTAAGCCTTTGGTTTTCATTCAAAATTAAGTTATTTGAGGGTTTAAGATGAGGGTTTTCACTGATGGTGCAGTAGGGTAGTATTGATTAAGCGTCGATTTGTCTTGACCTGCATTTTTCTAGGTTGTTTGACCAGCTACGGCTGTCAACTTTTCTCTAGTTTTGAAATGTAATTTGTAATTGTTTTAAAGGGCTTTGAGCCCGCTTCTTATTATGTTAAAGGATGACTATAACGACTATTTTCATTATGTTTGCGAGGAGGTCGAGAATGCTGCTAATTTGGCTATCCTGATGGCTTCAATCTTTTCCTTGTCTATTATGTTTAAACAACCGTATAATCTTGTATTCTTTTTGTCTTACTGAGTTATGGAAATAGTCACTGCATTTATCATTTTCTTTATTATATGAGGGAATCCTGATATGAAGGTGACTATATTATTTAATTGTGTTAATTTCTATAACAGACTCCTGTAGCATTATCAGGTTTTGATATATGTGTGTGTGTGTGTGTGTGTGTGGATTATTCATGATGCTATCTTTCGCTGCTACCATACTATGGTGATTAATGGCTACTCTTTTTTGTTTTTTGTTAATAGTAATAGCCTTCACATATTCTGTCGAGAGGTTGTAATGCTACAATGATATATTATAAGCAAATGAATGCGTTCGAGAAGGGGGGTTTATGTTAGTATTCTGCACTTAACATTACTCTAGAATTTATCTTTATTTCATTCTTGTGACAGTTATATAATTTGATTATAGGTGTAACTGTCTTGTCTTTACTGGGTAACGAATCACCCCCTGGAAATTTGTGCAACAGTTAGCTTATACCTTATGTAATTACCTGTACTTCAAATGTTAATAGCTACTATGCAGCAACTGTTAACCTATAAAGTAGATGTGCATAGCTATTGTACATTACATTTTTATATTCCTTCTACACAATAATATTTATAGTTCAAAAATAATTTCCTTAAAAGTTCGCTATCTCAGTTATTTGAAAAACCTGTAATGTAAATGTATTCGAAAGGTCTCTCCTCCCAGCCATGAGTCCGTAAATCACATCTAGACTCTCCCCCTAGCACCTTATATATTTTACGTTGGATCTAATCCACTTACAATCAGTACTATGGGCCTCAAGACTCCTGTCTAGCCACCATCTTTATACTCTCTGGTCAACTGTACCGAGCAAATTTCCCACTGGTTTGTTCCACCCAGCTCTAAGACCATTTTGTGCTCTTCTTCCCTCTCTATATTACCCTTCTCAGGAAGAGAGTAATTGTTTCTTGGCATTCGTTTCTTTTAAATATATTACCATCATTTATTTATTTTTATCTTTTTTAGGATGCATCTTCGATGCTTCATTTTTTTTCTTTCCTTGAACCTTGAGAAACAATTTTATTTTTGTTAAAGGATTACTACCTATAATCTAGATAATTACCATCTATATTTCTTTGCCCTTCAGCCTATATCAGTTAATATTTCTCATCAAAATATAATATTTAAAATATCTTTTAGTAAAACATTCACTTAATGATCTCAGTAATCTTTATGAAACTAGGGGTGTTATATATATATATATATATATATATATATATATATATATATATATATATATATATATATATATATATATATATATTATTTAAATCTAATGTTGAAATATTTTTGAGTACAAGGTTTAAAAATATTGTTCACATTTTTTTCCATTTCTAATTACTTTATCTCTTTTGAAAGTTGATATGAATTATATTAGGTCATGTGGACATCTCAATATTTTATTTATGACGGACACTTATTTTATTTATGACTTGGAGTGAATGAAATATTTCTACCACATTAGGTTGTAATATGAATAGCAAATCGTGTGAGCATAGTGAGGTTGGGATTATTGGTGTTTTATAATTTTTTTAATTATATAGTGAATGAAAACACTCTCTAATGAAAATATCCTGTGGAAATGCTCTTTAATGGAACTATAGCTTTAGCTGGTCATGATCAAGAAACCGTTGGTTTTGCTTGGTGGTCCGGTAATGCCTGGCTTATCAATTTGTCTGGTAAATTGCTTGGGGCTCACGTGGCTCATGCCAGATAATTGTATTCTGAGCCGGAGAAATGAACCTATTCGAAGTGCCTCATTTCGTACTGAAAAGATAGAGACCCCAACGTCATCATGTTGATATGCACTCTACTAAAGAAATAGTAAAAATGGATGTTGGATAAAGATCATTAACATATTCATTCTATAATATGAGTGTAGACTTAGATCTAAAATTAGGTAGTTCAGGATCAGGACCCATTTACATTCTCTCTCATACTTGATTTATGTCAAATATTATCAATAGACATTCAAATAACATTTCATTGAATGAATTTGATAATAAGCATCAAGGAACTATTTCTTCATTATCTATTAGGGAAGAGGACAGTGGGTCCTTTATTATTCTATCACCATTTTATGATTCTATCACCATCCAATTTTTTTCGAATCGTTCTATTCAATGATTCTAAATGTTATGATAGGGGAAATAAATCAAATAGAAATGATCCTATGAGAAAAACCATTGAATTTTTAGGTCTCTTGGGTCATTTACGTAGTATAACCAACCGTTTTCCATCCTCCCATTTTCTAACTTATAAAAAAGTATTATCAAAGAAACATTCCATTTTCCACAATTATTTCAATACTTTCCAAGTACCTAATGTTATTTCATGTTTTTTTACTTAGAGAAAATTTTATCTTTATTTTAATAGAGATACATGTCAACTCCACGTTAAGCACTAACAAACTCACACACAACCCTCATATTAGACTTTAGAATGCCCCTCTATGAGAAATCATATAATTCAAACATTATTTCTCACAATACCCTTCTTCTTTACACTAAATATGTATCATCAAATATTCTAGAAATAGAGAATATCAATTTATTTGAATTAGTTGAATAGAAAACCAAACATTAAAAAAATAAAGACTATACAAATGTAAATGAAATAGATATTGACAATTAGCCACTAGTTCTAAATTTTGTGGGAAAAAATTCAGTCATTCTAAGAGATAGTGTTGCTCATGCCAGGTGATCCCCTGGTGATTTTAATAGCTTAAATTCCCCTAGATCATGGCTAATCAAACCACATATTATTCATACACTCATCTCAAGACTCACATAAACTGGAAAAAATTTAAAATTTAAAATTGAAAAATATATTACTACAATATTCCTATCAAATATATAAATACCTAAAAAACAAAATCAACAAATATATAAATACCTAAAAAAACAAAATCAATTTTCATTTATAACGATATTGGTAAAATATAAGACTTTGCAATAATACAGGGCTCGAAGCATAAATTCAATTAAAAATATTGTAAAAGGATATATTTTCTACCCATAGCGAATGTTATGAATTGTCCATGTTATGAACTGCCAATCACCATTTTTAATGTTTGAGAAGTTGAAGCTCTTAAAAAAGCCTCTATGTGTTGATATTTTGACAATATTAATATATAATTGTGAAACTTTTGAATAAGTAATATATTCTAAGAGGAGGTATTTTATACCTATGGTGAATGTTATGAATTGTCCACCGCCGTTTTTAATGTTTGAAAAGTTGAAGTTCATAGAAGAGCCTTCCTGCGTTGGTTATTTGAGAATACATACAATTGTGAAATTTTTTAATAATTAATAATATATAGGGAAAAAAATCAAGTTATGGACCATAACAACATTCATTTGTTATAATCAACAAATTATTAATACAATAATGTAATTTTTAAATTTCAAACTTTTTTAAAAACACATAAAATAGATTAAATTTTTTTAGGAAAAAATTAATACTTAAAAAAATACTACACACCTAAAAATGTCTTTAAAATTCCAAACATTGAAACCATAAAAAAAACCAATTCAAAACTAAATCCATATTATTCAAATTCTGATTCCAAGTATATTTTAGAGTAAATTTAAACTTGATAATGATAAAAAAAAATCCTCACTCAAATGTTCTTGTGTGTGGTGGCATTCCTACTTTAAGTATAATTATTCATGTAATTTGATGTATATGAAAAGTGTATTAATAAATACATTAATAACATCTATTTTTTATAATTAAGAATATAAATACATTAATAATATTTATTTCTTATAATTAAGAATATTATTTATATTTTTTTTTAAGGTAAGTAATTCACATAGATTTATCAAAGCTAATTTAATATATCGGGCCTAACCCCAAGAACATCAAGGAGATTTAACATTGTGTTGTAACCTCTACCCCAAAAGCATCTAAGAGATTTGACTTCATGTGGTGGCCTCTCACAAAACAAGACACTTAGCAATGAGGACTTGACCAATTGAACTATCTCTTAAGGCTCAAAAATATTATTTATAATTAAATTTCAACAATGTAATTTTTAAACATCAAACTTTTTTAAAAAACACATAAAATAAATTAAATCTATTAAAAAAATTAATTCAAATCCGAAAAACCCATCTTTAACGTTCCGAACTTTGAAACCATAAAAAAAAACCAATTAAAAAAACATATTATCCAAATTCAAGGATTACAAATATATTTGTGTAGTAGTGAAGAAATCTTCACTCAAATGTTCCTAGTGGCATTCCTACTTTAAGTACAATTATTCATTTAGTTTTTAAGTACAAGTATTCATTGAGTTTCATGCTTTTGAAAAATTTGGGAAAATGTGAGAAAGATTCACTTTGTAAGAAGTATAAATAAAAATTAATTTTAAACTTTCATTTTCTTAGTTTCTAGAATATTTCATTTTCATGGTGAGTGCACTGAATTATGTTTGGGGATTTTTCAATTTTTAATTTGGTAATTTAAATAATACTTCATAATATTGTGATTGTAAATTGAATTGCTAATAAACTCCTTCTATGAAATATTAATCATATACACAGTGTCATCTAAAAAATCTTCAAATATATTAAATAACAAACACAATTTTAAATAACTTACATATAAATATGTTATATAATTTAATGTTATATATTTATTATTTAAATAAATAAAACATATATATATTATGTTTTAAATTGCGGATTTTCAGTTCGGTGGAGACTTTTAAAAGTTATAAAGGAGGATTAAAATACATTACTAATGCATTCTTTATGATCATTATGAAGGAATATATATTCATATATATATATATGAAGGAAAACGGGCATGTATTTCATTTATCAAATAAAATACAATAGTGTAGCTCTGCATAGAGCATTCATGTCATATCGTATTTATCAGTCAGGAGGCTCACATGATTTTCCAAGAAACTATGCGTCAAAGTGCTGGTCTGTTCGATACATCCTTCTGCCATGTACATATCTCTTGTAAGGAGGAGAAAAGGAAACCAGTAAAGAAGAAGAAAAAAATACCATCTTGCTTCAGCGTAGTCCTCTTATCATTTTTCTTTTCGGAGGGAAAAAATGCTACTTTATATTAAAAAGAAAACAGTACATATATCCTGAATCGACTTTCTGTCCCGGAAAAAGTCACTTATATAATCAATATCGATCGCGGGTCATCAAGGGAATATAGCAATATATGAGTTTACATGGCAAATCCGAGGGCTGTAAAAAGTTATGTGATGTAAAATTATTTAGAGAGTAATATAAAATTATTCAGAGAGAATTTAATTATGCGATAGTTTAAAAAAATAAAAAAAAGAGTTGAGTAATATTTTTTGAAAAGATATTTTGGCGTAAATCACATTTGAATGTATTTGTCGATCAACTAGTGTGGTTAGAGAATGAACCATATTCGTTGGTTTAAAATGGGTTGATAAATACATTCGAATATGATTTACGCTGAAAAATCTTCTCAAAAAACTTGATATAGATCGCAAAAGCCTAAATTCAATAGTTGAGCAAAGCTTTTTTGTTATAATTTATTTTAAATTCACAATATTATATTTAAAAAAAAAAAATCAAAATCCAAAATCCAAAATTAGTTTAAAACATTAAAAAAAAATTAATATGTACTCCCCTTAATTTAAAAAGTTTGACTTTAATGTCATCATTTTCCCATATTATGCTTTTCCACCTCTGCCACGCTTTTGTGGAAGTGGTATAAAGATTTTCTAAAATATGGCTTTTATATTATCATTGTCCCATATTATGCTTTTCCACCACTCCTCTGTGCATTGGGGATACATTTGGATACGCTGATAAATTAATGAACATAAATTTGGCAGTTTTTCCTTCCCTCTCAGAAATTTTGCCAAAAGTGGGCAACCACCTATCTTTAACACAGACTAGGCATAGTGTTCGTTCATCCCACACTCCCCTTTTTGATGCAACACCCAGAGCCTCTAACTTCAGTAGCCTTCGCAAAACCAACTTCTCTAAGCTCACATATGCACTTGGACTTCCCATGCCCAAATCTCTCAAATTGTCACACCATTCCAACTTGAGAATCTTTAAATTGGGCTACAGGTCCAATGGAGAGAGCTCCATTATCCAATCACACCTATGCAATTTGAACGTTTGAAGATGTTCAAATTTGCAATTCGGTAAACTTAACCCTTGCTACCTGTATAGCATAAAACTTTGTAGCTTCAACATGTTTTGCATGTCTTCTGAAAGATAAAGATCATTTTCATCTCTGTAATGGTAGTTCAACTCTAAGTACCTCATCTCCGACCAGGTTCCCATTATGCCATCTTTAATTCTCAACCTTTTTCCATTATGCCAAGTGTCTATCCATATTTTCAACTCCATTAAACTTTTCAAGCCCTTCAAACTCGAAATACTTGCTGGCGCTTCCATTTCCACACTTAAATTTGTGTATAATTGGAGTCTGCTCAATGAAGTAACTTCGGAGATCTCACGCAGAATCATCCATAGCAATCCACATTTGTTTAAACTGAGATGCTTGAGATTTTTGAGGTCTCCAATCTGAGATGGCAATGAAATTAGATCACAACACCCTGAAAGAGACAGGTTACGCTTCTAAGGTGAGACTTGCAAGATTTGAGAATCTCAACTTAATGGATACATCTTCCTTCAAATTATTGGCTACTGATATGTAGTTACAAGAGGTTACTAAATAAGAAAGAAAATGAAACTGAATACAACCACACAAGTAAAAACTCAAGATTTACGTGGTAAAACCCTGACAGGGTGTCAAGGAAACATCCACGGGGAAAGGGATTGGAATTTCTATTCAATCAATAAAAATGATTCTCCATCACAATGGTTCGGGCATTCATCAGTTTTATATGAGCCTCCTCAGTTACATAACTGCTGATTCGGTATGAAACTAACTTGTCGATAACTAATACATTTTTTACCCAAATTTACACTAATTAGTTATCAATTACCAACAAACTCCACCTTGACAACAATTTTCCTAACCCCTTGTGCATGCCCATTCATCATCTCTTCTGCAAGCCAAGAGAAGCTAAACACCATCGCAACTTCTCTACTGTAACCGGCTTTGTGAATATATCTGCACAATTCTCCCGTGTATCAACCTTTTGAAGAGCTACATTTTCGCCATCGATTACATGTCTCAGAAAATGATACCTTACATCAATGTGCTTGGTTTTGTTGTGATAAGCAGAATTTGTAGCCAACTAAATAGCACTCTGACTGTCATAAAGTACATTCACTTTCTGTTGCATCCTTTCAATCCCATCAAGTAGACCCTTTAACCAAATTGCTTCTTCACTGGCATCTGAAGCAGCGATATATTCTGCTTCAGTAGTGGACAACGTAACTGTTTCTTGAAGCTTTGACATCCAACTAATTGCTCCACCTGCAAGAGTAAAGACATAACCTGTAGTAGATCTTATTTTGTCCAAATCACCTACATAATCAGCGTCTACATATCCGCAGACTGATCCTTCACTACCACTAAAGATGATGCAATGGTCACTTGTGCCTCTTAGATATCGAAGCACCCATTTCACTGCTCGCCAATGTTCTTCACCTGGATTTGCCATGAACCTGTTGACAACTCCAACTGCATGTGAAATGTTAGGTCTTGTAGATACCATCGCATACATTAAGTTGCCTACAGCATTTGCATATGGTACATGAAACATATACTACTTTTCTTCATCAGTTCTAGGACTCAAAACCGAAGAAAGCTTAAAATGGGAAGCTAATGGAACATTAACAGGTTTCACATTGTTCATATAGAACTTTTCAAGTACTTTCTCCACATACTTCTGTTGTGATAACCAAAGCTTACCATTTTTCCTATCTCTGTGTATCTTCATGCCCAAGATATGTTTTGCTGCTCCAAGATCCTTCATATCAAATGTCCTAGAGAGCTGAGCCTTTAACCTGTTGATCTCTTCCATGATTTTGCTTGCAATAAGCATATCGTCAACATACAAAGCTAAGATAGTGAATATGCCCTTGAAACTCTTGAAGTATACACAATGATCGTACTCACTTCTAATAAAGTTCTGGCTCACCATGAAGGAGTCAAACTTCTTGTATCATTGTTTAGGAGACTACCTCAGACCATACAATGATTTCCTGAGCTTTCAAACTAATCTTCTGCTACGGCCCTGTACAAAACCTTCTGGTTGTTCCATATATAACTCTTCATTCAAATCACCATGTAGAAAAGTTGTTTTAACATCTAACTATTCTAACTCAAGGTTAAGTAATGCAGTTAGTGCCAACACAGTACGAATAGAGACAAGTTTTACAACTAGTGAAAAATTCTTATGAAAGTCGACACCTTCAACCTGAGAATACCCTTTTGCTACCAGTGTCGCCTTATACCTTTCGATACTTCTATCAAATTTCTGTTTCAGTTTGAAGACCCATTTGCATCCAATGACACTTCTCCCTTCAGGAAGTTCTACAAGATCCGAGGTATTTTTCTTAACTAAGGAATCTATTTCTTCTTCCATAGTCATTTTCCATTTTTCGCTATCCGTATCATCTATTGCTTCCTGATAATAAGAAGGTTCCCCATCTTCAGTAATCAAAGAAAAAGATGAAGCAGAATATTCATACCTTTTGAGAGTTTTTATTTCCCTTGTAGACCTTTTTAGAGTGACTGGTTGCTGAAGTGGTTCAGAAAATTCAACAGCTTCTGGTTGATGAACTGGTTCAAAAACTTCAACAGCTTCTAGTTGCTGAACTGGTTCAGAAACTTCAACAACTTCCTTTGTATCTTCAACACCTTTTTCTCCAGAAGTCTCTTCTTCCTTTTGACTGTCATCGAAAGGTCTAGCCTCCAACTGAATTTGTTGATTTGGCGATACCTGTTCCTATTCAATTCTTTCAACATTTGATTTTAAAAGAGAATATTCATCAAATGTTACATCTCTACTAATGACTATCTTCCGCGATGTAGGATCCCACAACTTGTATCCTTTCACTGCATAGTCATACCCAACAAAGACATAACATTTCGATTTTGGATCTAATTTTGAACGTTGATTTTTACGAATAAGAGCATAAGCATCACATCCAAATATCATTAAATATGAATAATCACAAGACTAACCTGACCAAACTTCTTCAAGAATTTTACATTTAATTTCTACTGAAGGTGATCTATTAACTAAATAACAAGCAGTGGATACTGCTTCTGCCCAAAACTCCTTTTGCAAGTTAGCATTGTTGATCATGCTTCTGACTCTTTTCATAAGAGTCTGATTCATACGTTCAGCAACACCATTTTGTTGAGAAGTATAAATAACAGTTTTGTGTCTAACAATTCCTTCATCCTTACAGTATTGTTCAAATTCTATTGAAGTAAATTCACCACCATTGTCAGTTCTTAAACATTTACTTTATTTTCCTGTTCTTTTCTCTACCATTGCTTTAAATTGTTTAAAGATATTGAATACATCAACTTCTTTTTCAGCATAAAGACCCAAACTTTATTAGAGAAATCATCAATAAACGTTAAAAAATATAAAGCACCTCCATATGATACAACAGGAGATGGTCCCCACAAATCAGAATGAATATAGTCTAAAATATCTTTACTATTATGATTTCAAGTTTTAAATCTCTGTTTACACTGCTTTTCATACACACAATGTTTACAAAAATCCAACTTCAAAGATTTTAGATCAGGAAGTGATTTACGTTTGATCAAGACCTGTAGACCTTTCTCGCTCATGTGACCGAATCGTTGACACTAGAGGCGAGTACCTTCTTCTTCTTTTTTTGACACAATCACTGCTTCACTAACCTGAGTACTTCCTTTGAGTCTGTAAATATTTCCAATATTTTCTGCTTTCATAACAACTAGGGAACCTTTAGAGACTTTCAACACTCCATTCTGACCTGTAAAATTATAACCATCCGAATCCAACACTCTCAAAGAAATCATTTTTTTCTTCAATTTAGGGACATGTCTAACACTAGTTAATGTTCTAACTGTATTATCATACATTTTAATCCTGATATTTCCCAACCCAACAGTCTGACATGTTACATTATTACCCATAAACACAAAACTACCATTTACATCTTGATATGAAGTAAACCAATTTTTGTGTGGACACATGTGATGAGAAGCACTAGAGTCTAACAACGAACTTTCAAAACCCTTAGAGACATTACATACAGGTAAAGTTTCATCTATCACACATAATTCTTCTGTAGATAAAACTTCGTCTGTCATACCTGAATCAAATTGATTTGCTTCCTTCTTCGAGTTATCAGAATTTTCGTTTCCGACAATCTTCCTTAAGGTGTCCAATTTTTTTGCAGTGCCAACATTTTGCTTTACACATTTTTCCCTTTGATTTAGATTTGCAAGACCCCTTTGTTTTTTCTCTTCTTTCTTTTAACCATCCTCTAGCTATCATGGCTTCTAGTGCAACTGTTTCAGTACTGGATTTCCTTTGTACTTCTTCAGACAAGAGAGCTCCGACAACTGATTCAAATTTCAAAGAATTAGCAGTGCTCAAACTAATTAAAGTTACGAAGTGGTTCCATGACTCGGGCAGAGAACACAACAAGGTTATAACTTTGTCTTCTTCTTGAATTTTAACTTCCATATTTGATAATTGGCATATAAGTGTATTAAAAACATTTAAATGCTTTGCAACTTTTGAACCCTCCTTCATTTGAAGACTGTACAATTGTCTTTTCAAATAAATTCTATTAGTTAACGACTTTGTCATATATAGTTTTTCTTGTTCTTCCCATAAGCTTGAAGTTGTACTCTCTTCAACAATGTTGAAGAGAACTTCATCCGCCAGGCATAACTTGATGGTACTGAGAGCTCGAACATCCAAGTCCTCCCAGTCTGAATCTTTCATGCTAGCAGGTTTCTTATTTGCCCTGTCCAAAGCTTTGTGCAACCTTTGTTGCACCAGCAAATCCCTAACTTTCAGTTTCCAAAGAGCAAAGTTGTTCTTGCCGGTGAATTTCTCCACCTCGAACTTTGCATTCATCATTTTAGCCATTTCTTTTTAATTTGATTCTAAACTGTTACTTCTAGGGTTGAATTCTTCCACAATCTACCTTCAACTAGCAACTAGGGTTTCTTTCTTTTAAAAAAAAACGTAATTTTGTTGCCCCTTTTTTAAACCCTGATTTCTGTCTTCAACTAGGATTTCTTTCTTTTCAACAAAAAAAACTTAATTTTCGTTGCCCCTTTTTTTAAATCCTAATTTATTTCCCAGAATTCTTTTACACATATTGATTACTTCAAATATACATGAAACAATTCAATTTCTAGAAAAAAAATTACTTCAAACCCCAAAAAAATTTCAAATTCACCAGCATCTCAGCGAAAAATTCTTATTTCTGTTGTTTTTCTTTTTTAAAAATACCTAGACTTATTTCTGCTGATCGAATTCCTCTAGCAGCAAGCTCTTCAACAAGCCAGGCTCTGGTCAAGGCCAGCAACAACTCCTCCTCGTTGGCTCTTCCTTTGGCGGAAAGCTCTTCCACAAGCCAAGCTCTGGACAAGGCTAGTGACAGCTCCTCCTCGACGACTCTTCCTCTGGTGGCAGGCTCTTTGACAAGCCAAAAAAGATGCGGCAACACTCCTTGATGGGTCAGGGCAGGCTCTGGTCCACGCAGAGAGCACTGGGTTCCAGTCGCCAATTATTTGCATTTAGACACTGCATTTGATGATGGAAACCCCCATGCTATCATGGCTTCGACAGAAATTGAAGTTCAATCCTCCAAACAATGATCAACAAAGACAACAGCAGCAGAAATTGTAGGAAGAATACGATAGATGGCTGAACCAGGTCCAAGGCCTCTACAAAGCGATCAGGGCCGACGATATTCATGATCTGTAACAAATTATTTGTGCCATGATCCTCTCAGAATGTGTTTACAAGAAAGATATGACAGAGATGATCAACGCGGTGAATAAATTCAAGAAAGATTTTGGAGGGCAGCTTATAAAGCTAAAATGGGTTCAACCTTGCTCTGATACCATTTGTAGTTACAAGATGTTACTAAATAAGAAAGAAAATGAAACTGAATACAACCACACCAGCACACCAGTAAAAACTCAAGTTTTACGTGGTAAAACCCTGAGAAGGTGTCAAGGAAACATCCACAGGGCAAGCGTTGGAATTTCTATTCAATCAATAAAAATGATTCTCCATCACAATAGTTCAGGCATTCATCAGTTTTTTATGAGCCTCCTCATCAGTTTTTTATGAGCCTCCTCAGTTACATAACTGCTGATTCGGTATGAAACTAACTTGTCAATAACTAATACAATTTTATCCAAATTTATATTAATTTGTTGTCAATTACCAACATGATATTCTCCTGCAATTCTGATCTTGAACCTCTGCAAATTTTTTTTGATGTGGACTTACCATGAACAAAGAGTTCTCCTCTTTCTCCTCAGTGTAGACCGCCATTGCACGAATACAATTGTTAACTCTTATTGTCCTCCGGTTGAGGATATTCTACTCTTATTGACTCTCTGGAACGAGAAATGGTCCAAGAGGAGTTTTAAGTACTTTCGCCCAATGGCCATGTCCATTAAATACTTGTTTGCTCTTGACCAACCCTTCTCCGATCCACATTTGCAGTAATGTATCCGCATCAATTTCTTCAGTTTCCTTGTACATTCAAAAAGCGCCTTTTGACCTCTGAATTGGGTAAATCATCGTACCTATACCGGAGTCGAGCATAGAGTTCTGCATCAAGGCAAGAATGACTAAGTGGAAGAGATGGATCTATGTTTTTCAAGGAAGCTAAACAAATATCCCATTCATGCACACTGGTTTTCCCAATCATTGTTGCGGCCACTACATTTATGGCCAATGGCAAGCCTTTGCACTCCTCTGCAATTATCTTGGCATGCTCCTCTATATCCATAGAAACTTTGACGCCTTTGAAAGCCACTCTGCGAAACAGCGTCCAGGGTTCATCTTTAGAGAGGGTGCACAAGAATAGCTTCCAATGAATTCACAAGAGGATGAAAGAAATGTAGTATTTGTCACACAAATAAACTTTTAGGCAGAGGTCAAGGATGAAAACTAGTTATGGCATTTGAGATTTGGACATCCCAATTTTAGAGGTTTGAATTTGTTGCATAAGAAAGGCACGGTGAAGGGATTTCCACTCATAGAAAAATAAGACAACCTATTTGAAGGATGCATCTTGGGAAAACAACATAGAGAGTCATTTCCATTATGAAAGTCAATAAGGGGAAATGACCCTTTTCCAATAGAAATATCTTGTTAAGAAATAAAGTGGACACTACATCAAATTTTTGAGGACTGCCGGAGGTGGAAAATACATCTCAAATGACTTCATACGTTTTTGTAGGGAGCATGGAATTCACAAGAAATTTACAATAAGGTATACACCTTAAAAAAATGGTGTCGCGGAAAGGGAAAATAGGACCATTATGGAAATGGCAAGGAATATGTTGAAGGAAAAGCATTTTCCAAATGATTATTGGGTTGAAGTTGTCGCTTGTGCAATATATATCATTAATAGGTTTCCAACCAAAAGTGTCAAGAATATGGTTCCTGAAGAGGCATGGAGTGGAAGAAAGCATAGTGTCACTCACATGAGAGTGTTTGGATGTGTGGCTTATGCACATGTCCCGGATGAATTAAGGAAGAAGTTGGACAACAAGGGAGGTAAATGAATATTTTTTGGATATAGTGATGAATCCAAGGCATATAAGCTCTACAATCCATTAACCAAGAAGGTCATAATCAATAGAGATGTGCAATTTATAGAAAGTGAAGAATGGGATGGAAGTTTAGAGAAGACAATCAATGTGAAAACATGTATACCACATGAAGACAAAGAGGAATTGACCGCAACAAGTAATTCCTCAATGGTGACTCCTCCTACTCCTATTCAAGCTCAACAAAGCAGTCACCAAGTGACATTTTCAACAAATAATAGAACAGTTTCGCGTAGTCAAGGAAGTACTAATCCAAGGACACTGCAAATATCCACAATGTCATCTACTTCAAGTACAACATCAAGTGACATGTCAAGTCCATCTTTCGCAAGTATAAGAAGGCAAAAATTCATAAATTTAAGTGAAATTTATGACCAAAATGAAGTTAATAGTAGTGTAGGTCTGAATTCTTTATTTGCATTGTTTTGTCATGTAGATGACCCAATCCATTTTTAGGATGTAGTTAAAGAGGAAAAATGGATCACAGCAATGGATGAAGAAATAGGAGAAATAGAAAAGAATGACACATGGGAGTTAGTGGACCTTTCATAAGGAAAATAATTCATTGGAGTGTAGTGGGTCTATAAGACTAAGAGAAACGTTGAAGAAAAGATTGAAAGGCATAAATTAAGGCTAGTTGTCAAAGGATACACACAACAACATGGAAGAGATTATGCAGAAACATTTGCGTTAGTCGCGAGGATGGAGACAGTGCATACAGTGTTGTCAATTGTCGCACAACATAAATGGAAAATATATCAAATGGATGTGAAATCAAATTTTGGAAGGAGTGTTGAAAGATGAAGTATATGTTGTGCAACCACTTGGTTATGAGGTAGAAGGCAAAGAAGAAAAGGTGTATAGGTTGAGTAAAGCTTTTTATGGGTTGAAGCAAGCATCGTGTGCATGGTATAGCAAGATAGATGCTTACTTGATAGACAATGGATTTGGTAAATTTGATGGTGAGTCTACTCTCTACATCAATGAGAGTGATGGTAAGCTTCTTATTGTTGTTTTATATGTAGATGATTTGATTTTTGTAGGGAATGATGACTGATTGTTGATTTCGAGGAAGTCATGACAAGTGAGTTTGAAATGACAAACTTAGGGTTGTTAAGGTATTTTTTGTGTATAGAAGTGAAGAAAATAGAAAATGGTATTTTTATTTCCTAAGAAAAGTATGTAGCATACATTTTGGAGAGGTTTAATATGCAGAAAAACAATATCGCACCAACTCCAACTATCATGGTGTTGAAGTTGAGAAAAGAAGATTGCATCAGTAATGTTAATTCATCATTATACAATAGTATGGTGGCAATCTTGATGTATTTGACAGCAACTAGGCCAAATACAATGTATCAGTAAGTCTGGTATCAAGATTCATGGAGACACCCAAGGAGACACATTCACAAGTAGCCAAAGGGGTTTCAAGGTATGTGAATGGGACAGAGTATGGTATTTTGTACACCGCAACAATTGATTTTAGGTTGGTTGGTTATACTAACAGTGACTGGACGGTAAGTGTTGATGATAGAAAGAGCACGTGAGGATATGTTTTTCATTTAGGTTCGAGAGCCATTTCGTGGGCCTCCAAGAAGAAACCAATAGTGTCATTGTCAACATAAGAAGCTGAAAAATGTTGTTACAACAGCAACAACATGTCAAACAATTTGGATGAGAAGAATGTTGAGGGATTTATGCCATGAACAAGAGGTAATAACATATGTTTTCTGCGACAACAATTCCACAATTGCACTATCAAAGAATTCTGTTTTTCACAAGAGGAGCAAGCACATTGACACAAAATATTATTTTATAGCATAATTGATTAACAATGGTGAAATTGTGTTGTAGCATTGCAGGCCACAAGAACAATTCGCAGACATCTTCATAAAGTCATTGGCACATGAAAATTTTGATTATCTCAAATATTGTTTGGGAATTGTCAATGGGGGTAGTTGTGATTAAGGGGGGTTGTTGGAAAAATTAATCTCAGCCACCACAATTATTAAACAACCATACTTATAGTATAGAGAAAACCAAGCAAGTAGAATTTTGATGCAGGTTGCGGATTTTGGTCGCGGGATGAAGGAGATGGGTTAAATGAAGTTCTAAGAAGGAGCACAAATTCTCCATTCAGCAACACATCAAATTATTAAAGTCAAATGAGCATTTAATGCAAAGTTGGTGAAACTTATTGTCTAGTAACTGAGGTAACTGTGAGAAGTTTTTAGAGGGAAAATCATGGAGCAATTTGTGATGAAGAATAAATTTTAGTAAAAACTCATCTTTTACTTATTGAAAGAGATGCAACTTCCATATAATTTTTTTTCAATGTATTAGAAAAATATAATATAAAGTGTATTTGTTAAAATATCACGTTGGTTATGAAAATTTCACGCCTGGTTTTTACTGCGCAACCACTAATCCTCTGCCTCAAGTTCCAATCTTTCCTAATTCTTTTTGTGACATTCACCTGTCAGCATTATTAATTATTGCAGGTCATGTTCGTGGGACACAACGACAATTATACTTAGGACGTTATAATGCGAGTAACAGTTGCCATCAACCACTTTGGGGAGGGCTGGTGCGATGTATGCCCATGTATCTGAAACAATCTGAATTCAAAATTTTATATTCGTGTTTCTTGTATTAACAGTTGAGAAAACATTAGGGTTCATAAGTTTATCTGTAAGAAGAGTTTATCACTGAAATGCAGATCTCGGCATGTGGTAAACAACGATTACAGTCACTGAGGAATGTACGCCATCGGTGGAAATGCGAACCCAACAATTAACAACCAAAGCAATCGATTTCTCACGATTTCGAAGGAGGTAAATGTTACTTCGTCAATTCTAAGACATTAACAGAGTTAGTTGATGGTGTTGATGAATATGAATGAATCAATAGGTGACGATGTTTGAGGGAACACGAGAGAGGCATTGGAATTGGAGATCAGAGGGAAACCTAATGTTAAACTGGGCGTTCTTTATCGCGTCGGGCACCAGAGCATTACGAGTTGTAGTGTTATTTGTGCTTAATACTATAAGTACAATTTCGTTAACCTAAAAAGTAATTTCCACATTAAATATTTTTTCTTTTACTTTTATTAACTGTACGGTTATAAGTATTAAAATATAAATGAGCATACTGTTTTTAATAATTGAGTATTAATTTTGATGATAGTTTTGCCTTTTACAACATAACTTTCAAGCTATTTTTAAATTATTCATCTAATCAAATTGCTGCAAAATATTTATTGTTTTAGTGTTTTGATAAAAAAAAATATTATTTATTAAGAGATTTTAAATTTAAATCCTCTCCATTTATATATTTACTAAAACAATCTTGATAAATTACCCATTTTTAAAATATTTATTATTTATTATTAAATGTTATTTTATAATAAAAATTGATATTAAATATTGATATTTATATAGATTCTAATCAATTGTTAAGACTCAAAAACTCAAATTGGACTAACACAAACACTAAAATAGACCTAATCCATGACAAAGTGCAAAAGATACCAAACCAACCATTCAATCTATGATAAAGTAGGAAAGGTTACAAAGTAACAATTTCGTTATTTTTCAAGTGGGGTCTCTTCATTCTCAATATTTTTGAAGTCTCGAACTTGAACATTATGAACCTATAAATGTAGCTCATCCTCGTTTCCATTGCAAATTGAAGAACCCTATGTTATGGCTTCTTGGCAAGTTTAATATTTACTGAATTGACTACATATTTTTAATGCCCAAAGGTTACAATTTATAGAGGAAATTACAATATTGTGGTTTATTTCAAGATCCACAATCTTCTTCGTAAAACTCTCAACATGATCCTCTCCACAAAGATTTTTACATGATTTTTTTTTTTAAACATAGCTCTCAACATAATCACTAAGACCCATCACAGATTTGATTTTTCAAGATTTTTAACAAATGCCTTGCCTTTTGATGTGCTTTTCTCCATTTATCCCTCTAAAAGTCTTTCTTGTTGATTTTTCGAAGGATGGGTCGATGCTTCTACATCAAACTCCCAAGGTACAAAAAATTATGACCTCCTGGTCATATTCTTTCTAATCTTCTTATAATAAATTCAACTCGCGAGTTGCAACACGCCTCTGCAATAGTAAGTTTCCACCTTGTTACACAATACCCCACCAAAATTTCTCCTAAGTTTGAGCTTTTGGCATCTTGTTGGTTCTCTTCTCTGAAACCCTTCCAGAACTCCTTTCTCTAGGTTGTTGCAAATCTTCTCACCTTCCTCTACTATCACCTACATAAAGAAAACAAATCTCTTACTAGATATTCAATCACATGTACCTTCTTTCGATGCTTCTCCTGCCGACTACATGAAGTAAGCTTTTGCACTTTGATACCACTTGATGAAAACAATTTATGGGGTCTCTTCATTTTCAGTGTTTACCGGTCTTGAACTTGGACATGTGGGTATGGGCCCACTAAACTTTTCCACTACACCACTCTAATCCATGCATGCATGGTCAACTAATTTCTCAAGCTGGCTCACTTCAATTTGCATGCAACATCAACATGTTGTAAAGTGTCTGTGACCCCTGATACACATATACAATTCTCTTACTCTCGGAAAAGACACTAACCAAGTCACGCAAACACAATTTATATATTAAAAAAACATACAAATATAAAATATGTGCACACATTTACATCATGCAGGGATTTAATTTCATTACATTAATTACTAAACTATTACATGGCGCCTCGTCTAGCCAGATATTTGTGCCAATGGCCACCCTTCATACATACAGAAGTTTACAATTTTTATTAGAAATTTACATTATTGTGGATTATAACAAGATCCATGATCTTCTCCATAAAGCTCTCAACATGATCCTCTCCACAAATCTCTTTACATGTTTTTTTTTCACAAACTTCTCAACATAATCCCTAGGATCCCTTGCAGATTTGATTTTTCAAACTTTTTAACAAATCCCTTGCCTTTTGACACACTTTTCTCATCGCCCTCTAGAAGCCATTCTTATTGATTTTTCGAAGGATGGGTCGATGCTTCTACATCATAAAGTGTATTATTAAGATATTTTTATATAAAGATAATTGGCTAAAAATTCTATAGATATAATCAATTAGAAAAATTTATTCGCATTCATTAAATTATATATTTTGACTCTAGAAAAAACTCCCAACTCCGATCATGGTGTGTAATTATATATGTTATGTACCAAGAAATTCCAAGAAATATTATTAAAATAACAATTTTATTAACTGGTTGAAGGAGTTGAGCTCAAGTGGTAGGGGCACATATTGTGTTTCTAGTTGTGGTTAGTGCAAATCTCGAGAGACATAAGCTACTTGGTGAAAAAATCTATATAAAAGAATTCTACTAGGTATGTTGACATTTTAATCATTGATATTTCTGAAATTTATTGGATATAGAATAGTAAATGATAAAGTGTATTGCTAAGATATTTTTTATAAGAAGATAATTGACTCAAAACTCTATGTATATAATTAACTAGGAAAATTCATTCATGTTTACAAAATTATATATTTTAACTCTATCGAAAACCCCCACCTTCCTCTCAAGTTAGGGTGGCATATATGGACGTCCACTCTTTACTCTTGTTGGGAAATGAAAAAGGAGATAAAAATATTATTACTTCCAAATTTAAGGAGAAATTATGGTGTAATAAAGCCTTAGAAGGAAAAGGGAAATTAAGATATTATAAAAAGGTGATCAACCTCAATCTGTCTTCAATGACTTTTAGAACAAAATGAATAAGAACTATTTCTCATGAGCTTCATAGTGAAATTGGTGGTTGCTCAATTTCCCAAACTCCATGGGATGAAAGAGTTTGTTAATTGTGCCATGATAAAAGAGTTGAAGATGGAGACATTTTCTCTTACATTGTTCATCTTATATTCAATTCAATTTAATTTTTAAAATATTTGTCACTCTTAACATTCTTGACCTTTTAAATTAGCAAAATTATAGTGATTTACTTCTTTTTGAAAATAAAAATAAAATGTTACTAATTTTAATTAATTTCTTACCATCTTAAAATTCACAACTACAATAATTCTTGAACATTAACAACCATCATTATTTTTCATTATATGTAATATTAAATGTTAGAAATTTGATAATTATAATTACATAAAATATTTACTTTTTAATTAATTTATTTAAAATTATTGTGTTTAATAATTATAAACATTTTAATTAAGCATAATGGTTAATCATTATAACTATTAATTATAGCTTTGAGTTGCTACACATATATAATTTGAGTATTTTAGAGGACTAAATCGATTCAAAAATACAATTTAAAAATATAAAAAGCTTATATAGCTTCTAGCAAAATAACCCAAACTTAAAATAATCATAAAACAATTATGATATTATCTTATATAATATGAAACACATCCAACATAAAAAAATATTATATTAAAATAATCTTTATTAAAATACTTTTGAAATTTATAAAAAAAAATCAAAATTGATTTTTTTTCATTTTACCATAAAATTATTTTAATTTTATTAAGATAATAGGTTTTTTTGTTGATAAAATTCTTCCTCGCGTTGTTACTGTAGCAGATTCGTCCACTAACGAATATGCTTTTTTTTATACACGTGTCAAATATGGTGAGTTTATGCTTCTGAAGCCAGCGGACTGGCTATCCGTTGTCGTATTTTCTTGGATGGCCACACGTATATTTCCCTTGAAGTGCATGGATTCTAAAGACCAGCTCGAAGCGAACCTCGTTGTCGAACGACTGATCTGCATGGGCAGCACCAGTATCGCCTAGGGTTTGAGAAAAGGCGCGGAGGTACTTGAAGATCGTCGCCGACGGAACCCTGTGACCAGCATCATGTTGCTCTCGGATGGGCAACACACTTATAGTCTCAGTTCTGCTGGATTGGTTTTGTTTCCTATCCATGAACGGAGTCCGAATGCCAGCCAAAGCATGCGGTATGTGTGGAGGTTTATCGTTACTGTTTACTTTTACACTAAAATTCGCAGGTGTTGGTAAATACTAGCATTTGCACTAGATGTTGCAAAGGAAACGTCGTAAGGCATAAATTGAAGAATACAAATACAACAAAAGAATCATTTGATAAAGAATACAAATATATTGAATGCTCAAATCAATGCCCCATTAATTGGAACCACTTAGTAGACATATCTATCAACATTAGGATTATACACAATGATCAAGAAATTTCCCATATACAAACAACACCTTCCACAACTTTTTGTCACATCCACATTTTAAAAAATGCCTTGGAACATGATTGGAATCTCCCATATTGCCTTTTTCATTATGCAGATAAATCTTCCATATTGCTATTTTCATCATGAATATTGTTAGTTCATTGTTGTGAAGTGTTAGTGTGTTAAATTCAATACTATAAGTTCGACAAGCGAAAAACATTCCTCAATTAGCATAATATGCATTTTTCTGTCACCGTGTATTTTTCAGTCAAAGAGCACAAGTAACAGATTAACATGTATTTTCCTTCATTATTTTCATAGAGCCAAGCAATCTACGCCTTATCTATAAAGTAACAAAAACATTTTGGAATAAGTTTAATATTTCAAGCCAGTGTCTAACCTATAAAGTAACAAAAACTTTTTGAAATAAATTTAATATTTTAAGCAATTGACTAACCTAATTTAATAATTGAAAATTTCTCAAAGATGAATTAAACTCCATCATAAGAGAGCCAACATTGGAGCCCATACTTTCACTAAAACCAAAAGAAACACAACCACTTATTAAGAATAAATTCAAGCAATAATAATAAAACAAAAATAATAAACGTTAAAGGATAAAATGGTATTTAGAACACCAGAAGCCGAAACCAGAAGCGAAGCCAAAACTATTATGGAGGATCAAATTTGCGCTGGTCAGGCGGTTAGGGGAGAAGATTTTGAATTCATTTGTGATGAGGTTAATTCCATTAAATGACTATTGATGGATGCGAGAGCCACCAGAACTTCCAATTCTAGTTCAGTGACCAATTGGCTTAACAGACTTGAGGATTTTCTCACTAATGTTGTTGACATAGTGGAGGAATGCGAGCAGGGCAAGCTTATTTTCATCAACACAATTTTCCACTGTCGAATGGGCAGGAACATTAGGAAACTAAAGGAAAGAATCACAAAGATACACACGGGTGCTAAATATCTCAAATATCTGACCTCCCTCAATGCTACTATTGGTGTTCAAGCACTCAATGCATATATTGAATCTTCAGAAGAAGATAAAAGAAGAAAGTCCTGTGCTCTTCTATCTCAATTTCAAGTGGTGGGATTAAAGGAAGATACGGAAAAGGTCAGTCGGTGGATATTGGAAAATGGATTCAGAGTGATTGCTATTGTGGGTATGGGACGACAGGGCAAAACCCTTTTGGTGCAAGAGGTATTCAACAACCAAAAGGTCGAGACAGTTTCGACCAATTTGTGTGGCTTACAATATCACCCAAATTTATCATAAGCTAATTGAGAAAATCATTTTTCAGTCTAAGAAGTATGACTTTCTAAATTTTGATGTAATATCTAAATTTTACTTTTCTCCATTGGTAAGGTAGCACTCAATACATATATTGAATCTTCAGAAGAAGATAAAAGAAGAAAATCTCGTGCTCTTCTATCTCAATTTCAAGCGGTGGGATTAAAGGAACATACTGAAAAGGTCAGTTGGTGGATATTGGAAAATGGATTCAGAGTGATTGCTATTGTGGATAACGAATCTAACCTCTTGATGTCTTTCTTTTGTGCTAACAGGCATTCTAGAATGCATTCTTTGCAGAAGAGGTGGCCCTTTTGACAGTAGAGGGAGTCTATCAATGGCTTCAGGCACAGAGAACAGGCATCAAAGGGCTTAATGGAGTCCTTGCTGAGCCTTTCCTTTTGAGTACCATACCCAAGCTTTCTCTTCTTGTCGTATGTAAAGAACGCCAAGTCATTGTTGTTCTTTGAATGCCTCTGCAGCATCTTCGCTAACTCGGGGATTTACGATTGCCGACGACAGATACAGGACAGAAATGGTGCATGTGTCAATCAGTCGTTAACAGAGTCGGAGGTGTCACCAAATTGTCCCTGGGTGGCGAGCTGCAGAGCGGAGGAATTGTAGAGCCGAGGAATTGCAGAGCGGGAGGTGCCGAGTCGAGGAGGAAGGTGAGTGAGCAGCCCGCGGGATCGCAATTCCTCATTTCGAATTGGAAATGGCAACAACTCTCCACGACTGCAATTCCAGCTCGGATCTGATCTGTCAGGGGATGTCAGGATTTCCAGCACCGATCGGATTTTCTATCAGGGAATGTCAGGATTGCCAGGGGAGGGTGGCGGAGCTAGGGGAGGGTGGCGGAGCTAGGGGAGGGTGGCAGAGGGCAGAGGGATTGCCGGCGGCCGGAGCCGGACGATTTTCCGGGCGGTGACGGAAACCGGGCCATTCCTCCGCCTAGGTAGACTACTCCTTTCTCCATTGGTAAGGTAGGTGGCCTTTTTAAGCTACTTCTATTCTACAAAACTACAGGAATAAGTAGAATTTAAAGGGTAGGATCTTCCTTCTCTGCAAATAGTTATTTACAGACAATTTGTAAAGTAAGATTACATTTAAGACTTTTTCTTACAAAATAGTTGAAATAAATGAAATTTGTTTTTCATTATTTTCCTTTCTTTTCACAAGTAAAATCTTATTCTAGGTTACTCTCAATATCCTTGACCAAAATGGCCTTTGAGGTAATCTACATGATCCAATCTTGATCTTGGAACTATACAACAGGAAAAAAGTATTGTCGTTTACCCATGAATGGTACTCATTTATCAAATACCTCAAAACAAAATTGAAAGATCAGACATTTAAACACATATACAGAGAACATAAAATTGATTTGATACAAGAACGACTATGGCAGGGTAAGCAAGGTCTAGATCTAAGTGCAGTATTAATGCTATTTTGAGGAAACAGATTTCTTCTTAAATTTATTTGAACATTGTTCCTCCACATATAAAATATAAAAGAGTAAAAATAAGTAAATGAAAATACTCCTAATGCGTTGCCCTCTTCATGAAATTTTATCACCCAAATTTGTCGTTGAAGAGCTGTTGCTGTCGACGTGCAAACAGATAAAAGTGTCTGAGGAAAAAGAAGGGGGTGTGAAGGGAATTCAGGACAGAATTAACAAATTTTTGAAGGAATGAATAAAAATCTAGAACGAAGACGTTGTTTATTTGTTTCAGATGACTGTGTTAAATCTAAGTCATACTTCCATCCAGTCATTGCCCACGTCTATTGGGAACTTAAAACATTTGAAGTTCCTAAATTTATCCAAAACAAACATCAAAAAGTTGCCCAACCGCTTGAGTGGTCTGAAGCGTCTCCAATTTCTTGATGTTAGCTGGTGTCAATAGCTGTCTAGCATGCATTTGGGGGTTGAAGCCCACATATATATAGTGTATCTCAATGTGAAGGGCTGCAGAAAGATCAGACATTTAAACACATATACAGAGACCATAAAATTGATTTGATACAAGAACGACTATGGCAGGGTAAGCAACATTACATGCATACTTAATTATGAGACAGATAAACCTGAAGGCCAACACCACTACATTACAGTTCTAACTTGATAGTGCCATAATACTTCAAGTCTACTTCTTTGCTGCATTATTCCTATTACCAAAATTAGCAGCAGCTTTGGCTGCCCTGTCAAGAACCCCAGCAACCATCAGTGCTCCTGTTGCAAAATAACTGCTGTTGACAGGAGCTGTTCTTGCATTGCAAGCTTCATGCCCAGCTGTAATCAAAGCTGCTTTTGATATCTCTCTGAAGAATTTGCCAAAATCTGCCACCTTTGCTGCAGCAGTGTCCATCACTTGATACTTCTAGTCTAACTCTTTGGCTTTGCTTAAAGTATCTTTTCCTAGGGTATAACCTTTTGAAAGCATTGTTGTAACCACTTTTACTGCCTGGTCAGCAAAATGGAACAAAAAATCTCAGTTGCTTATCAAGGACTTCAAACTGTCTAATAACAACAATGTTAATATCCTCAGAATATCATAGGCTAATTGAGAAAATCATTTTTCAGTCTAAGAAGTATGACTTTCTAAATTTTGATGTGATATCTAAATTTTACTTTTCTCCATTGGTAAGGTAGCACTCAATGCATATATTGAATCTTCAGAAGAAGATAAAAGAAGAAAATCATGTGCTCTTCTATCTCAATTTCAGAATGCCATGTCAATCTGAATGTGACTATATTCAAAATGCCATGTCAATCTAAATTTTTTCAAGGAAATCGTTTTGTTCACCTTCGAGCATTGTCTGTCAGACTCGCTTGGTCAGATTCTCGCCAACGATTTCCCAGAAGGAATGCTGCACCGTATTGAAAACGAGGGCACCGAACGATATCCCTATCAGAATGAAGCAGTATTTCTTGATTTCATTTTATATGTATAACAGATCAGGGTTGTAATAGATGCTTAGCACGGAACTCAGGATGTAAGCGAAGAGTGCGCTTATGGAACCGCAGACCATGGACCCTACGGATCCTAGTAGGGCATAGGCCCATTCTGGGGCATTCATCTTGACTAGTCTCCAGAATGACCCTGCCTGCTCTATGAAGGGTACTTTCTCTGTTTTGTGTGCTGAGTTGACATTGACAGATGTGCTGAAATCGGAAGTTGAGAAGTCTGAAAGCCTTCTGGAATAGGGAGATCGGCCATAAGAAGAATTTCTTCCAATTATGGGCGAGCTCACAGAATTCCTTGCGCTGGAGGGCCTGGAAATGGGCAAACGAACAAAAAATCAAAATGAGAATACAAATCTATGTTCATTCTATTTCCCCTTTCTTCCTGGGATCATTCAAACTGATAAATACTAAGAATTTATGGAAGGTACAGAACAAGTTTCCTTTCTATCTTGGTGATGAATGAGTGGGTCATTCAGAATGTGACAAAATGTAAAAGTCCATAAACTTCTACAGAGTAACATCTAAAGTTCCAATAAACACTAGAAGGGTTAATGGGAGGAGCAAAACAACTACAATTTAAGAAAAAAGATTTATCTCTGGACCGAACAAAACCATTATAATTTGAGGAAAAAAAATGAAGGATTGTATGAGAAGGCATCCAAATAGTTTGGTGGAAAATCTTTCACTGTAATAAAACCAGAAAAACTTGGCAGCTGCTAAATAATTTTCCAAAGAAAACCCTGAGGATCTATAGACAAACAAAACAATTATAATTTCACAAACTGCTAATCTAAGGACGAAAAAAACAAGTATAATTTTATGAAGAAGAAGCCGAGAATAAGCATTATAATTACAGTTTTGCAGAGAAGGCCCCAAGGATTTATGGGACTGCAAAAAAAATTACAATTTTATAAAGAAGGCGAAAGGATTTATGGGAGAAACAAAACAATTCCAATTCTATGGAC
Organism: Pinus tabuliformis; assembly: GCA_031772625.1. Lineage (NCBI taxonomy): Eukaryota > Viridiplantae > Streptophyta > Pinopsida > Pinales > Pinaceae > Pinus > Pinus tabuliformis. Next base: position 503,728,273 of record CM062811.1, on the reverse strand, counting down.
TTTCAGTGAGAAAACTATTGCATAGGTTCTCACTATTGCATAGGTTAACCACAATGTGCCATTATTGAATTAACATAGTGGGATAAAACCTTTACCTGACACTGTTCTTTCTTGGATGGCCACACGTATATTTCCCTTGAAGTGCATGGATTCTAAAGACCAGCTCGAAGCGAACCTCGTTGTCGAACGACTGATCTGCATGGGCAGCACCAGTATCGCCTAGGGTTTGAGAAAAGGCGCGGAGGTACTTGAAGATCGTCGCCGACGGAACCCTGTGACCAGCATCATGTTGCTCTCGGATGGGCAACACACTTATAGTCTCAGTTCTGCTGGATTGGTTTTGTTTCCTATCCATGAACGGAGGCCGAATGCCAGACAAAGCATGCGGTATGTGTGGAGGTTTATCGTTACTGTTTACTTTTACACTCAAATTCGCAGGGGTTGGTAAATATTACATGTTAGACAAAGCATACGGTATGTGTGGAGGCAGGTTTACTGTTACACTAAAATTTACAGGTGTTGGTAAATATTACAAGCCAATAACTAGGATCTCCAGGGTGGAAATTACGGATTCTATAGAGGTGCGGTGATTCTTCCAACACCCCCTCAAACGCAACTTGGGCGAATCGAACTTGGGTCCAAGCTCTGATACCATGTGGAGGTTTGCCATTACACCAAAACCCGCAGGTATTGATAAACATTACAACCCAGTAACTAGGATCCCCAGAGTGGAAATTACGAATTCTATAGAGGTGCGGTAATTCTTCCAACAGAATGGCCATGAACGTCCATGCCTTCACCTTAGGAGTTGACAACGACGCAGCGACCATGCACCGCATTTCTGAAGACTCAGAGGCACATTTTTGTTCATTCAGACCGCAGACCTCGCGCAAGACGCCTTCACTCAGTGTATCGGTGGCCTGCTGAGTGTCGTTGTGCAGGACGTGAATGTAATCGTTTTGGCTTGCGCAGGAATGAAGCTGAAAAGCTTCCAGGATGGAAGCCACGACACCTGCATTTCCGAGGATGGAAGCCAAGCGACTGTAAATGTCGATGATCTCTACGCCGAAGAAGAGAGAAATATACTTGTACAACTCCAGTTTCCTGCGGTAAATTCTACATCAAACCCTGTGAATTTAATCTCCGTCCTTTGTTTGTACAAAGCTCCCGTCTCCCAGCAAAATTTCAATTCAAAAGAACATTCTCTTTCACTTTTGCGTCTGGAGAGCTGCGACGAAGTTCCGGTAGCTCGAAATTTGGAAGTGGAAAAGCAAAGGACCTGTCTCGGAACTGCTCAAGCCATAGATAAGGCGAAAATGCTTGTCGATCATGGAGAATTGACGGGTTCATGGAGGGTTCTCCAGAACGCCAATTTTGAATTGCAACAGACTTGAACTGGAGACCTCTCGCTTTCTCTTGCACTCGAAGAAGAAATTACAGAGATTCAAGCGACGATGACAAACAAGCAAACCTACGAGTGGTCTGGCGCGGGCATTTGTGCTTTCATCTCAGAGCTCCCATTTTCGACAGAGAGCCACAACACGAGGCGAAATCTTTGAGAGTTAGAGCATGGAATACCAGACGCCATCCATGGTGAACATGGTTCTCTGTTCCCAATCCTTCGCGGTAACTGAATCATCAAACCCTACTTCGAATTCTACCGTGAGTTCGAGTTCCAGTTCGATCTGTGCTCGGCGAACGTCTGAGAAACTCACCGAATTCGATCCGCTGAGAAAATCATGTTCTAAGGATAGCGATTTGAATGCTGGATTTTGAGGTATAAAATTTAAGTTAGTCTTTTGTTGCCTTTTTAACATCTGAAAATCTAGATAATCGCAAGGATAAGAAGTCCTAAACGTGTAGCTTTTCCTCATCAAAATGTAGATAATTTGAAATTGTCTATCATTTTTTACGAAGTACTGTCCAAAGAAATTTAAATTTGTGATCCTGGATAAGCTGTTGTGTTATAAAATGGTTTTCATTATTTAGTTTATGTAATTAATCAGTTCTTTCTTAATTAACATTCGTAACTATATCCATTCGATTATGGCTTTGTCTTCTATGGCTAACACCTTGAGTAGAAATCTATTTTATTACTTGAAATTTGCGAGTATAAGTAGCAAGACCGATTCTGATAGATGTGGCTTTTCGCAATAAATATTTCTCCATCGGAACGATATGCAAAGCTCTGTCCTGTTCAGGGATCTATGCTCTCTTAAATATTGGTATGATGTGAAGGAGATTATTCAACTAAGACTCCAAGTTATGGAAGATAATTTTCTCGACTTGAAAAACCGTAAAATGTTCTGTCGCAATGAAATGGGTGAGAAATTTGTAATGAAGATTTATTCCTCTTTAACTTGTTTTATATATATATATATAGAAGATGTCATATCACACGACGAGGATGTAAGGATATATATTTTCAAAGATGTCATATCATAGGTTTGTGATGGAAAGTGTATGTTTGGATTTATTTTGTATGGGTGGAGTATTTATTCTCTCCTATAAATTATAAATTTTTGTCAGGGTGAACATGTGTTTTATTCGATAGAATTTGTGAATCCTTTCCCCTCAACTTTCAACAAAAACCAGTGCAGTCCATGTTGAAAAACTGTAAAATGTTCTATTGAAAGGAAATGGGTGAGAAATTTGTAATGAAGATGTGTAAATCAATCATAGTTTTCTTATTTAACTTCTTGTTCAATATATATGTTCGAAGATGTCATATCATATTACTAGGATGGGAGGGTATATATTTTCAAAGATGTCATATCACAGGTTTATGAATGAACGTGTATATTTGGATTTATTTTGTATTGATGGAGTATTTTTCTCCCTTATAAAGTTATGTCACTGTGAATTTGTGAATTTTTTTCTCTTCACTAAATAAAGTTTTTAGTAACGTTTATATAGGGATATTTTGTGGTGTTAATAATATTTTATAAAAATTGTATTTTTATTAAATAATAAAAATGAAATATATATATATATATATATATATATGCCATTTTGTTTGGATGATGGAGAGAAATAATTATCATCTTAGTCATCTAGACAAGGGACATGATGAGTTTTGTTGCAATGGCTTCGAGCTTTGATATTGAGTCTAAACAATTCCTTGAGGATAAAACTATATATATATATATATATATATCACTTTTTTGAAGGGTAGGGAGAAATGATTATCATCCTAGTCATCCACTTAAGTGACATGATGAGTTTTGTTGCAATGGCTTCAATCTTTGTTATTAAGCCTAAACAATTCCTCCTACACTCAATAAAGAGTTGACGTGTAACATTACATATATATATATATATATATATATATATATATATATATATAACATTTTGATATATTTTCTCCCATTTCATATAGGATGATTGGAAATGAAATCATTAATAAATGAAATATTTAATTCTTTTAATGGTGAGCATAGAGTTGAGCATAAGCATAATAATTGAGACCAACATTCAGCTGCTGAGCTCTGCAAGGCGGAGAGGCGCGACGGCGAACTAGGGTTCGAGGGATGGAATAGGAACCCTGGCAGATCGGGGACAGATCCAGTATAGGATAATCGCGGCCTTCTGAGAAACCACATAAAAGAACAAAGGCAAAATAATATCAGGGGAGCAGTCATAGATCTAAGTCTGACTGCGAGGACATGATGGAAGTAACCGGGGGGGGAGAGATCCCCTCCTACAAGGAGGTAACGGCAGGAGAAACAAGCAGGGCAGGAGCAAATGGAGGAATAGGAAACCGAGGTAAGTCAACACCGGTGATGGGAGCTGTGTGGCAAGCGAGAACAGCGAGCAAATGCCTCCCGAGGGCTTCTAAAAAACCCAGGTTCGTTGTGCCAAATAATAAACTGGAGGAGTATAGAAGCCATATGAAAGATCATGCTCTCATATGTAAGTTCGTAGGAACATGGCCGTCTGAAAAAGAGTTGACAAAATGGATACACCTAAAGTGGAAACCTAAAGGACACATAGATCTTAAACTAGGAGCAAAAGGGTTTTTTACAGTAGTTTTTACAAACCTGGAAGACAAGGAAAGGGTATTTGAGGAAGGGCCATACTTCTTCAATAATGCAGGTCTATTCATGCGGCAATGGGAGGAGTGCTACAATCCAGAGAAAGAAAAGATGTTGGCAGCACCAGTTTGGGTCCGATTGTTTGGACTTCCGATTGAGTTTTGGGACCCAGAAATCCTAGAAGGAATCGGGAACTCGATTGGGACCTTTGTAAAGATTGCAGAGACTACCAGGAGAGGAAAATATACATCATATGCAAGGATCTGCGTCTACATGAATATTACTGAACCTCTGCCAGATCACATCGAAGTAGAGTACCATGATGAAATATGGCAACAGCCACTTGATTACGAGCACATCCCATTTCGGTGCAGGCGATGCCATGAATATGGCCATCTGTTCAAACATTGCCCGCTAATTGAAGGAAATAACCCACCAGATCAAGGGGAGCAGGAGAGACAGAGGAATGAAGAGAGAAAAGAAGGGTTCATGGAAATTCAGAGAAGAAAGAGATCTCACAAAGGAAAGAACAAAATAGATTCTCCAAACCCAGAAGAAAGCCAGCGAAATATGAATCAGTTTGAGATCTTGCGAGATCTGGAAATGGAGGTAGAAAGAGAAGAAGAGGAAGAGATATTAACAGAAGCCTAGAAAGATTATAGGAAGAACAACGAAGAAATGAAGAATAAAGAGGTGGTAAAAGAGGGAGAAAAGGGGGATAGGGAAGAAGAGCGAACCCAGGAACAGATTCAAATGGAAATCGACCCACAGCAGGAACAAGGAGGCGAGGAAGAACAGATAATGAGGAAACTACTACAGGAATGGAAGCATCTGGATGAACGGTTCATACCAGAGGAGAAAAAACAACTCTACAAGGAAATGTTTCAAAGATACAAGGAAAAACGAGGACGAGGGACGGCAAAGCAACCAGAGCAACTTGGAACACAAGGAGATCAGAATCTAGAAACGGGAACCACAGGAAAAGGAGGACGGAAAAGAGGCAGGAGACCTTTGAGCGAGACCATTCAAATGGTGGGAGAAACGCTAGTGAATTCCGGAAAAGTTGTGCCATTATCGGAGGTATTTCAACAACCCTCAAAACTTTTAAAATGATAATTACAACTTGGAATATCAGAGGGCTGAACAGCAAGGGTAAACAGAGATATTTGAAGGAGAGACTTAAAAGAGATAGACCAAATATTATGTTAATCCAAGAAACTAAATTAAAGGAGAGCAAACTAAAAGAAGTGATGAAAAATTTTAAGCCATACTATGAGATTGTGGGACAAGATGCAACAGGCAGTGCAGGGGGAGTTGCAATTTTGTGGAATCCAGAGGAAGTCCAATTTGAAGACTGGATCAACATTCCTCGTATCCTCTCAGGAAGATTTAGGATTTTGGGCTCTAAAGAATGGATCCTTTTAACAAATGTATACGGGCCTCATACACAGAATGAACGCAGGGTCTTTTTGCAAAACCTGGCAATAATACGCTCCATCTATAGCGATTCCCCTTGGATAGTTGGAGGAGACTACAATATGATAAAAGATCTGAACAAAAAAAAGGGCGGACTCAGAAGAAGGGAGCCAGACATGGAAGCATTTGGTGAGTGGATAGCAGAACAAAGACTGGTAGATATTCAGACTACAAATGGAGTACACACATGGAATAACAGGAGGGGAGGCAGAAACCAGATTGCATCCAGACTAGATCGATTTCTCCTATCAGAACAGATCATGAACTGGGATATTTACATAGAAGCGGTAATCCTCCCTGGCATGGGATCCGATCATTGGCCGGTTAAAGTGGAAATGGATATTAAAGCTAGCCCTAAAAGAAAACCCTTTAGATTTGAAGCCTTTTGGCTGAGAGACAAGAACTTCATTAAAAAAGTAGAGAAATGGTGGAAACAGAGTAGTCAGAGAGGAAGAAATAAAATGGAGACATTCCAGATGAAATTAAAAGAGCTTAAAAGGCACATAAGGAAATGGAATGAGGAGGAATTTGGGAATATACTCAAGGACCAGAAGATGTTAGAACAAAAGATGAAACAAATACAGCAAGAAATAATAAATACAGGCAGGAGTGAAGACCTGGCCAAGGAGGAAGGGATTTTGATAGGGCAACTTGAAGAGAGGCGGAAACAAGAAGAAATCTTGTGGAGGCAAAAATCCAGGGTGAATTGGCTGAGAGAAGGGGAACGAAACACAAAGTTTTTCCATCAAGCAATGGTCCAGAGAAGGCACAAAAATAGAATCTTTTCCATTAAAAATGAATCAGGAACAAGGGTCACTCAACATGAGGATATAGAGCGAGTCCTGTCAGAGCACTTCAAGGAGATTCTCACAGAACCAAATGTAGAAAGAAGAGAAGTGATAGAGGAAATATGTAAAGAAATCCTGAGTAGGATCACCAGAGAGCAAAATCTAGCTTTGATGCGGGCAGCGACCCTGGAAGAAGTAGAGGAAATTGTAAAAGGCATGAAAAAAAATAAAGCCCCAGGTCCTGATGGGTTTACAACGGAATTCTACCAGGCAGGGTGGGACTTCCTTGGACAAGATATCCTGGATGTGGTGGAAGAATCATGAAGAAACCAAAAGGTAAGTACAAATCTTAATGCAACCTTTTTGTCTCTAATCCCAAAGGAAGCAAAGTCCGAAACCCCTCAAGGCTTTAGACCTATTGCCCTTTGTAACGTGATATACAAGATCATAGCGACTCTAATGGCTAAAAGACTCAAGCCCCTCCTAGCCAGCATTATTTCCCCGGAACAAACAGGTTTTGTTGAAGGGCGGCAAATCTTAGATGGTTTGGTGGTCTCCCAAGAAGTTGTACACTCCTTAAAAGTGAAAAAGGAAGCAGGTATGATGATTAAATTAGATCTTTCAAAAGCATATGATCGTTTAAACTGGAATTACCTGAAAGAAATCTTAAGAGCTTATGGGTTTTGCAATAGATGGATTGAGTGGATAACATCTGCGATATCTTCAACAAATTTTTCTATTCTGGTGAATGGAACGCCCGCCCAACCTTTCAAATCGACCAGAGGTCTCCGGCAGGGAGACCCTCTGTCCCCTTTCCTGTTCATTATAGCCGTAGAAGGGTTAGGAAGGTACATCAAAAAAGAAGTAAGAGAGAAGAAGCTTAAAGGAATCCAACTGTGGGGAAATAATCTCCCAATAACCCATCAGCAATTTGTGGACGACGTCATGCTGTTTGGAAAGGCATCTCTGAGAGAAGCTAGAAGAATCAAGGCGATTTTAGATCTGTTCATGTCAGCCTCGGGCACTCAAATCAACAATGAAAAATCATGTACTTATTTTTTTAATACAACAGGGAACATCAGGAACTTCCTGTCTAGAACCCTGGGATTCCAATCAGGGGAGCTCCCAACTAGGTATCTAGGAACCCCGCTGGCCCTAACTCCATTAAGGATGTCCAACTGGCAGCAAGTTCTAGAGAAAATAGTCAAGAAACTTACAAACTGGTCCTTTCGATCCTTAAATTTTGCAGGCAGAACTGTCCTAGTGAAAGCGGTGCTCCAGTCTATTCCAATATACCAACTCTCAGCTATGGCAGCTCCTAAAGGAGCGTGTAATAAGATGACAGAGATATTCAAAAATTTTATATGGAGTGGTCAGAAAGAGAAAAAGAAATGGTCCCTGGTATCTTGGAAGGACATAGTAAAAAGCAAGATGGAAGGAGGACTAGGACTTAAGGATCCTCATATTCTGAACCAGGCTTTGGGGGCTAAGATTTGGTGGCGGTGGTTAAATGGGGGAAATGACCTGTGGAAACAAATATGGACCAAAAAATATAACATGCCCAAGAAATCAGAGGAAATTCTGAGGATGAGGGATATCCCGAAAGGATCAACAATATGGAACCTTGCTAGTTCCAATAAAGAGTTAATTGCGAAGCATGCGTTCTGGGAGATAAGGGAAGGAAACTCAGCAAAATTTTGGGAAGAGGCCTGGCAACAAAGGGAAAGAATGAATGGAATACAAGACCTTATGGAAGTAAGCCAAAAAGCAGCAGAGCAAGGTATGATTGTAGTAAAGGACTTTTGGAAAAGGGAAAGCCAAGATGAAGTGTGGAGAGCTTGGAAAAGCCCGGAGGAATGGATGGATCAGCTCACAGGAGAACAAAAAGAGAGATATCAAAAGGAGATGCAGACAAGGAGGATCCCCATAAGATCTGGACCAGACATCTTAAGATGGGGAAACACAACTAAAGGGAGTTTTTCAATTAAGGAAGCATACCATCTTCTAAACTCTGATGCTCCAGAGGATATGTTAGACATCTGGAAGATACTATGGAGCAGCAACTGGTGGCCAAAAGTGGCCTACTTCTTATGGCTGGTAGTCAAAGGCCGCATTTTAACCTGGGATCAACTTCAAAAAAAAGGTATTCATGGCCCCTCAAGGTGTCCTCTATGTAAGAAAGAAAAGGAGACACAAGAACACCTCCTAAACTCGTGTGCAGAAGCCCATTATCAATGGGAAGAGGTTAGGAGACTCTTCGGCAAAACCAACAGAGATCAGCAGAGCATTAACAACACAATCAAAAGCTGGGGAAAAGGTCAATTCACGAGCCAAGTGGTGAAAAGGGCTTGGAGTTTAGCGGTTGGGATGAACATGTGGATGATCTGGAAGGAGAGAAATAGGAGAATCTTCCAAAACAAAGAAATGACAAAGAACCAGCTATGGGAAAAGACAGTGAACCATATAAGAGAAACTATATTAGCTGATAACTGGAATGGAGAAGACTGGAAAGTAACGCAGGAAGAAGAGCAGATCCTTAAGAAACTCAACCTGGATCAAAAGATGGTGGCTCCCCAGCTATGGAAAGAGCCCAGGCCGGTACTCAATGAAACAATGCACTATACTAGACCCCCGGAAGGATTTATTAAGTTAAATTTTGACGGGGCCTCCAAGGGAAACCCAGGCCCAGCTGGATTCGGAGGTCTTTTCAGGGATGATCAGGGAAGGACGAAATGGATTTATGCAGATAGCGGGGGTATCATGAGCAACAATGAAGCGGAGCTGATGGCAGCATGCCAAGGTTTAATGATAGCGATCAGGAATGGGTATAACAACTTGGAAGTGGAGGGAGACTCTCAAATGGTTATACATGTACTTAAAAAACTCAATAATGGTACCCCCTGGGACAAAGTCACTCAAAGTTGGAGGACTGCCAGCCTAATACAAGAACTGGTGACCATTATAAGTAGATTTGAATATATGATTATCAAACATGCTAAAAGAGAGGCAAACAAAGCAGCAGATTTCCTTGCGAATTGGGGATGCCAAGAACAAGGAAGAAAAGTGGACAACATATGGACGAGCTATTCAAAAGATACAGGTTTTGAACAGCTATGTTCGATTCTTAATCAGGATAACCATGCAGACACGACCTAAAGGCAGCAGCGACAGCAGGCTCCCGATCGGGATGAGGAAACGTGGAGGTGATAATGGCAAGGGCATTCATTATAAGGACAGGACAGTAGGAAGTGACCACAGGTATGAGGCCACCCTCCCAACAAGTGAAATGAATACACTGTCAGACAAACCTTCAAGTGGCAGGGGTGGGAAAGGAGGAGTACAAATGATTGAGAAAAATGGCAGTGGTTATGACTGGGAGAGAAGGACGGTGAAGAAGCATAACAAGAAGGTGACGGGAGGCGAAGAAAATGATAATGCGGATGGAGTGAAGGAGGAACGGCTTGAGGAACAAGAGGATAACATTACCAGGGTAATCTGCAAGCTTTGGTACGTGCAAACTCCTTTTCTCACCTTACTTGTTCTCCTTTTTATCAGTAGAATGAATAACAGTCAGTTGTGGGAGGAGATGGGAGGTGGAAAGAGTCTGGGAAAACTAGGAAGGCCCCATGTTTCGTAGTATTAAGACCATCTGGAGAGATCCCAGGGAGGAGGAAGAAATTGCAGTCAGGGGTAGAGGTTGAGAAATAATGAGGGAAACCAGAATGGGACAGCCATGGCTGGAAGCAAAGGAAAGATAGAAGCCGGAGATTTGCCGATGGACCCCTTAAAATGGTACCTGACCCGCATGACAGAGGGAGTGCTTCACCCCCTGAACTCGGGAAAGGATTATCATGAACAGAGCATAAAAATGGAAGGGGAGAGTAGTAGGAGGAAAGAAATACCAAAGAGTCAAGTGGTTCTCGATGAAGAGAATGAAATCGCTGTAAATCTAACACCTGTGATTGATGTGTGTGAACAGGAGGAGGTAGAAGCCAGGATGGCTCGACAGGGTCGAAGGCGTGGTCGAGGAGGAAGGGGTCGCCCGAGACAAAGTAATCAGTGTGACAAGCTTGTGGAGGAACCCGAGAATCAACGTAGATAGAGGTGGTCTGCCCGGACTGTTAGCCAGGAGGCAGCTTGTGCCTACCAAGAGGAAACGGATGAAGACATTCGCCGTATAATTCAAAATCTGGAGGAAAGAGTCCTTGAAGAACAGTCGGGCTCGGAAATGGAAGAATGGGCTGCTATAGTTAGTGACCCAGGCAATACAAGGGGGAGACAAACGCTATATCGAAGATCCCTGCACATTTATTAGGTTTTGAAGAGTCTTTTGGCAAAGGCCTTGGAACAAGTTGCTAAAGAAATGGCTGAAATTGCCAATGGAATCCCAAATGTTCAGAAGGAAATGAAAAATTTCCAAACCATTATGATCAACCAGAACAATAAGCTGGCAGAGATATCTCAGACCCTGTCCAGGATAGCAAGTTTGGTCCCAAGCCAGGAAGATCATGCGAATTTTCCCATGGAAACAAACAAAGATACTGGAACCAGAACTGCCTGATGCGGAGGACGATACACTGGAGGTTTTTTGTTTCTTTACAAATACTGTTTTATGTTGCATAGAAGCTTATTAAGTAATTTCAGATGTTATGTTTATATAGCTAGTATGGACAGAATTACCAAATTTTGGTTTTGGAATGCCTACAGTAAACTGAGGTGGCCAACAGACCTGGTTTCCCCTAGGGCAGGTTGAGGCCACCATAACTGTGTATCTGGTCTTTATGTTTAATGTGAATAGAAAAGAAGAGAACTACCTTACATACAAAAAAAAAAATGGTAAGCATAGAGTTGATGTTTTAAAAAAATCATTTTCCATTTCAAATAAAATATTTTGACATCAATATTATATATAAAGAGAGAGTTGACACTTACATTCAAAAATAAATTCTAGGTCAACATTAAATAAAATAGTCTTATATCAACTTGTTCTCTCTTTATTAAAGAATAATTAAAGTAAAATGATATTTATAAAAAGAGATGTATACTTTTTTTAAAATGATAAATATTGAATTGACATATTATAGTTTAAAACAAATATTTTTAATGTCAACTATATATATATATATATATATATCTATATATCTATATATATATATATATATATATATATATATATATATATTCTAATTTACATTATTTCCTTAATCATTTCCTTTCATTAAAATCAAGTTAGGAAAAAATTAAAAGAGAAGCTACATTATTTCCCAACCATTTCCTTTTATTCGCCTCCCATCTCTTTTATATATAATTAATTTTAATTTCACTTTAAATTTAAAGTGAAAAACTATATAAAAAGAGACTGGATGCAAATAAAAGAGAATGGTTGGGAAATAATGTAGCTTCTCTTTTAATTTTTTCCTTACTTGATTTTAATGAAAGGGAATGATTAGGGAAATGATGTAACACAAAAGCAAAGTAGTTTTAGTTTTATTTTTATTTTTTTAGTTAGTGTGAAATATTTAATATATGTTTTTTATTTGTTTAAATTAGAATTAGAATTAGAATTGCATCAATCTACATATACTAGTGATATATATATATATATATATATATATATATATATATATATATATATATATATATATATATATATATATATATATATATATAGATAATTAAATTTTTGCTATTGATTTTTTATCTAACTTCAAGGTCATTGAACTCGAATTCGAAATTGAAGAAGGTGACATAGGATGCAACAAACACACATTGGGATTAGGAGAGCTTGGGGCTATTCCTCCTCATTCCAACAATAATGGCTTCCAGTTCCTCAGAAGACATGGCTTTTCCTATGCTGCAAAGGATAATGTTTAGGGTAGACGCTTTTCCTAGAATATTTCCATCAATAGAACATGTTATGGACTATTTTCATGTGAAAGCATTCCCTATACAAGAACTAATTATGGATTAGATCTCTAAATTTATTATATGCAAAACTTTGAACTTTACCAAATGTTGTGTTGAAAGTGCTTGAGTTTAATAATATCTCAACTATATATAGTTTTTAGGTCTTCTTGAGGTAAGAGCATGCCATACTTTGAATATTTGAAACCTATGAAAGTTTTGGTGGATGAAGATTGTTTGATCTAGATCCAAGGAATGGAGTTATGTCTCTAGAGAGAGTATTAATGGTGCAGAAAGTAATTCCATTAATGCCATCTTAACCCTATAGAGAACATTAATACTGGTCCTTTTCTCAATGTTAAATTTCTCTGGCATCAATATGTCGGTTGAATTGAAGGTTTCTTGTGAATTGCATAAGGGGTATGGGTGGTTCTAAGTGGGGACTAGGGATGGAAACAAAAATTTACCAGGCTATAGGCCCATTAATGTGTGGGGGTTGTATATGCCCAACATTAGATTTTGATAATTTGGATTGCTTAAATGAGTTTGCTATGTTCTTATCTACCTATCATAACTCCATTGATCTCATTTGGACATTTGGTTTGTAAATGGCATCTAATTTTCGATTGGATGTTCTCAAATGGTTTGGCCTTATTAATTATATATTATCCTCTTATTTTATTAATTCTATTTCTATTTTGTAGATAATCGTTTGTATTTGTATATAATATTTTTATGTTGTGCAATATGAATTGATTACATAGCCCCCGAGACAAAGAACCATATATGCCCTAGGCCTAAATCATATTACAAAGTGGTAATGGCCAAAGGTTTGGGTCCAATCTAATGTATCATAACAAAAAACCAATCCAAGCACACTTACATATCAGAAATATTACATTGGGGGTTTGGTTATCGTGCATACTTTCAAAACTCTGATATCACTATAAACCATAACCTCTGATATGACCCACGTATTTTCCACGTTTAACCTTTTTTTATGTTATTCCTCTTACATCAGAAGTGCCCCATCGAATTTTTTTTGATTTAGTTACTCGACCCCTGGACCCGATTTGATAATCAACTGCACTCTATAAATGTATTGTGTCTGGCTGAATCAGATCCAAACCTCCAATATGTGATATCCCAAAACCTTTGATTGTCGATATAGTATCACCTCTGATATCTGATTTCCTTTGATCGCCCATGTGTGATATCACAAAAGCCTTTGATTTCATCAAAGCTTGGTTACAAAGACCTGATTTAATTCAAAATTTGATTAATTGAAATATTGCGTCCGTTCTCATAAAAACGCTTTTGTTTTGTGTCACAACTTAAAATAGCCGATCACCAATTTGGTGGCAGACCTGATATCATTATTAAAACAAATTCATCATGATATCCCATCTGCCCATATCACAACTTTCATATAGTGTCACCTTTGATAATCAAAGATCATCAATATCATATGCAGATGCGATTAGTTTTTTTATAATGTTTAATGTGGTTTCGCATCCGTTGTGTGAGAACTTTACAATATCGCAAATTTATGAAGTGTGTTATGTTTAAACCTCCAATATCAAAAGATGTGATACCTATCTGTGCTTTCCAATTGTCACACTATGGCTTGATCACTGTTATAAGGTATGTACGAATATTGGCTTAAGTTTCTAGGATATTGAAACGGTTTTCTCTATGATTTGTTAAAATTTGCGTGCTTTATAATAAAATTCTCACTGCTATGTTTTATTCTAATTACAGGGATACTCCAAGGGGCCAATTTTGGAATATCTTGTACTTGCTATAAACTACAACCATTTTAAAATTTTAGGAATTTGGTTATATAGTACATTTATTATTATAAAGGGACAATGTTATATGTATCAGAGTTTTGGTATTGCAAAACTCTCCGATCAATAATCTGCAACCACTTTATGGAAGGACACATCTTCTTTATAACTTCAAAGCTAATATTCGAACCTACTGAATATCGCAAGTATTTCGTCTAGCCTCATTTTCAAAATTTTGATATCCATACCTCCGATACCACTCCTCCTCTTCCACTTGACACTTTCCAATAAGCTTTGTTTCACTCAAACATGCATGAAATCAGGGTTTACATGGCCTATCAACGTTGCTTTGTGCCTCTCGGTGAAAATGCTAGTTTTATATTAACTCTACATATATGTGTGTTTCTAGAATGTGGAGGAAATATCTAGTTTGAACAACAAGGGAGCGCTCCATCATTATCCTCTCTTTTAATGTTTACTATCTAATATATGTTAAACTGACATGAGGTTAAAACCACTGGGGTAAAACTTAAACTCCATATTTATGATAAAACTTAACGAAGTTGTGTTTAGTGCGAATTTTTGGACTTTTCGGTGTCGGAATCCAACAGAAAAATTTGAAGTGAAATTTTAATTTGCATTATTTAAATTGGTTTTTTCATTGTATATATGGATTTTTCACCTTGAAAATTCCCTGGGGCGCTTCGGTTGTGTAGAGGTTACCAATCAAACTTGTGATTTCAATAAATTATTGCTGGATTTTAGAGAAATTAGATGGGAAAAACCTACCAGAAAAAATTCCAAAAAGCCTCACTAAAGATGGAACTCGATAAAAAACCAGGGTTTCGACAAATACGAGATAAACACAAGGAACGTTATCCGACTTCCCATAATGAAATTCTTTCTCTTTCGCATTGCTCCAAGCCCTTGTTTGCCAACGAATATAATGTAGGTGAGGTCCCACGCCATGCTTATATACACATGGCAATGGGACTCAGGCCAAAAAGAGACACTACCAAATTAAATTTGTTCATTTTCACAGTCAATATGTGCAATAAGAGGAACAACGGAAATGTCGTCCAATAGGCAAAGAGAATTGTGAAAAAGCGGACGAAAGTTTCCATGAGGCACTTCCAAACACTAGAAACGATGTTCATAACCTTCACGTAGGTATACACCGCCTCCTGTTCCCAAGTCAATTCTTTTATAGCACTCTCGCTTGCCAACAGGGGTAGGGGTTAGCAAAAGAGTAGTTTTTAAGTGTGATATTTTGGAATCTGAGTGGAATTTTGTAAAAAAATGTGTGGTTCAATCTTGATTTGTGTTGTTTAAATTGGATTTTTGATTGTATGTATGGATTTAGCACCCTCAAAAACCCTTGGGGCACTTCGATTGTGAAGAGTTCACCCATCAAACTTGTGGTTTCAAAAAATCCCTACCTGAATCTAGATAAATTAAATCGGAAATTAAACTAAAATTTTTTCCAAAAAATATCACTTTAAAACTACTCTTTAGAAAAATGTTAAATAATGATTTTTTCTAATAATGGTAGATATGCTTTTGTAAGTGTGATTGTTTTTCAAATAAATTGTTTTCTAAAAAACTTGGCATGGAACTTCCAATGGGGAAAAAATATCCTTATCGGCCTTGATCCATTGGTGGGTGAGGTTTCGGATTATAATATTCCTCAACAGCTGCTTCTCTATCTTCAGCATAAGGGGTTTTTTTATTGGGACCAGGTCATAGACAAATGGGTGGGCTCTATTCCTATATGGAAGTCGGCTGAAATGATAGGACTTTATGGTGAACAGTCTTCACAATGGGATAAGGTCATATCGCATATGCAAAGCAGGGGCATCTTTAAAACATCGGAGGAAGATCATCTTATATGGAATGGATCAAAGGGGAGGTCAGTAGTATATGTAAAAGACATCTATAACATGCTTCAGATGGAGAATCCAACTTCCCCTGACAACATTTTCCCCATTGTTTTCTGGAAATCAAACTGCCCTACCAAGATTATTTTATTTGCTTGGCTGGTTTTTAACAACAAGAATCTTACGTGGGATAATTTACAAAAAAGAAATTGGTGTGGGCCAGCAATCTGTCCTATTTGCAAAGCGAATGAAGAATCCAACTATCATATTTTTCTGGTCTGTCCTCTAGCTATGAAGATATGGAAAACACTTGCTGATCAATTTGGGCTGAATAGGATTTCTTTCTCATCAATAAGAGAGGCATTTCATTGGTGGAGCAAAATGAGAACTGATTGGAGGCCTATCCCACTGATCTCTATCTGGTCCATATGGAAATGGAGAAATAAGGCATTGTTTCAAGACAGAAAGGTAAGTTTTACACTTGTTATTGATTCTATCTTATCTCACCTTCCCATCAGCAGGCCCCCTCAAAATCATCAAAATGTCAAGAAACAAGCTGGGAGCTCGATGGACCTTTCTGTTCTTCCTCGTGCTTATTTTGACGGGGCAGCCTTGAACGAAATCTGTGCTTGTGGGGTTTACATAATTTCTCATGTGGACCAACATATTAAAATCTCATGGAATGGTGGGAAGGGATCGAATAACAAAGCGGAGGCAATGGCCTTGGCTGGTCTCCTAAACTTTTGTGACTTCCTAAACATACAAGGACTACACATTTTTGGTGATTCCAAGGTGATCATAGATCATGTGAGATCTGCTCATATCATTCAGAATATCAATCTTTTGGGGTGGCTGGAAAGAATCGCATCTATATGGAATTCTCACAAGGATTACTCAATTCAACACATTGAAAGGTCATTCAACAAGGAGGCAGATGCGCTGTCCAAAGAAGGTCTTTCCTCTCCAAATGAACTATGGCAGGTTTCCATCACTGTTGGAGAAATTCGGCACAACATCTAGGAATTCCGTCTCCCCGGTACATAGCATAATAGTTTTCTCTTCTCATATCTGGTACGTTGTATGAACCTGTTTCTTCTATATTTTTTATTCCTTCTCTTCTCATGTATGGTATGTAGCATGAACCTATTGTCTTCTATGTTTCTTCTATTTTCTATCATCCTCTTCTATTACAGATGCTACTATTCAGCAGATCTTTATATATTTTGATATGTCCAGAGACGGAATCAGTCATATCCTGTTCTGATATGGATCTATATCATTCCACTGTTTTGCATGTCTATGCTCGGGCTCTTATAGTTTTCATTCACATGATCCTACTTCATGAGCCTAATGGCTGACCCCAGCTATCTGCCAAATGTTGTATATTCCAAAATATCTATGAATATAATTCAGCCTTTTTTTTCTTACTGAAAAAATATTAATGTGTTTGATATTTAATTTTATTCATTTTAAATATTTATGTTATATAATTATAATAATTTAATAATCTATATTCAGCAAAATGGATTTCTATCACTTCATATGACCGGCACAACTACAATTTTTAGATGCCTGCAATGATCGTATTTTTTAAGTATTAAAAGGTAGAAACGTGGAAAGCGACTAAAACCTAAACTGAAAAGAAAAATGGCCTCACCTCGCCATCTCCACACTGAAAGTAATTTGGTTTGGTCGTTCAATAAAAAATAATTCTTCAGTCATTCATTATATAAACCAATACCTCTCGTGTCAAACATGTGTTTGTCCGCCAATCAATCAATCGTCAATGTAAATCGCTATTAAATTAGTCAAAAAAGTGGGTTGATTTAATATTTTAATCAGCTTACTCAATCCTTAGTAAAGTTAGTCAATAGATAATTTAATTAGCTATACGCTAGGAGATTAATCAACTTAATCAATCGTGAATATTCTGTGTTTTAACCAAAGTCGTCGACCTAACATTTGTCTCCTGTGGGGGCGAAAATTTGGTCGTATTATATAGATAATTTATTTGTTGTATGGGGCGGAGTAGTTTTCTGTTTATTCTAGTTATGAAAATTGTATGTATAGTGGAAGGGGATATGTTTGTTTATTCGGGTTCGAAAAATAGAAAAATGGCATCCCTAGTGAAGAGAATATATTTGTTTAAATTTATAAATTAAATTTGCCTTTGTTGGATTAAGCAAGAGTTTTTTTTTTTTTAATTAATAAACTAGAAATTAGGGTAATTATTTAAATCAAATATATTAAATAGTTGATAAATATTGATTTATAATAAACTTTAAAATATTTATTTTATTAATGGTTAAAATAAATTAATTAAATCATAACTTTATTTAAAATAATATATTTTATTTATTTATTTATTTTTATATGTTAGAGGAATTGACAACTTGATCACTTGGGTCAGTTTCGTACTCTTGTGACAAGGGGTCAGAACACCATAACCCCTAGTGAACCAGACCAACCAACATGTGGCCATAGGAAAACTCCAGGTATTTGAACCTAGAATCTCATGGTATACAACACTTCATTTTTAAGACAATCACCAATTGAGTTGCCCATAGAAGCTATTTAATATAATAACATTATTTTTAGTGATAAAAAGGATTTATATATGGTTTCTAATGATCGAGTGTGTTATTTCAAAGCTCTGCAACTTGATCTAGGGTTGGTGTTAGGGTTTTGACATTGGGCACCATGGCGGCACACTCAGGGGGGAGTGTTGCTCCTTCCTACAGTCAAGTAGTTACAGATAGAAGCAAGGACGCGGGAAAGCAATGTTTCAAGAAACCTCTGGAGAAGGCAACAGAGGCAAGTAACACGGAAATATTGGGAAGAAATAGGCCTCATGAATAGGAAGGGGATTGGCAGGAAGCTAGTAAGGAGGAGAAAGGGGGTAGCAGTCAAAAACCTACTTCCATAAGGACAACTGGGGTCTGCAAACCCAAGTCGAACATCATTCCTCGGGTCATCTTAAGCGACCTTGCGTGACAAGTGCATAGGGATCATATGATGGAATATGCAGTCATATGCAAATTCATGGGGATATGGCTGACAGAGAGGGCACTGCACGTATGGATAAGGAGCCACTGGAAGCCGAAGGGGGAAATACACCTTCATCAGGGATCTAAGGGCTTTTTCACATTAGTATTTAGAAGCCTAGAGGATAAAGATAGAGTGTTCGAAAGAGGACCATATTTCTATGCTGTTGCAGGCCTCTACATGCGGTCTTGGATGATGAAATTTGTCTCGGAATGCGAGACATTCACATTGGTACTGGTATGGATTAGACTATACTCCCTTCCTCTGGATTATTGGTTACCGGAATCTCTGAAAACAATAGGCAACAAACTGGGGCATTTTCTAAAGATCTCAGATGTGACTCTGAAAGGAAAATACACCTCCTTCGCTCGGATATGTGTGGAAATGGACTTATCTGGGGCACTTCCAGGCGCAATAATTTTAGAAGTATATGATGAGGAATGGGTGCAGGCTGTGGACTATGAGCACATCCCATTTAGGTGCCACAAATGCCATGAGCATGGGCATCTATATAGAGACTGCCCAACAAACAACATGGAGAGAAATGTGAAAACCACTGTGGATAAAAATCTCGAGGGTTTTAGCAAGGTTGGAGGCAAATGGAAATGCAGAAAGCGACTGCAAAATAAGATCAATGAGGAAATACAACCGAGCCACAATAGCTTTAATATCCTAGAAGAAGAAGAAGGAAACAAAGAAACAAACCAGGAAATGGAGAACATTATCACTGAGAAGGAAAGGATGACAGCATGGAAGACATCATAGAAAATAGCTAGCAAAAGGATGATCTGCCAAGCATTATGGAGATAAATAGGGACCATGAGATGACTCCAAGTGAGGTGGGAACGGAGGACCATGAACTGCAGGAGATTCTAGATAGGGAAAATCTAGATCTAGAGAAATTTCTGGAACAAGGGACGACCAAAGGAGTGGACTCCCTACCAAAAGAGGAATATGATAGGGTTCAACATCTCTTCCTATGGAGATCACAATCGAAGGGATCTAGAGTCAAAAGAAATCATGAAAGCTAGGAGCATAGAGGGGTCAAAATGATGGAGGAGACACAAGCACAATCTCCAAAGAACCCAGGCAGGAAAAGAGGAAGAAAAAGACAGAATGAGTTGTTGAACAAATGTGGGAAACTATTGATTAACTCAAGTAAGATGAAAGATCTCACCAGTTACTCCTTTACAAACCTTTCTTAATGAAGCTCACAACCTGGAATATTAGAGGCATAGGAAATAGAAGGAAACAAAGAAATCTTAGTAATAGAATAAAAGAAGAAAAACCAGATATGGTTTTTATTCAGGAGACAAAATGTTCGATGGATAAGATTAGAGAAATTCATA
Source organism: Pinus tabuliformis (assembly GCA_031772625.1). Taxonomy (NCBI): domain Eukaryota; kingdom Viridiplantae; phylum Streptophyta; class Pinopsida; order Pinales; family Pinaceae; genus Pinus; species Pinus tabuliformis. The sequence continues at coordinate 503,708,010 of CM062811.1, read as the reverse complement.
ATAAATGGTTAATCAAGTATGAGTATCTAGAGGTTAAAGCGAAAAACCCAGTGGGGGGATTCTCACACTGTGGATCTCCAGAAATTTGGAATCTTGGATGCCGAGGCTTCTAGGAACTATCTTTCTTTGGTATGTCAACCTTTAGGTGATAAGGAGATATACATGATCACAAATGTCTATGGACCTCAAAAGCAAGAAGACAAACTCAAGCTTCTCACCTCCCTTGAGGAACTAAGAGCAAGACACCCTAATATGCCCTGGATCATTGCAGGAGATTTCAATATGATAAGATCTCTTACAGAGAAAAAGGCGGTATCAAATAGCTAGGCAGAGACTCCATGGCCTTCCAGAACTTCATAATGAACATGGGGTTAGTGGACACTGAAACAATAAATGGGACCTTCACCTGGAACAACAAGAGGGGAGGGGCTTCACAAGTTGCCTCTAAACTAGATAGATTTATTATTTCAGAGGACCTCTTTCTCTCAGGCCCTACAACTGGAAGGTTCAAACCATTGGCCTGTACAACTGGAAGCCACTTTTATGGGTACATCAAGAAACATATCTTTCAGGTTTGAAAATGCCTGGTTCTCTCACCCCGAATTCACTAGTAATATTGACAAATGGTGGAGAGAGGATCTAAACATTCAAGGCACTAGAATGTTCCTGCTCCAACAAAAACTTAAACATATCAAATCCAGGATTAAATATTGGAACAAAAAGGAATTTTGCAATATCTTCAAAGCCAAAAGAGAAGCTGAACGGAAACTGAAGAGATCAATCAGATCAACATCACAGAGGGCTTTACTAATGAGTGAAAAAAACTAGCTAATTCTTTGCAGGAAGAATGGGAGGATCGGTGCTTGCAAGAGGAGATTTTCTAGAGACATAAAACAAGGATATAGTGGATTAGAGAGGGGGAAAGAAATACGAAGTTCTTTCATTAATCCACCATGGATCATAGGGCACACAAGAGAATCACAAAGCTCAAATATTCTTAAGGGAGAGAACTCGTCTCTCACAAAGACATGGAATCTGTCCTTGTGCAACATTTCCTCAGTATAGCAGAGGAACCTCTGGAGGATAGATCCAGGTTCATCAACCATTTCACTCAGTATATCCCTCAGATGGTTACCAGAGAGGACAACCACAATCTCAACAGGCCAGTATTGGAAGAGGAGGTCAGTGAAGTGATTAATGAAATGCAAAATGGAAAAGCTCCAGGCCCATATGGGTTCAATGTAGACTTCTTCAAAGCCTGCTGGAAAATAGTCAAATAGGATATCCATGAGATGGTGGAAGAATCAAGAAGATCCAAAAAGGTTTTGAAGGCTTTTAATGCTTCCTTCATAGCTTTGATCCTAAAACAGGAAAAAGCCATGACTCTGGATGGTTTCAGACCCATAGCTTTATGCAATGTGATGTATAAAATTATTTCCAAGGTGATCGCCAATCGACTCAAGCCCCTTTTACCAGCTCTCATCTTAGAGGAGGAAACGAACTATGTGGAAGGAAGACAAATCCTCAATAACATCATCCAAGCTCATGAGGTGGTACACTCTCTCAAAAGAAAAAAACAAGCTAGTATGATCATTCAGCTGGACCTAGCGAAAGCTTACGACATGCTAAGTTGGTCTTATATAAGGGCAGTTCTAAGAGCCTACGGCTTCGACCAAAACTGGATAAGATGGGTTATGGCACTAGTTACCACGACCATTTTTTCCGTCTTTCTTAATGGCACTCCTTCAAGACTCTTCACACCCTCCAGAGGTCTCAGACAAGGGGATCCACTCTCACCCTTCCTCTCTGTTCTCATGATGGAAGGTGATCCAGGTCCACGTGTGAGGAAGGACCTTTCCAAGACCTTTTACTTTCATGATGTGTTAAAATTGCTTTTAAAAGAACATTAATGAATACATCTGTAGACTGTAAAGAAAAGGAACATAACAATCATCAACACATGAGAACAAAGTCGTTGATAACGGAGTTCATCCAAGAGGGACTATGTCTCCGGGCCCTGGTGTCAAGATGGTGTAGGCCATTGCATTATGTGTTGTCAATAAAGGTGATGTACATAAGAGATGATGTCTCGATCATACAAGGAAAAATGCCCTCACGCAGGAGTGGCTCTAAGAGATATTCCACAACTTGGAACTATAAATCAAAAGACTCCTATTAGTATGATACAAAAACATGCATGGTGAGCATCCCGCCAACATGGCACAAAACGGATGTCAAAGCAAAACACATGCATGACGACATGTAATAAACAAGAGTATCCCAGCAACATACAATAAAGGATCTCAAAGCATAACATGAATAGTTATGACAACAAGTACATCATATAGATGATTTCGCATAACACGAAGTAAGGAATCACGACAACAAGAAATAAAGAAGATCCTGCATCAATATTAATCAAGGATTTGCAGCATAATGTAAAAGAAGAAATATATGAATAAATCATATACCTCACACCAACCACGGGCCATCTGAAGATGTGAATGAAGAAGTAGATAAAACAATCCATGATGAACATCTGTTCACATTATCAATGCGCATGCATAGTCTGTTACCAATCTGTCACGACCTCATTACGAATGGCCATATGAAGAAGCGAGGCATCTGAAGTAGTTGTCAATAAGCTGAATCTCACTGAAACATCAATCCCAAAGTATATATTTGCAAGAAGAATAAGCAATCAAAGAAGAATCTATCAAAGAAGCATTAGTCAACAGATGAATCGATCACAAAGAAGAAATCAAAGAAGCATTGATCCAAGATGAATCAATCATGAGAAGAAGAATCGATCATAAGAGAAGAACTGCTCTGGGCTCTCGACTCTGTAGCTCTCTGCTTTCTAGCTTCATAACATTCTGGCTATGTTGCAGCAGCTCCCTGTGGCTCTGCGGCACTTTAGTTGTCTTTGTCTCTTCCTAGTCTTGTCGTTCTACGACTCTCCATCGGTGCAACCTTCTCAATGAGGTCTCTGTCACTCAGCATAGGCTCTCGGGCTCTCTCTCTCCCTCTGGTATGTAGGCTCTCTATAGAACAAGCTCTCTCTGGCCTTTTTTTTCCTCTGGCACACAGCTTCCTGGGTTTTCTGTCATACCATTGCTACATAGCCTTTCGTGCTCCTCCTCAGCTCTTTGTCATCCATGATGTTTTATACATGTTTGGGACAAGGCCGCATCAAAATCAAGGTCATTTCTATTCAGAATAGAAGTCATTTTCTTAGAAGCATTGGCCGTTGCAATAAAAATTTGAAAATAGCCTTCTTTCTGTTTAAATAGAAAATAATCTAAAAACTAATAAATCTGACAAAACCCCTTTAAAGTCGGACTTCAAAAAGTTTAAATATGCCCTACAAACCTTGTTGGGTTTTCTTTAATCACTTATCGCATCACATCACAGATTTGGTCGAAACCACAAATATACGGGAATACATTAAAAAGTTTGAATCCCTAGATTTCAAATTTTATCAGATCAGATCTACAGTTCCATTGGGTCCGTGCCTAATCGCAAGTCGGGATCACAGATCATCGATCATCGATATCGGCGATCGCTAATCCCAGGGGTCCTAGTCCTCGGCCTTTGGGTTTCACCAATGTTGATCCTCCATCACCATTCGCCGATATCGCAACTATCATGCCCCCAACTTCGATATCGGAGATCACTGATCGGGGGTCCTAAAGGCCTGCCTTAAGTCCACCCTTTGGACTATGTCGATTGCAATTTGCCTTAAGGCCAAAAAAAACCCATTTTCAAGAGAAAATGCCTCATTTTCTTAAGGAACAGAGCCACCTTCTTTTCGCAATAACTTCATTATCTGGACTCGAATTGACGAACTGTCCACACCTCCACGATTAGGAAGATGAGCTCTTCGATCTGGTCCTAGTTCAACATCATTCTGATCACTTTGATTTTTGAGCATTTCCATGCCATGGTGTCTGAAGATCCATCTGGATCAATCCTCCTCACTAAGGAGCTTTTGGTCCTGCAAAAGCATAAAAAGTAATCTGCATCTTTCTCTGTACCCTGTCTACATCAAAAATTTCCTGAAAAGGTCTCGCTTCCATCTCCTTCACATTTGTTCTTTGGAGCCTTAAGCGACGAGCCGACACCTGCTACTTCTGCAACCTATAGTACATGGATTTGCAATTACATGCTTTTAAAGACATGACCAACTAAAGACTCAAACGTCCCATATTTTCCATGAGTTTATAGCTCATACTGGGTGGTCAAGTTTATAATAAGATGGACATAATACTCTAGGTATGACAACAAGGCCAACTTATCATGGTGGCTTCAAAAAGTGGAAGAAAACACACCATCACCGCAATGCATGATTTACTTACATAAGGCCAAACACTATTGTTTTGACACGTGATGGAAACATAACATCACTTTCAGAGTATTAATATGCGACTCAAAACACGACTCAAAACATGACCAGACATCATTGTTGCTGACTACATGATGGAAACACATCATCATGTTTACATTTTAAAATGAAACAAATGATTTACAAAAGAATGACCATGAAACGACAACATGTCGAGAAACCCCTTCTCACTTATCAATGTGAATGGATCACCTCCTTGAGGTGGTTTTTCCTGTCGCACAACTACTTCACTTGATTCATGCACCAATGCTCCATCCTTAAGGCGTTGTTTTGGATGGACCTTCCAGCAAGTGGCTCTCTAATGGCCATGTCTGTCACAATGACTGTAGTAGGCTTTCTTCCTCCATACCTACTTACCCTGTTTCTTTTCATGCTGTCGAGAGGGTTTTTCATGCCTCATGAGCGTTGCCATTCTTTTCCAACACTTAGAAAAGGGATGGTTAGGTAAACAACAAAAAGTACATGTTTTTCGATGCCTTTGTCTTCATTCATTATTAACAACATGATCAAAATGAACATTCGAATATCGAGAATGGTTATACCTTCCTTTGCTATTTCTGATGTCAGTATGGCAATGAGAGCTTGCCTTAGCTCTCTCCATGCAATGGAAACTGCCATGTGATGATGGGGATGTCTTCCCATCATTCTCTTTCCTCGATGAAGTCTCGAACAAATCTGACACCTTTGAGCACTCTCCTTTCTTGACATACCCAAGTCCTGCCTGATGGGGTAATTCCTCTACTTGGATGGGATTGACAATGCCTTAGCCATTAATGTCCAAGCCTTTCCCTTCATATCCCATTCTCTTCAGCAATTTGGAGCCAATTCCTGTGGTATGATTTTCAAACATAGCGAAATCATCATCAGGAGATATACATGAAGATGGAGAACTGCTTTTTAGCTCACGTGGGTCTCGCTGTAGCTTTTCTAAGGCCTCGTCCTTTGCTTGTAGCTGTAGTAGCAAACATTGCTTCCCCTCCTTCTCTTCATGTAAATGCATCTTCAATTCATCATTCTCTGTTTGAAGATTATATTTGTTTTTCTTTAGTTCTTTCATGGCCTCTTCTGTGGCTCGCAACTGAAGCTACAATTGCTCCTTTTCCTCTGTTTCTTTATGTAGAGTTTCATACAAATTTTCCACTTTCTTGGATATGTCGAGCATGGTCTCACACATCACTCTTTCATCCTCTATCATTGCACGTTCCATTGTTCACATTGCAATTCACATCAACATTAAGACCTGCTCTGATACCACTTGATCTAGGCTTGAGTGTGAAGAAGGACCTTTCCAAGACCTTTTACTTTCATGATGTGTTAAAATTGCTTTTAAAAGAACATTAATGAATACATCTGCAGACTATAAAGAATAGGAACATAACAATCATCAACACATGAGAACAAAGCCGTTGATAACAGAGTTCGTCCAAGAGGGACTACGTCTCTGGGCCCTGGTGTCAAGATGGTGTAGGCCGCTACATTATGTGCTGTCCATAAAGGTGATGTAGACAAGAGATGATGTCTCGATCATACAAGGAAGAATGCCCTCATGCATGAGTGGCTATAAGAGATATCCCACAACTTGGAACTCTCAATCAAAAGACTCCTATCAGTATGATACAAAAACATGCATGGTGAGCATCCCGCCAACATGGCACAAAAGGGATGTCAAAGAAAAACACATGCATGATGACATGTAATAAACAAGAGTATCCCAGCAACATACAATAAGGGATCTCAAAGCATAACATGAAGAGTTATGACAACAAGTACATCATATAGAAGATTTTGCATAACACGAAGCAAGGAATCATGACAACAAGAAATAAAGAAGATCCTGCATCAATATCAATCAAGGATCTGTAGCATAATGTAAAAGAAGAAATATATGAATAAATCATATACCTAACACCAACCATGGGCCATCTGAAGATGTGAATGAAGAAGAGGATAAAGCAATCCATGGTGAACATCTGTTCACATTATCAATGCACATGCACAGTCTGCTACCAATCTGTCATGGCCTCATTTCGAATGGCCATATGAAGAAGCGAAGCATCTGAAGCTGCTGTCAATAACCTGAAGCTCGCTGCAACATCGACCGAAGCGTCTATTTGCAAGAAGAATAAGCGATCAAAGAAAATGCCATCAAAGAAGCATTAGTCAACGAATGAATCAATCACAAAGAAGCAATCAAAGAAGCATTGATCCAAGATGAACCGATCATGAGAAGAAGAATCGATCATAAGAGAAGAACTGCTATGGGCTCTCGGCTCTGTAGCTCTCGGCTATTTGGCTTCATAGCATTCTGGCTATGTCGCTGCAGCTCTCTGTGGCTCTGCGGCGCTCTAGCTATCTCTGTCTCTGCCTGGTCTTCTCGTTCTATGGCTCTCCATCAACGCAACCTCCTCAATGAGGTCTCTGTCACTCAGCACAAGCTCTCGGGCTCTCTCTCTCCCTCTGGTATGCAGGCTCTCTGTAGCACAGGCTCTCTCTAGCCTTTTTCTTCCTCTGGCATGCAGCTTCCCGGGCTTTCTGTCATACCACTGCTACATAGCCTTCCATGCTTCACCTCGGCTCTCTGTCATCCATTGTGTTTTATACATGTTTGGGACAAGGCTGTATCAAAATTCGGGTCGTTTCTATTCAGAATAGAAGTCGTTTGCTTACAAGCATCGACCGTTGCAACAAAACTTTGAAAATAGCCTTCTTTTTGTTTAAACAGAAAATACTCTATAAACTAATAAATTTGACAAAACCCCTTTAAATTCAGACTTCAAAAATTTTAAATCAGCCCTACAAACCTTGTCGGGTCCGCTTTAATCACTTATCGCATCACATCATAGATTTGGCAAAAACCACAAATATACGGGAATACACTGAAAAGTTTGAATCCCCAGATTTCAAATTTTATCAGACCGGATCTACAATTTCATCGGGTCCGTGCCTAATCAAAAGTCAGAGTCACAGATCACCGATCGCCGATATCGGATCGCTAATCATAGGGGTCCTAGTCCTTGGCCTTTGCGTTTCATCGACGCTGATCCTGCATCGCCAATCCGCCGATATCGCAACTATCATGACCCCGACTCCGATATCGGAGATCGCTGATCGCAGGTCCTAAAGGCCCACCTTAAGTCTTCCCTTTGGACTATGCCGATTGTGATTTGCCTTTAAGGCCAAAAAAACCCATTTTTATGAGAAAATGCCTCATTTTCTTAAGAAATAGAGCCATCTTCTTTTCGTGATAACTTCATCATCTGGACTAGGATTAATGAACCATTCACACCTCCACAATTAGGAAGATGAGCTCTTCGACATGGTCCTAGTTTGACATCATTCTGGTCACTTTGATTTCTTATCATTTCCATGCCATGGTGTCTAAAGATCCACCTGGATCAGAAGGGCTAGGCAGAGCGATTAAAATGGAAAATGCTAAAGGAAGCATCCAGGGTATTAAACTCACCTTGGATGGCATGGAAAACACTCATCAACAATTTGTGGATGACACAATGCTGTAGGGCATACCCACAGTCAGGGAAGCCAGAACAATCAAACATATCTTAAATGACTTTGCTATGGCAGCTGGCATAGAGGTAAGCCTTAGCAAATCAAAAGTTTTTTTCTTTAACACTGACATTGCTATTTAGAGAAACATCACTAGAATTCTTGGGTTTCAAAGGGACTAGCTACCTTCCAAGTATCTGGGCATACCTCTCACAGATAAACCTCTAAGCAAGGAAGTGTGGGAGCTAATAATAAATAAACTTTAGGACAAGATCAGAAAATGGACATGCAGGTCTTTAAATTTGGCGGGGCACCTTATGCTCACACAGGCTGTCCTACAGGCACTTCCCATGTTCATGTTCTCAGCTCTTCCTGCTCCTAGGGATTTGGTTTGTTTCTTGTTGTTGGCATTCCCACAACAGGCTAGTTCTTGTTTTTGTCTCTACACTTGCATAGACGTGTAACATATGTAATGTACTAGTTCGGTTAATAGAAGGCTCCATTCTTACTTGACCAAAAGAAAAGATAAAAAGAATTAATATATAAATTAAACATATATGCATTTAAAAATACATGTAACAAGATTCTTAACCATGAAGATTCTTAATCTATAAATATAGTTTGTTAAAATACCTAAGGCCAATACATGGCTTATCAATATCACATGTCTAAAAAACCATAACTCATTTCATTTGACATTTTTTCATATAACATTTTTTTAATTAATGAATTTTATTAAAAGGGAAAAAAATACAACTAGTTTGGAAATAAATCTTAATCTTTGATATGTATATACTACTAAAATATTTTGTAGAAATTAAATCTGTATCATCTACCTAATAATCTGTAAAATTCCTATTCCATAATATAATAAAGATATCTATCCACATCAAAATACAAAAAAAATTACACTTACCAATTAATGACTCTTCTGATGATTACTCAACTTATATTTATAAATAAAAATCAATATCCAGTCATTCTAAACGGAGTATTTTTTTTTCTTATAATTAATCAATATAAGAATTAATAAATGGCCATTTAATTATGATAAATTATAGCATGTTTAAAGCTAAGAGTAGCCTTTAAATGGAAGAGTAGAGTAGCCTAATTGGTTTGTGCACCCAGATTTATAAAACTGCATGTGTAACGCTCTCTTCGATGCAAGATTAGTAGATGGAGTGATTTGAAATATCTTGGTGATGAATGTCATGATTATGAACGTGTTGTATCATAAAATGGTTTCTACAACTTTATGGCTTGGTAACAAATATCAGAACCAGGATTATCTATGGCTATCTAGGGTTTTGGTAGCAAATATCCTCAATAGGATTATGTCATGGCTAGCTAGTAGAAGCCTTGATAATTCAAGGTTAATGTTGGATGTTTAAATTTCATGGAGTGCTCATAGATATGAAATTCTAGGTACCTATTGAGATTAATGATGAAATGTATTAATGGAGCAACAGTTCAACCGAAGCTTAGATTAGGAGTTTCTTTATGATTTCTAGGGTGTTGTTTCAACTTCCCTAATTGTGTGTAAATTATATATTTCTCATGTAATGATTCTAATGGCAGAGCGTGTTTTGCAGAGGCAGTCTCCAGGTGGTGTCCCACACCTGTGAACTACTCTTGTTTAATACAATTAATTTGATTCTTTTGTTTCTAACATGGTATTAGAGCTACAGGGTTGAGGACTTCTTGTAACCCACAATGGAGGAGTCATAGTGAAGGTTGGGAGGAAGATCTATGTGCCTAGGAGGCAGAACTAGGAGGCACGTTTTTTAATGGAAATTGGACACGCGTTGATCAGTGCACAATCCAACTCCATACTCACGCTGATACAGTCCTACATTACGTGATTTAATTTTTCTCGACGGTGCGACTCTACTTCAGTCAAAGGGAATCGACCATATGAGAAGTTTCTGTTGGTTTCGCTGCCGTGTGAGAAGTTTTTGTGCTATGATAGGCACCTGTGAGAATTTTCTATTGGTTTGGCTGAGGCTCGAGTAGGCATGCAGCGTGTGAGGGGAGGTGTTGAAGGAGCGTTTAAGACAACACACAAGTCGTAGGTTGAACGCAAGAGTGTTTTAGGTGGAGCCTGCGATAGAGTATGCAGTGAAGAGGAGGTGAGCCCTTGCGATTGAGTTGGTTCTTGGTGTGTGGAGATCTGTGGAGGCTATAGTGAGCTGAAGAAGGAGGTTTCAGGAAAAACCTCTGCGATTGACTAATTTTTTTTCCTGCCATTGAACCCAACGAAGTCTGAGGAGATCTATTGCTGTGATCGGTGACTGTGTGTGAGAAGAGGACGCAATGAAGAGGAGGCCTCTGCAAATTAACAACAACACCCTCTGTGAATTTGGTGAGTTGGCAGGTGAGTTGACGTCAATAGTGGTTGATTGATCTTCTTGATTGATCCTTCACGATTTTCGTATGAGAAGAGGATGCAGGGGTGGATGCAGCTGAGTCTATCGTGAGAGTTAGATGCTACAAAAGAGAAGATAATCACAGAGATAAAGGAAAAAAAAGCGAATTTCTTGTCAGAAAATGTGAACCAGTTGAATTTCCACAATGCGAGTTCGCATCTTAATTGATTTTCGAGCTTGGATAGATGGATTTTCGATGAAGACAAAGAGGCCATTTCGTCTTCCAATTTTAGGCGAGTTCAATCAGAAAGCAATCTCTGGAGCCTAGGCCAAGTTAATCTTGCCCCAACAAAGGTCAGACTGTAAATTCTTTCTAGAAACGAGAAATCCCCACTGCTGGTTTATGTTCACGGAGGGGGACATTGGAATTTTTTTAAATTAAAAGTTTTTTTTTTTTTTAATTTAATTTTTCAATTAAGAAAAGGGGGCTCATTATTTGATAAGAAGAGCGAATTTTTTAAAGAAGGAATTTGCAGTATTGGTGAAAGGATCTGGCATTTGTAGTATTTTTAAGATCCGGGGTTGTTTTTTTAATTTTCTGGGGTTGAAGTTTTCTTTTTTATTCAAGATGAATAATCAGTTAGTAGAAGCATACCTCAATGAGAATAACAAGCTGGATGGGTCCAATTATTTTGGTTGGAAATTTATGCTACAAACCCTGCTTGAGGGACACAATGCATGAGAAATTATGAATAATGATGAGGTGAAGTAAAACGTTCTTGCAGGAGGAACAACAGTAACAATCCAAGACTGGGATAAGTGGGAGACTAAGGAAAGAATGCTCCTGAAATTGTCGATAAAAGATTGTATTATTCCCCATGTCCATGATTGTAAGTCTGCACCAGAAATCTAGAAGACGCTCAAGGATCTCTATGAGGTCAAGTAAACCAATTGATTGTTGTTCTTGAAGAGAAAGATTCTCTCCATCAAGATGGAGAAGAATGAGACAATTGTAGCATTTATTTTTCGGATCAAGGAGCTCAAGAAAAAGCTAGGTGATATCAGTGAAGCTGTGTCAGATACATAATTGGTGATGATTACCATGAATGGTATGACTGATGAGTATCAGATTTTCATCACTGGCTTGAATGCAAGAGAAAAATCCCCCATGTTTGAAGAATTGATAGGCATCCTCATGCAAGAGGAGGAAAGGCGGCTGACTCATAAACCTCAGAGTTCAGATCTGGCCTTAATGGCGAAGAATAAGCCCTTCAGAGGAAAGCGAAATGCAGCACAGAAGAGTAGTTCAATTCCACAGAGAAAGATGCCCCCACCATAAGGTATGTCTTTCAATAGAAATGACTCTGCGACCAAATGTTTTTATTGTGGTAGAATCTTCATATAGCCAGATATTGAATGAAGAAGAAGTGTGATGAAGGCCAGAAGAGATGCAAACAACATGCAAGTAATTTTGATGATGAGGAACAGAGTCAGAGCGTCAGATTGTTCACATCTGACTCTGTGTTTCAGCTAAGGATGATGAAGTAGATACCTGGTTTGTGGACTCAGGTGCATCCATCCACATGATAGGGAACAGACAGTGGTTTGAGGACTTCAAAGAGATCAACAATGGAGCAAACATCTATCTTGGCGATGATAGAGGGTACCAAATCAAAGGTTATGGTAATATTCCTATTGTTTTTCCTAATGGAAATATTAGACATATTCATAATGTAATGTACGTACTATGGATAAAAACTCTGTCTCTATGATAACTGATCAGAATCTCAAGGTAGAATTTTATAAATCATCTTGTGTTATTAAAGACCTGTTGGATCATATGAAGCCTATTGCATCAAGTATTCGTGTCGGAGGATTGTACAAGCTAAATGTCAAAAGTGCACCACATCAGGCATTGACATCATCTTCCATGACTGCAGTGGACTTATGGCATCAGAGGTTCGGCCATATTAACTTCAATGATCTACTACTATTACAGAAAAGATGTATGGTCAGAGGTCTTCTTGTTTTAAATCTTATTCATATTGATTTTGACGCATGTGCGCTTGGAAATATGAACAAAGATGAATTTGTTGTGAATGCTGATAAAAGGAGGAGAGATATACTCAAGCTGGTACACACAAATTTATGCAAGCCTATGCAAACAAGGTCATTAGGTGGTGCATACTATTTTTTACTTTTTATTGATGACTATACTAGATTTACTTGGGTGTATTTCCTCAGGAAGAAGAGCCATTCCTTTGAATACTTCAAGGAGTTCATAAGTATGGTTGAAAAGGAAACAGGTAAATGCATCAGGATTCTCTACTCGGATCAAGGGGGAGAGTACAAGAAAGCTTGTGTCCTCAAATACTGCAAAGATCATGGGATTCAACAACATTTTACAATACCCCACACTCCTCAACAGAACGGGGTTACAGAAAGGAAGAACAAAACCCTTGTGGAGTGTGCTCGTAGTATGTTAAAAGGTAAGAATATTTCTAATGGGTTTTGGGTTGAAGCAATTAATATTATAGTATATCTAAAGAATATGAGTCCAACAAGAAGTTTAGATTTTAAAACTACTTTATTTGGCTATAATCCTGCAGTTAAGCATTTGAGAGTTTTTTATAGTAAAGCCTTTGCTCATGTCCCAAAGGAAGATAGAAAGAAACTAGATTTAAAGGCCATCAACGTATTTTTGTTAGGTATTGTACATAATTTAAGGCTTACAAATTATTTAATCCCTCTACTCATAAAGTTTTTGCAAGCAGAGATGTAGTGTTTCATGAGAAGGTTAATGATGGAATCCATGAGAGTGCTAATGAAGAATGGAACATGTCCTTGTTGGTGGAAGAAGGAACTGATGAATTAGGTGACATTAATGAGCAGCAGCAACAACAACAAAAGCAAGAAGAAGGGAAAGAAGATGATGTAGTTGTCAAGTCAAGTCCACAAAAGGATGATCAGACAAGGTTTGAAGCTGCCCCACCAATTAGGAGATCAGGTAGGAATGTTCAGTTCCCAACAAGATATAGGGAAAATTCTTTTAAAATTAGTATGATGAATGTTGTTGAACCCTCTAGTTATAAAGAAGCCAGTCAATATAGTGAATGGAGGGCTGCTATGGAAGAGGAATATGAGTCAATCCTCAAAAACAAAACTTGGGATTTAGTTAAACTACATAAAGGAAAACAACCCATAGGATAAAAATGGTTGTATAAGGCCAAATTTAAAGCAGATGGGAGCATAGATAAATATAAATCTAGGTTGTTTGCAAAGGGGTATTCACAACAAGAAGGCATAGATTATGATGAAACATTTACCCCAGTAGCTAAACTAAACACAATTAGAATGAAGAAGTCTACTTAGTGCAACCTGAGGGTTTGTCAAACAGGGCGAAGAACATTTAGTTTATAGGTTGAAGAAAGTGTTGTATGGACTAAAACAGGCACCCAGGTCATGGTATGAAAAAATTGATTCATTTTTCTTGCAGCATGGTTATAAAATAAGTAACAATGACCCTAATATTTATATCGTGTTTGATAAAGAGGGAAGGATTGTTTTGATTTCTTTATATGTAGATGATCTAATCATTATAGGGAATGTTGATAATCTCATTAAATAAATCAAGGAGCAGATGTCACAAGTTTTTGAGATGAAAGACCTTGGAGAGCTACATTATTATTTGGGTTTGGAAGTCTGGAGGGATTCTAGACAAACATTTTTGCCACAGAGTATGCCAGGAGCTTTCTGGAAAAGTTCAGAATGGATCAGTGCAAAGCTACAACAATACCTTTACATCAAAATATAAAACTTAGGAATGATCATGGATCTAAGGAGGCAGATGTGACTTTGTATAGACAGCTAGTTGGGAGTCTAATCTACTTGACTACAACTAGGCTAGATTTGGCTTGTGTAGTTAGTTCATCGAGCCAATTTATGTCAAATCCCCTTGAGATCCATTGGGTTGCAACAAAAGGTGTTTTAAGGTATCTACAGGGAACCTTAGATTTTAGTATTGTTTATACTGATCCATGTGATGTTAAATTGATAGGTTTCTTAAACTCTGATTGGGCAGGAAATATAGATGACAGACGATCCATAACAAGCTATGCATTTAGCATTGGATCTGGGGTCATTACGTGGAGTAACAAAAAGTAGAACACAATATCCTTTTCTTCTGCAAAAGCTGAATATCAAGCTATGTGTGCAGCAACATGTGAAGCAGTTTGGTCGAGGATACTTCTCCTTGATGTTGGAGAAGAACAAAAGGTTGTAATAGTGATCAAATGTGACAACCAAAGCTCCATTAAACTTGCAAATAATCCATTATTCCATAAGAACACAAAGCATATCAATACACAGTTTCACTTTGTCAGGGAGAAAGTTCAGTCAAAAGAAATCCATATTGAGTATTGTAATAGTTGTGAAAATGCTACTGATATTTTTACCAAACCTCTTGGTAGAATCAAGTTTGAATTGTTTAGGGAAGTGTTAGGCATATGTGTGAATCAATTTCTCCATTAAGGTGGAGTGTTGATATTAATGATGAAATGTATTAATGGAGTGATGGTTCAATCAAACCTTAGATCAGGAGTTTGTTCCTGATTTCTAGGGTGTTGTTTCAACTTCCCTAATTGTGTGTAAATTATATATTTCTAATGTAATGATTGTAATCGTAGAGATTGTTCTGCAGAGGCAGTCTTCAGGTGGTGTCCCACACCTGTGAGCTACTCAGGTTTAATACAATTAACTTGATTCTTCTATTTCTAATAGGACCTTCACATGCTCCATTGCATTTGTAAATAAAGTGTTACAGTCTACGGCAGGTGTCCTGGACTTTCGATTTAAAGGCTAAATTCTCACCAGCATAGGCATAATAGAAATGAAACCACCGGGTTCTAGTCACATGACATGACTATGTTGAAAAATCCTCAAAAAGGTTCTATTTATAGCTTCTATAAACCGGGTTTCCTCAGAACTACAAAAAAAGAAATAAAACCAAGAAAAATATTTACAGAAATCAGATCGATGATTTGTAGCTACTGATTGATTAAAATAAAATAAGAAAATTTTCTTATCTCAAAACAATGGTGAAGCTAAACAACAACTCTACAAAACTTCTGCATTGGCCCATTAACCTCCTTGCACAGGAGAGGAGTGGCCATTCAAGGACATCGAGTTTAAGAAGTAGTATAGCTTTGTCACAGTTATTGACATAACATGCTCTCGTAGACAAGGAGTGTTGTTATTACAAAAATAAAGAAAATAGATCTCATTCAAAGAAGGAGGAAAATTTAAGGTGGTCATTGGCATTGTGTTATTGGTGTCAACATGCAGATCTTTTTCTACATGTCAGAAATTTGATGGTCCCTGTGAGGGAGGTGACAAGAGAGGATGGCCTTGCTGACAGACTAGAAGTCTTTGCATAGATGGAGGATGCACCCATGCCCGACAGAACAGAGTACGCCCCGTTCAACATAATGTGACTCACATACTACACTGCAATGTAAGGACCATTAGAAATGTGGACATTAGTGCCTCTGCCATTGATTGTCTTGTAGTTGTTCATGATAAGCTCTTCTTTGAGTGGGATGACCATGTCGCTCTCAAATATGATCCACAGAGGCTTCTTTTGAATAATAGCATGGCGCAGGGTACCCGGCCAAGGATTGACCACATCGTAGTTGTTGGGATCAGTTACAACATAGAATCTTCCATTCTGCCCTCCAATAGAATTCCTCCTAAAACCAATGGTGCAGTTTGCAAGCCTCTTTAGATTGCTTTCCCAATATGAATCACGGCGCCAACAGTCGTCAATGTGGTTCCCCGTTCCATAAGAAATATAACCTAGTTCACTTATAGAACTGTTAATGCTACTGTAATACATTTCATAAATAAAGTGCTAATACTTTTTCCTTCTTAATTATAGCTTAGTTCACTTATCGAACTGTTAATACTATTGTAATACATTTCATAAATAAAGTGCTAATAATTTTTCCATCTTAATTACATGAATTAAACTGAGTACAACTTGAAAAGGGCATGCTTATCGGATCAATATCCAAACCAATGATTACATATGATTATATTTTGCCTTTATTTTTATTTGTTTGTTGGAAACCACTTTTACATCTGGTTGGTTGGAAAATAATAAAACTAGCAATTGCATGGAGAGGTGCAAAGGAACACCAAAAAAGGAGGATTCATGGAATTTGGAAGTTCATAACATATCTTGTAAATGCATGAATCGTGCATTTGAGGAAGGGGTTTTTCAATTCTCTACCTAGATTGCATTATTGAATGTAGTCATTATTTCCAATGTTGACTCCCTAAGATGAACGAAGTTCGTAGATGCATGCATCTGCACATTCTCACACGTTTCCTTGTAATAAATGGTTTCGATGTTAGGCGTTAAGTCCCACAAAACCTTATAGATGTCGAGCACTCTGAAGCGCCTTTGGCTTGACTTTTTTCTCATGGCCACGGATTTTCCAACAAGCAGAAGCTTCATTGTAGGGCCCTTCACAACCTTGGCAAAACAAGAGTCCCAAATGTTATCAAGCCCTGAAAAAAATCTAGTCTTAGAGCCATTTCTCGTTGACCACTAAAATCCCCACTGCAATTCTCAAAAAGCATATCCTCATGACACTTTAGAGTTGTGATGAGAGGAACATTATGCACCAATCAAGGAAAATATTAAGGGTGGGAATTTATCTTAAAATTTATAAACCTTGGGGAATATTACTAGTCCCTAATATGCAAATTGTAAAATGTTTGGCAATATTTTTGTAAAAATATTTAGATTTCTAATGATTTTATATTAGTATCTAATTTGTTTGCATTTTTTAAGGTAAATAATTTTATACTATAAAATATGGGTGAATCAATTTTAGAAAAAAATGAAAATTGGTGAATCTTTTTTTAGGAAAAAACATGGAAAATTAGCCCACCTGTGAATATTATCCCCTAAAATTTTCTCTTGCACCAATCACTCATGATAAAAAAATGATCTTTTTACCAGGTTTCGTTTAACAAAAAAGGAAAACAATTGTGAAGCTAGGAGTAAAATTGAGATATGTGACAAAAATTACACCATCCACCCACTAATAAAACTTGATATAGATAATTATGTTGAATGACTTTGTGTTCTGTTGGAAAATTCTCATCCACAAGATTACAGGACCCACAGCTTGTACGTGATATACAAATAGGCAGTAAAAGGCACACGCAAATCTCACCCGATTTTAATCATATCTTTTTGAAGCAGAGGAGAACCCAGTACAAAGGATTTTCCTTAAAAACAAGAAAATGGGAGTTTTTGGAGCACAAGGAAAGCCCTCCTACAATACAATGGCCATGGAGCACATGATGATTCCTTGAGAAGTGATGCTTCAAGAGGTATATTTTCTCAACGTTATCGGTTACTCTGCAATCCTGTTTGATGAGGTATCTAAGGTTACAGGCAATGGAGTATCCCCTATTTATCTCTTTGCATATGTTGCAACAACCGCCCAGATTCAGAAATCAGTATATAACATTTTAGCAGAAACATCCAAATGTCTAGAGGAAATGAGCAAAACCATGTCCCTCTTCTTCTTTTAGGAATGGTTTTGATATACTTCTTCTAAATTATATCAAAAAATGAAGGAAAGGCAGAGCTTTTAAAATAATTCCCTTGCCTCATTGGTTAGGTGGCACCAGAATCAGTCCCATCGGAGGAGTAGGAGTAAGTAGCTTTTAAACCGACCTTCGTTATTAGTGGAAAATGACACATTATATTTTTCTTAATTCTTTTATAATTAAATTACTATATTTAATGATTAAAGCATATAAGGTTAACATATATGTGATTAAAATGTAATTGAAAGTAACAATTTCAACAAATATTTAAACTGAATAAAATATAGTTAATTATTGAATATTGTATTTGTTGAGGCAAATTAATTACCTATCATTTAATTGTCAACCCAGGGGTTTCGTAAAACTTTCGAAGCATGCGTGCACTATATATTCTAGAAATTAACTTTCAATTTTGATCAATCTAACTATGAAACCAAATAATAACAAACCAAATTCACCTATTCTAATTGAACAATCAACTCAAAAGAAATCATAGTACAATTATAGTACAACGCGCGGAATTGAAATTACATGAAATTAAAAAAATAATCGTTCTTAACCTCTCACACAGGAAAATATATGAAAGGAAATAAAAACAGTTGCTCTTAACTTCCTGATAGGAAAGTAAATAAAAACAATCGCTCTTAACCTCTAGGTAGAACGCAAATAAAAACAATCACTCTTAACCTCTCACACATGAAAAGATATGAACGCAAATGAAAACAATTGCTCTTAACCTCTAGGTAGAAAGAAAATAGAAACAATCATTCTTAACCTCTCACATAGGAAAAGATAAGAAAGAAATAAAAATAATCACCCTTAATCTCTCACATAGGAAAAGATATGAAAGAAATAAAAACAATCACTCTTAACCTCTCACACAGGAAAAGATATGAAAAAAATAAATGTTAACCTATGAAAGCAATAAATCTTAATCCATGAAAAATAATAAATCTCACACATTGTAGGTGGCCAATCCAAAAGCATGAGAGATGGAAAGTTGAGAGGCTCCCAGTGAAAGCAATACTAATCAAGTTGAACATCACTCATGAGCATGGTGCTAAATCTAGATTCCATTCATAAGTAATCTTAACTTTCCACCTTAGTATCTCCAACTTTACACATGCTTTTGAAAGGAGGAGGCTCTCATATTTATACAAAAACATAAGAAACTACCTCATTAATGGAGGTTCGTTATTCTCTCCCTAGATCCCTAGAAAACCTCATAGAGTTACAACTCAAATAGGTAATGATGAGACACATATCCTTTTTGACCTTTATCCAAATATTCTTCTATATCTTGAAGGGAATTCGAATTTGAGGATTGGAGGCCAGATAAGGGTGCCTTGGAAGCTTCCAAATGACCTACACATGTTATGAAACTCAAGCCACTTTTAAGTATTAGCAATTATATGTCCTTTTTCTAAGTTTTAACCATTTAATTCAATTATAATACTAGAAATCATTAAACTTTGGAAAACACAAATGGAACCCATATAATTATGAAAATGGAGGCTAATGAAAGGTTATATGGTCATGGAGTTGCAACATGTAAGTGAAATGGTGGTGATAAAGGTGAAAGTGGATGATATTTTGAATACATTTTGGAGGCTCTACATACCCCCCAACTAGCATTATTGCATGTCCTTGTGCAATCTACTGCATTTCTTAATCATTATTTGCTTTTGAATG
Organism: Pinus tabuliformis; assembly: GCA_031772625.1. Taxonomy (NCBI): domain Eukaryota; kingdom Viridiplantae; phylum Streptophyta; class Pinopsida; order Pinales; family Pinaceae; genus Pinus; species Pinus tabuliformis. The sequence goes on along the minus strand of CM062811.1, from coordinate 503,688,417 downwards.
AGCTTGGTTTATATCAATTGTCCTTAAACTTTGCATTTGACAATTTCATTTCTTTTTTCAAAGTATTCCTTGTCATCCATTGAATTGCAACATGTTTGGTTGGTTCTTGTGTGACAACCAAATCTTAATTGGTATTGATTCTTGTGTTTGAATACCTTCCTTATTTTTGTTGTAGCAAGATTCGTTGAACATGTTTAAGAATGGATCTTAAATCAAACATATAATATGATCATCATTTAGGAATTTATTTGCAAATCACATAAATTTTGAACCATAATGCAGTCATAATTTATTAGGATAAGTATGTTAGGATGAAATGAAGTGAAATGGAATGAAGTGATATGGATGTGATAATAAATGGATGTTCCTTCACCCCCAACTAAAGGTGTTTACAGTTTTTTTTCAAATGAGAAAGGAAATATGGTGAAGTATTTTCCAAAAAATATAATTTCAGTATTCAAGAAATTCTATGATTAAAAGCTAGAAAAGAGCATACCTTTACTTACCTAGGAAGTGGAAAAACTATGCATATGTAGAGAAGTTGTATCTGTTGCTGGATCATGGAATAGAATGTAAAATTTCATATGCTTCTTGGTTGTATAAATGGTGGATGAGGTTGTGAAAGTGGATTCTTTATTTCTGCTGCTAAATCTGTTGTATTTGCTGCAAAATTATGAAATGATATAGTCTTCACCTGCTACAAAACCCAATGGTACAATTCTAGTCATGCGAATAAATGTGTTGTTGTCGAGCATGAAGAGAAGTCATTTGATTACCGACCATTGATGAATGTGTAGAAATTTTTAATAATATGACACTTATTCACAGAGATTATCCTGATTATACACTATTGCGGAATGCATGCATAATACATAACCTCCTCTACGTTGATCATCAATTTTGCAGAATTAAAAACAATGAAACATCAATCGCATGCACACATTAACACAATATGTAATCCGGGGAAAGAATACAACTGAAAACCCCACACTATCTGTATATTATAATGATTGAGAAAATTTAACAATACATAGTACAATACTCCTCACAAGTACTCAGTACTATCTCCACTTGTTACACACAAACTAGCTCAGATCTGAATCAATCACAGGTTCAAATCTCCTTCGCTGCTTGCCTGCCTCCACTGCAAAATCCTGCATGAGAATAGATGATAATGGCTGATCCAAACTCGTATTTCCCTTGGCTGAACCATGCAATTCTGATTGGCAATACTCAATCCATTGATTGTGTAAATCTCATGCACAACTATAGTCACAACTGATAGCAATCTCAACCTCTAACACCTGTCTCCACTGAACTGTCCATGCACTGAGTTAACTGATGTATTCTTTAGTTTCTTTATGAGTTAATAATTAGTGAATTAATTAATAATTAATTCACATCACTCATCACTAGTGTATTTGTAGTTAAACTAAATACAACTAGTTCAACCAAGTCAAACTGAACACAACTCCATCAACTCCTCAATCAACTCCACCAAACTCAATCACTTGAGTTCTAATTGAAGTCCATCATGCAATAGCTCAACTGACCCATAAGAAAAGCGTATTTCCTTCTAACAACTGCATGTGCCACATCTGTAGCTCGAACTGAAGTGCTCCAAGATGATAAGATAATGTTTATAGTCCAAATATTATTAAGAGCTAATAATATTTGACTGTTCTATTTTTAGCCTGGCAGTCTAAAAATAGACTCCGCCCATATGTCTAAAAATAGAAGTCCATATATTTTTACCAACATGACCAATCATCCACAAATAACATCCTGCAACTCATAGACCATGATCCATATGTCTAAAAATAGACATAGTCTAAAAATAGACTTTGTGCCAAAAATAGCCTGCGGGCCCACTTAGTGAAGGCGACTCCTTTCCACTAAGCTCCATCATCTTGTTGCATTTTCAACAGAATGTCATTAACCAATGCGAGGAAAATTTTCCATTAATGTCAATGAGTGCCAAGATACCTAAGTAAATCTTGCAAAGTGCGAATAGATGAGCTAATGTTGAGCCACTTGCAAGATCCAACGATTAAGGGACATTAATGTATTCCCATGATTTTCGGCGAGAGCACTTTTCATTGATGCATACAAGCCTCAATGCACTAATAAGGACTATAGCCCCGAACCTAGATAATGTGATGATGTTGATAGGCCAAGACTTGTTAGAAGGGAGGCCTTAATGAATCCTCTATCATCTAACGCAAGCATAAAACAATAATTTTGAAGGACTACGTATGATTTTTTATTTTTTTTTGCAGTGGATCAAGGTTTATTTGAAAAAGAGAAAATGACAAGAGGGTAAACAAGAGAATGGAAAGAAAAAGGACAAATCATCATGTAAGCGAGCTGAATGTCTTTATTAACGGGTTAATGAATGGAAATTATGGAAAATGTAAGAGGAAATCATGCGACACTTGCAAGGAAAATGTTAACGATGATGTTTAGTGAAAAATGCTTGGATAGCTTATGAGTTTGGAGAGGAAAAATGATGGCATTTATGGATGATAGAAATGAATTTAATTGGTTCATGTTTCTTGAAATTGGTCATAGAAAACCAATCGTGCACAATTGGCTTCCTTCAATTCTCTGATCGCCCTGGAACTTGAAAATAAACATGGCACTAACATTGCAATAATATGTAAGTGTGTTCAAAGAGAAGTGATCAATTTCTCTAGGTACATACAAAAAAATTGCATAATTAACAGGTTCATGATGTGTTTTCATTTCAAATGGTTAGTTCAATTTCCCAATTGCGATAATAAATCCAATTTCTAAAAGAAAAAAATTTCCTCATTCTATGTTTGAATCATAGCATTTCATAAAGATAAAGAAATATTACTCGCGAATGCTTCATGATTCCTGCAAAACAATCCTCAATAAAATTCATCAATTGATCCTGTGGATAAAGTGCCTTTATAGTTCTTCTTCTTTCCTGCATCATGCTTTAAATCATAATCATTAAACAAATCCAATAAATTTTGATCATGATTTTTATTAAAATGCATTGTTGACAAATAGATCATTGAGTTAAATATAGAGCTGCATAATTGTTGGTCAGCTGTAGAATTGTTGTTCAACTACAGAATTGAAATGAAGCTAAATGATTCATGCATCTAGAAAAAAATTGAAAAATATGAACTCTAGACTGAAAGCTAGCTCCTATGCACACTTCCCAGGCAACGATGCCAAAATGTTCAGGCAAATTAATTACCTATCATTTAATTATCAACCCGGCGGTTTCGTAAAACTTGTGAAGCATGCATGCACTGTATATGCTAGAAATTAACTTTCAACTTAAATCAATCTAACTTCGAAACCAAATAATGACAAACCAAATTCACCTATTCTAATTCAACAATCAACTCAAAAGAAATTATAGTACAATTATAGTACAATGCGCGGAATTGAAATTAAATAGAAACAATCATTCTTAACCTCTCACACGGGAAAATGTATGAAAGAAATAAAAACAATCACTCTTAACCTCTCATAAATCTTAATATATGAAAGCAATAAATCTTAATCTATGAAAAACAATAAATCTCACACATTGTAGGTGGCCAATCCAAAAGCATGAGAGATGGCAAGTTGAGAGGCTCCAAGTGCAAGCATTACCAATCAAGGTGAACATCACTTGTGAGCATGGTGCTAAATCTAAATTCCATTCATAAGTAATCTTAACTTTTCACCTGAGTATCTCCAACTTTACACATGCCTTTGAAAGGATGAGGCTCTCCTATTTATGCAAAAACATAAGAAACTACCTCATTAATGGAGGTCCATTATTCTCTCCCTAGATCCCTAGAAAATCTCATAGAGTTACAACTCAAATAGGTAATGATGAGACACATATCCTCTTTGACCTTTATCCAAATCTTCTTCTATATCTTCAAGGAAATTGGAATTTGAGGATTGGAGGCCACATAAGGGTGCCTTGGAAGCTTCCAAATGACTTACACATGTCATGAAACTCAAGCCAAATTTAACTATTAGCAAGTATATGTATTTTTTCTAAGTGTTAACCATTTAATTCACTTCTAATACTAGAAATCATTAACTTTAGGAAAACACAAATGGAACCCATATAATTATGAAAATGGAGGCTAATGAAAGGTTATATGGTCATGGAGTTGTGACATGTGAGTGAAATGGTGGCAATAAAGGTGAAAGTGGATGATATTTTGAATACATTTTGGAGTCTCTATAGTATTTATCATAATAAATGTTTAAAAATGTTAATTAATTGTTTTTTTAGTAGGGTGATTTTTTTTTGTTTTTTTTTTCTCAGGGGACATTTTAGTTGTAGAGCTAACCAAGTCAGCAGTTGATTGTTTCTCAGTCTAGACCTCATCTAAATGCTTATGGATTACATCCATGTGGACCTAGAGACATGCAAGGTCATCGTTCAACTTCAAATTCTTCTTAGCTAAAGCCACTAATCCTGCTTCAGCAATATCAACTCTGCTTTCATCAACCACAAGTTTTCCTTGAAGGTTTTGTAGTACAGTTTTCATATCAGACAACTTGCCATACAATACCTGCAATTCAACCCCCATTTCCATAGATGATACATCAAGCTAATGAGCAGAGAAAATGGTCTAAATATGGAATTAACACCTTAACTTATCAACTTTAATAATTGTAGGTAGGTGGGGTTTAGAATCTAAATTTAATACCAACTTGACAATTGTGTGTAGGTGGAACCAGAATCAATCCCATTGAAGGAGTAGGAGTAAGTAGCTTTTAAACAAACCTTCAATATTGTTGGCCTTACCTAGTATGTTCATCTCTATTTAGTCTTAACACCAAATAGCAATCAAAATTGGTAAGATCCCTTGGGCATGCAACATTGTTGAGCAATACCATTAAGTGTTATTCAGTAGGGTGATTTATTTATTTTGTCTCAGGGGACATTTTAGTTGTAGAGCTAACCAAGTGAGCATTTGACTATTTCTCAGCCTAAACCTCATATGAACACTTTTGTATTGCATCCATGTGGACATAGAGACATGCAAGGTCATCATTCAACTCCAATTTTTTTTTAACTAAAGCCACTAATCCTGCTTCAGCAATATCTGCTCTGCTTTCTTTAGCCACAAGTTTTCCTTGAATGTTTTGAAGTACAATTTTCATCTTAAACAACTTGCCATACAATACCTGCACTTCAATCCCCATTGCCAAAGATGATACAACAAGCTAATGAGCAGAGAAAATGGTCTAAAAAGGGAATTAGCATCTTAACTTATCAACCTTAACAATTGCAGGTAGGTGGGGTTTAGAATCTAAAATTAATACCAACTCGACAATTGTTTGTAGGTGAAACTAGAATCAATCCCATCCAAGGAGTAGAAGTAGCTTTTAAACCGACCTCCATTGGTGTAAGGGATCACCTGTTCTCTTGGTATCCCCATTGCTAATGTTTTGAAAGATGAAGGAAAGGTGTAGTTTAAAAAGAAATTGTAGCCAAATACCTGGAAATGGATTGCATTTCAAGTGCTGAAAAACTTTATGAGCTATGCTTTTATAAAACAAATGTGTTTGCCTAATTTTATGGTTCCTATTCAACCAAATTTGTACATGATTGGATTCTAGTTCCTATTCAAACAAATTTGTACATGATTGGATTCAAACTTTTAGTTAAACTGATGATAATGGAATTGTCACTATTCTATGATAATCAAATATACAAGAATGGGAAAATTCTCATTATTTGATTTTCTTTTTGTTGGTAAATATGAATCTTTATCACACCTCACAACAAGCTGGCTAACTACCAAAACCACCTACGTCTTGATTCTCTCTCTTTGAGCTAAAATTCAGAGCTCCACCTTCGGCTATCCTTAACTCCTCACTATTGAGCTACCTCATGGTGTCTTTGAGTAGACATGTCTATGCCTTTATCACGCTTTGATCCTTTGTGAAATCCACTCCTCACAGTTGACAGTATTGATTGGGTTAAATTCCTTACCAAGCATTATCTCTCTATGTATAAGTATATATGTTATGGTCTCTTTGCTCATTATTAATCACTTGGAACAGAAGCATTAACATAGAGACATCAAGTTGCATTTTGATGAAAATTTATTAGTACCATAAAAAATATATATAATTTTGATTTTTGTGAATAATGGAGAAAGGTTATGCATTCGTTGCTAGCAGTAAAGATCTGAACTTTTTTGTTTCTATTTTTAATAACTAATTCTTATCATGATGTGGCACACATTTCCATCCTGAACGGTTAGCCTTGGAGTAATACAAGTAATGTAGTTGACTTACAACTGTCGAACTGAAATCCTTCAGTGATGAGGCCATGAGCAGGGATTTGTTTTGTGAAAGTCACCAAGGACTTGCACATGGACCCAAATGCAAGCATAAGCACATGTTTCCCATGAGGGGAAAACATGTTTCTAGGGAGATTTGAACCTTGTTAGGGACAAAAATGGCTACCTACTTTCATTAAACAAACAACCCTCCATTGACTAATTTGTAGCATCCAAAAATACATGTCTCCTTATTATGTATATGTATGTATGTGGAAGTTCGGAGTTTGATTTGAGGGGAAATAAGTTTAGCACCTGAAATACTTAGTCAATGCTTGCTATTCATTTATAAATTTGTTTGGAATAGGTTTTTGGGAATAAAATCCAAATAGAATAAGTAACACTGCTTATAGGGGCCTAGTTCTAATGTGACTCATTCTTCAAGTTCAAGTTGTAATAGCAAAGGTAAGGGTCCTATGATTGGGGGAGTTGATGGTGGGATTATAGCACTAGCACTTCTTCTTGTTATCTATTGCTATGTTCATCAACGTCATAGTGGGTTAGCTAGTGACAAGAAACTTGGATGGTTTCCCCTACCATTCTATGCTGGTAATTCACACATCATTGGGAGAAAAGTTTCAACTATTTTTGGAAAGAGTGGTACTGGGCGTTATGTGTCATCTACACCTTCCAGTTTTTGTAGACATTTTACCTTTGCAGAGATACAAGAGGCTACCAAAAACTTTGATGACTCACAGATTCTTGGTGTTGGTGGTTTTGGGAAAGTTCATGAAGGAGTGATTGATGGTGGTGGTGTCAAGGTTGCAGTTAAGATAGCAAACCCACTAGCAGAACAAGGTATCCATGAATTCCAGACATAAATAAAGATGCTTTCTAAGCTCAGGCATCATCATTTGGTGTATCTTATTGGTTACTGCGAAGAAAATTATAGCTTATAAAGAATCTCTATTTCTATTTAGAATTCATGTATACCTTGTTCTTCTACAGGGTTTCCTCTCTTAACTACAACCTTGATAGCACCACCATCAATCTCTCCTTCATAAACTTTCCCAAAACCACCAACACGAAGAATCTATGATTCATCAAAGTTTTTGGTAGCCTCTTGTATCTCTATAAAGGTAAAATTTCTACAAAAACTGGAAGGTGCAAATGACACATAGCTCCCAGTACTACTCTTTGCAGAAGTAGTTGAAACTTTTCTCCCAATGGTGTGTGAATTACCACCATAGAATGGTAGGGGAAACCATCCAAGTTTCTTGTCACTGGCTGACCCACTATGATGTTGATGAAAAAAGCAATAGATAACAAGAAGAAGTGCTAGTGTTGTAATCCCTCCAGCAACTCCACAAATAATAGGACCCTTACCTTTGCTACTACAGCTAGAACTTGAAGGAGTCACATTAGAACCAGGCCCCTGTAAGCAGTGATACTTATTATATTTGGATTTTTTTCCCGAAAACCTATTCCAAACATATTTATAAATGAATAGAAAGCATTGACTAGGTATTTCAAGCGCTAAAATTATTTCCCCTTAAATCAAACTCCGAATTTCCACATACATACATACAGATACATAATAAGGAAACATGTATTTCTAGAATGCTACAAACTAGTCAATGGAGGGTTGTCAGTACAACAAAAGTATGCAACCATTATTGTCCCTAATAGGGTTAATATCTCCCTGGAAACATGTTTTCCCCTCGTGGGACACATGTGCTTATGCTTGCATTTGAGGCCATGTGCAAGTCCTGGGTGACTTTCACATAACAAATCCCTGCTCATGGCCTCATTGCTAAAGGATTTCAGTTTGACAGTTGTAAGTCAACTACACTACTTGTATTACTCTCAAGTTGACCATTCGGGATGGACATGTGTGCCACATCAAGATAATAATTAGTTATTGAAAGTAGAAAAAAGAAGTTCAGATCTATACTCCTAGCAAAGAATAGATAACCTTTCTCCATTATTCACAAAAATCAAAATTATATATATAATAAAATTTCGTCAAATTGCACCTTGATGTCTTTGTGTTTATGCTTCTGTTCCAAGTGTTTAATAGCGAACAAAGAGACCACAACATAGAGACTTATACATAGAGAGTTAATGATTGGCAAGGAATTTAACCTATTTAATACAATCAACTATGAGGAGTGGCTTTCACAGAGGATCAAAGCCTGAAAAAGGCATAGGCATGTCTACTCAAATACATCATGAAGTAGCTCAATAGTTAGGAGTTAAGGATAACCGAAGGTGGAGCTCTGAATTTTAGCTGAAAGAGAGAATCAAGACTTAGCCGGTTTTGCTAGTTAGCAAGCTTGTCTTAGCCCTGATAGAGCTTCATATTTACCAACAAAAGGAAAAACCAATAATGAGAAATTTCCCATTATTATATCTTTGATTATCATAGAATAGTGACCATTCCATTACCATCAGTTTAACTAAAACTTTTAATCCATCATCCATCATGTACAAATTTGGTTAAATAGGATTCCCAGTTGCCAGGGTTGCCGGAGGAGATATATCAAGAGACATTGATAAAATGTTTCTACGTGTTGATTTTCAATGAGAGAGAAGGAAGAAAATTGAGCGAGGAGATTGGTTAGACTAAACCGTGTTTGCCCAGCCAAGCCAACTCAACTCTATAGGAAAAACGCCAACTCTATAGGAAAAAAAAACCTTTTTGACGTAATGATAATTAATCATTAGCTTATTTCAATGTACTTACTATTATTTTACAGATATATACAAATATGCAAAATAAAAAACAAAACAATAACAAAAAAAACAAAAACACTAGGTTGTCTTTTTAAAGTGCAAGTGTGAATAAACAATTACTTTAAAAAAAACCAGTGCTTACACTCGGATGTAGAATCGTTTGAATTTGATCCCCATCATGGATCTATATATCCACATTTAAAATCAATCTTTGAATTTGATCCCTATCATGGATCTATATATCTGCGTTTAAAATTAATCTATGCTGGTGTATTCGGGGAAAATAAAATGACATTGCAGAAAACTGAGCCTTATCACTTGAAGATTCATGAAATGCTTATTATAAAGGTGGATGAAATGCCTATTGTAAAGGATGATGAATCTGATCAACGCATAAGTGAGTAATTGTGTTATGTACTGCACGAACAAAAATTACCTGTTTACCATTTCAACTACTCGTAAAGGCTCTTTCACATATTTCGTTGAAGGTTGTTGCCCATGTTTCGTCTCAGGTACCACCAACGGCCATCCAAGAGCAGCGCCTGTCAAATTTTTGAAAATTCAAAAGCTCCTGCCTGCTTCGCATCGTATGCGAAAAATCCAAAGCAAAACAAACAATGACAGTACACTTCGATAGCCGCACATTTTGGTTGCAGAGGGCGTTCGACCGTTCAACGCTGTAACAGTCCGCATATTATAAGACGATTCAGCTGCGATCGTATCTATATCACTTTTCACTAATACGGGAACTCTTAGCAAATATTAAGCAAGATAGGATTCTGAACTTCAGGGTACGAAAATGAAAGAAGAGTTGCAGAAGGTCATAGATGAAATGCTGCGAGGTTAATTCTTACAAATTAAACTATAACTGCAGAGAGGAATCTTGCCTACAGTCGACTGCACATGGCAAGACCACGACCAAGTTTGTATAGAACTCAGGTCGTGTTCAGTGTGCACGAATATGCATGAACGCTTGGCCCCTTTCTATATAATAAACAAATTGTTATTAAAGAAATAAAAAGCAGAGGTGGTGATTAATATTCATACATAGTCAACTTAATTAACTGTGAGAACATGTGGGTGAGAGCACTTTACAAAGAAAACGGCAAACGATAACTGTTTGATGAATGAGATAGCCTAAAATCACGGCTGTCCAGAACCACCATTGCTGATGTGGGAAAAGTCTGAACTCTTGCATAGTTATAGGAACCATAATATATCAAGGACTTTACGAAGGTAAGTAGCTTTCCTCTGGTGCTAAATCCTTTTCCATATCTACCAACAATACAAACAATTGTCATGACCTTTTCCACCGTCCGAATCCTTCATCTAGACTGAACAAAATGTATATATATGTACATTCGACGTCCAAACCTTGAATAGAATGTGTATATACATACATTCGTCGTCCAAACTTTGAATGTCAGAATGTGTATATAGATACATTCGCCATCCAAATCTTGATTAACATTGCGGGGTATCTTTATATAGATTATAGATTTCTGAATCATGATAGATCCTGAAATTATATCATGATGAACATTGTGGGGGTATTTTTAGATGGATTATATATTTTTAGAGTATTTCAGAATTGAATAGATATGAGTGCATCAATTGTTTAACTTCACACTCATATTTATTAGATTTTAAAATATTTCAAAAATTTACAATCAATTTTAATTTAAAAAATAAAAATTCACAACAAAAACAAGAATTCACAATTAATTTAAACAATCAACTTAAAAGAAATTATAGTACAATTATAGTACAGTGCGCGGAATTGAAATTACATGAAATGAAAGCAAAAACAAAAAAAATAAAAACAATTGCTCTTAACTTCTAGGTAGAAAGCAAATAGAAACAATCATTCTTAACCTCTCACACGGGAAAATGTATGAAAGAAATAAAAACAATCACTCTTAACCTCTCATAAATATTAATCTATGAAAGCAATAAATCTTAATCTATGAAAAACAATAAATCTGACACATTGTAGGTGGCCAATCCAAAAGCTTGGGAGATGGCAAGTTGAGAGGCTCCCAGTGAAAGCATTAGCAATCAAGGTGAACATAACTTGTGAGCATGGTGCTAAATCTAAATTCCATTCATAAGTAATCTTAACTTCGCACATGAGTATCTCCAACTTTACACATGCCTTTGAAAGGATGAGGCTCTCCTATTTATACAAAAACAGAAGAAACTACCTTGTTAATGGAGGTACATTATTCTCTCCCTAGATCCCTAGAAAATCTCATAGAGTTACAACTCAAATAGGTAATGATGAGACACATATCCTCTTTGACCTTTATCCAAATCTTCTTCTATATCTTCAAGGAAATTGGAATTTGAGGATTGGAGGCCACATAATGGTTCTTTGGAAGCTTCCAAATGACTTACACGTGTCATGAAACTCAAGCCACTTTTAACTATTAGCAAGTATATGTATTTTTTCTAAGTGTTAACCATTTAATTCACTTCTAATACTAGAAATCATTAACTTTAGGAAAACACAAATGGAACCCCTATAATTATGAAAATGGAGGCTAATGAAAGGTTATATGGTCATGGAGTTGTGACATGTGAGTGAAATGGTGGCAATAAAGGTGAAAGTGGATGATATTTTGAATACATTTTGCAGGCTCTATAGTATTTATCATAATAAATGTTTAAAAATGTTAATTAATTGTTTTTTTGGTAGGGTGATTTTTTTTTTTGTTTTTTTTTTCTCAAGGGACATTTTAGTTGTAGAGATAACCAAGTCAGCAGTTGATAGTTTCTCAGTCTAGACCTCATCTAAATGTTTATGTATTACATCCATGTGGACCTAGAGACATGTAAGGTCATCGTTCAACTTTGAATTCTTCTTAGCTAAAGCCACTAATCCTGCTTCAGCAATATCAACTCTGCTTTCTTCAACCACAAGTTTTCCTTGAAGGTTTTGTAGTACATTTTTCATATCAGACAACTTGCCATACAATACCTGCAATTCATCCCCCATTTCCATAGATGATACATCAAGCTAATGAGTAGAGAAAATGGTCTAAATATGGAATTAACACCTTAACTTATCAACTTTAATAATTGCAGGTAGTTGGGATTTAGAATCTAAATTTAATACCAACTTGACAATTGTTTGTAGGTGGAACCAAAATCAATCCCATTGAAGGAGTAGGAGTAAGTAGCTTTTAAACAAACCTTCATTATTGTTGGCCTTACCTAGTATGTTCATCTCTATTTAGTCTTAACACCAAATTGCAATCAAAATTGGTTAGATCCCTTGGGCATGCACATTGCTGAGAAATACCATTAAGTGTTATTCGATAGGGTGATTTATTTATTTATTTATTTTGTCTCAGGGGACATTATAGTTGTAGAGATAACCAAGTGAACAGTTGATTGTTTCTCACCCTAAACCTCATCTGAACACTTTTGTATTTCATCCATGTGGACTTAGAGACATGCAAGTTCATCATTCAAATTCAAATTTTGTTTAGCTAAAGCCACTAATCCTGCTTCAGCAATATCCGCTCTGCTTTCTTTAGCCACATGTTTGCCTTGAAGGTTTTGAAGTACAATTTTCATCTTAAACAACTTGCCATACAGTACCTGCAATTCAACCTCCATTGCCAAAGATGATACAACAAGCTAATGAGCAGAGAAAATGGTCTAAAAAGGGAATTAACATCTTAACCTATCAACCTTAACAATTGGAGGTAGGTGCAGTTTAGAATCTAAAATTAATACCAACTCGACAATTGTTTGTAGGTGAAACTAGAATGAATCCCATCCGAGGAGTAGAAGTAGCTTTTAAACCGACCTCCATTGGTGTAAGGGATCACTCGTGCTCTTAGTATCCCCATTGCTAATGTTTTGAAAGATGAAGGCAAGGTGTAATTTAAAAAGAAATTGTAGACAAATACTTGGAAATGGATTGCATTTCGAGTGCGGAAAAACTTTATGAGCTATGCTTTTCAAAAACAAATGTGTTTGCCTAATTTCATGGTTCCTATTCAACCAAATTTGTACATGATTGGATTCTAGTTACTATTCAAACAAATTTGTACATGATTGGATTCAAACTTTTAGTTAAACTGATGATAATGAAATTGTCACTATTCTATGATAATCAAAGATACAAGAATGGGAAAATTCTCATTATTTGATTTTCTTTTTGTTGGTAAATATGAATCTCTATCACACCTCACGACAAGCTGGCTAACTACCAAAACCGCCTATGTCTTGATTCTCTCTCTCTGAGCTCAGAGCTCCACCTTTGGCTATCCTTAACTCCTCACTATTGAGCTACTTGATGGTGTCTTTGAGTAGACATGTCTATGCCTTTTTCACGCTTTGATCCTCTGTGAAATCCACTCCTCATAGTTGACTGTATTGATTGGGTTAAATTCCTTACCAATCATTATCTCTCAATGTATAAGTATATATGTTATGGTCTCTTTGCTCATTATTAATCACTTGGAATGGAAGCATTAACATAGATACATCAAGTTGCATTTTGATGAAAATTTATTAGTACTATAAAAAATATATAATTTTGATTTTTGTGAATAATGGAGAAAGGTTATGCATTCTTTGCTAACATTAAAGATCTGAACTTTTTTGTTTCTATTTTTAGTAACTAATTATTATCATGATGTGGCACACAATTCCATCCTGAACGGTTAACCTCGGAGTAATACAAGTAATGTAGTTGACTTACAACTGTCGAACTGAAATCCTTCAGTGATGAGGCCATGAGCAGGGATTTGTTCTGTGAAAGTCACCAAGGACTTGCACATGGACCCAAATGCAAGCATAAGCACATGTTTCCCATGAGGGGAAAACATGTTTCTAGGGAGATATGAACCTTTTTAGGGACAAAATTGGCTACCTACTTTCATTAAACAAACAACCCTCCATTGACTAATTTGTAGCATCCAAAAATACATGTCTCCTTATTATGTATATGTATGTATGTGGAAGTTCGGAGTTTGATTTGAGGGGAAATAATTTTAGCGCCTGAAATACTTAGTCAATGCTTGCTATTCATTTATAAATTTGTTTGGAATAGGTTTTTGGGAATAAAATCCATAGAGAATAAGTAACACTACTTATAGGGTCCTGGTTCTAATCTGACTCATTCTTCAAGTTCTAGTTGTAATAGCAAAGGTAAGGGCCCTATGATTGGGGAAGTTGCTGGTGGGATTATAACACTAGCATTTCTTCTTGTTATCTGTTGCTATGTTCATCAACGTCGTAGTGGGTTAGCTAGTGACAAGAAACTTGGATGGTTTCCCCTACCATTCTATGTTGGTAATTCACACATCATTGGGAGAAAAATTTCAACTACTTTTGGAAAGAGCGGTACTGGGAGTTATGTGTCATCTACACCTTCCAGTTTTTGTAGACATTTTACCTTTGCAGAGATACAAGAGGCTACCTAAAACTTTGATGACTCACAGATTCTTCGTTTTGGTGGTTTTGGGAAAGTTTATGAAGGAGTGATTGATGGTGGTGGTGTCAAGGTTGCAGTTAAGATAGGAAACCCGCTAGCAGAACAAGGTATCCATGAATTCCAGACTGAAATAATGATGCTTTCTAAGCTCAGGCATCATCATTTGGTGTATCTTATTGGTTACTGCGAAGAAAATTATAGCTTATAAAGAATCTCTATTTCTATTTGGAATTCATGTATACCTTGTTCTTCTATCGGGTTTCCTCTCTTAACTACAACCTTGATAGCACCACCATCAATCTCTCCTTCATAAACATTCCCAAAACTACCAACACCAGGAATCTAAGATTCATCAAAGTTTTTGGTAGCCTCTTGTATCTCTATAAATGTAAAATGTCTACAAAAACTGGAAGGTGAAAATGACACATAGCTCCCAGTACTACTCTTTGCAGAAGTAGTTGAAACATTGCTCCCAATGGTTTGTGAATTACCACCATAGAATGGTAGGAGAAACCATCCAAGTTTCTTGTCACTGGCTAACCCACTACGACGTTGATGAACAAAGCAAGAGATAACAAGAAGAAGTGCTAGTGTTGTAATCCCTCCAGCAACTCCCCCAATAATAGGACCCTTACCTTTGCTACTACAGCTAGAACTTGAAGGAGTCACATTAGAACCAGGCCCCTGTAAGCAGTGATACTTATTAGATTTGGATTTTATTCCCAAAAACCTATTCCAAACATATTTATAAATGAATAGCAAGCATTGACTATGTATTTCAAGTGCTAAAATTATTTCCCCTTAAATCAAACTCCGAATTTCCACATACATACATATACATAATAAGGAAACATGTATTTCTAGAATGCTACAAACTAGTCAATGGAGGGTTGTCAGTGCAGTGAAAGTATGGAACCATTATTGTCCCTAATAGGGTTCATATCTCCCTGGAAACATGTTTGCCCCTAATGGGACACATGTGCTTATGCTTGCATTTGGGGCCATGTGCAAGTCCTGGGTGACTTTCATAGAACAAATCCCTGCTCATGGCCTCATTGCTAAAGGATTTCAGTTTGACAGTTGTAAGTCAACTACACTACTTGTATTACTCTCAAGTTGACCATTCAGGATGGACATGTGTGCCACATCATGATAATAATTAGTTATTGAAAATAGAAACAAAAATGTTCGTATCTATACTCCTAGCAAAGAATACATAACCTTTCTCCATTATTCACAAAAATCAAAATTATATATATATATATATATATATATATATATATATATATATATAACTAATAAACTTTCATCAAATTTCAGCTTGATGTCTTTGTGTTTATGCTTCCGTTCCAAATGTTTAATAGCGAACAAAGAGACCACAACATAGAGACTTATACATAGAGAGTTAATGATTGGCAAGGAAGTTAACCTATTTAATACAATCAACTATGAGGAGTGGCTTTCACAGAGGATCAAAGCCTGAAAAAGGCATAGGCATGTCTACTCAAAGACATCATGAAGTAGCTCAATAGTTAGGAGTTAAGGATAATTGAAGGCGGACCTCTGAATTTTAGCTGAGAGAGAGAATCAAGACTTAGCCAGTTTTGCTAGTTAGCCAGCTTGTCTTAGGCCTGATAGAGCTTCATATTTACCAACAAAAGGAAAATCCAATAATGAGAAATTTCCCATTCTTGTATCTTTGATTATCATAGAATAGTGACCATTCCATTACCATTAGTTTAACTAAAAGTTTGAATCCATCATCCATCATGTACAAATTTGGTTAAATAGGATTGCCAGTTGCCAGGGTTGCCAGAGGAGATATATCAAGAGACATTGATAAAAGGTTTCTACGTGTTGATTTTCAATGAGAGAGAAGGAAGAAATTGGAAACAGGAGATTGGTTAGACTAAACAGTGTTTGCCCAGCCAAGCCAACTCAACTCTATAGATAAAACGCCAACTCTATAGGAAAAAAAAAAAAAAACCTTTTTGACGTAATGATAATTAATCATTAACTTATTTCAATGTGCTTAATATTATTTTACAAATATATACAAATATGCAAAATAAAAACAATAACAATAACAAAAAAACAAAAACACAAGGTTGTCTTTTTAAAGTGCAAGTGTGGATAAACAATTACTTTAAAAGAAATTGGTGCTTACACTCGGATGTAGAATCGTTTGAATTTGATCCCCATCATGGATCTATATATCCGCGTTTAAAATGAATCTTTGAATTTGATCCCTATCATGGATCTATATATCTGCGTTTAAAATTAATCTATGCTGGTGTATTCGGGGAAAATAAAATGACATTGCAGAAAACTGAGCCTTATCACTTGAATATTCATGAAATGCTTATTATAAAGGTGGATGAAATGCCTATTGTAAAGGATGATGAATCTGATCAATGCATAAGTGAGTAATTGTGTTATGTACTGCACAAACAATAATTACCTGTCTACCATTTCAACTACTCGTTGAGGCTCTTTCACGTATTTCGTTGAAGGGTGTTGCCCATGTTTTGTCTTAGGTACCACCAACGGCTGTCCAAGAGCAGCGCCTGTCAAATTCTTGACAATTCGAAAGCTCCTGCCTGCTTCGCATCGAATGCAAAAAATCCAAAGCAAAACAAACAATGACAGTACACTTCGATAGCCACACATTTTGGTTACAGAGGGCATTCGACCGTTCAACGCTATAACAGTCCGCATATTATAAGACGATTCAGCTGTGATCGTATCTATATCACTTTTCACTAATACGGGATCTCTGAGCAAATATTAAGCAAGATATGATTCTGTACTTCAGGGTATGAAAATGCAAGAAGAGTTGCAGAAGGTCATAGATGAAATGTTGCGAGGTTAATTCTTACAAATTAAATTATAACTGCAGCGAGGAATCTCGCCTACAGTCGACTGCACATGGCAAGACCATGACCAAGTTTGTATAGAACTCAGGTCGTGTTCAGTGTGCACAAATATGCATGAGTGCTTGGCCCCTTTCTATATAAGAAACAAATTGTTATTAAAAGAAATAAAAAGCAGAGGTGGGGATTAATCTTCATACATAGTCAACTCAATTAACTGTGCCAACATGTGGGTGAGAGCACGTTACAAAGAAAACGGTAAACGATAACTATTTGATGAATGAGATAGCCTAAAATCACAGCTGTCCAGAACCACCATTGCTGATGTGGAAAAAGTCTGAACTCTTGCATAGTTATAGGAATCATAATATATCAAGGACTTTACGAAGGTAAGTAGGTTTCCTCTGGTGCTAAAGCCTTTTCCATATCTACCAACAATACAAACAATTGTCATGGCCTTTTCCACCGTCTGAATCCTTCGTCCAGACTGAACAGAATGTATATATACGTACATTCGCCATCCAATCCTTGAACAGAATGTGTATATACATACATTCGTCGTCCAAACCTTGAACGTCAGAATGTGTATATAGATACATTCGCCATCCAAATCTTGGTGAACATTGCGGGGTATCTTTATATAGATTATAGATTTCTGAATCATGATAGATCCTAAAATTATATCATGATGAACATTGTGGTGGTATTTTTAGATGGATTATAGATTTTTAGAGTATTTCAGAATTGAATAGATATGAGTGCGTCAATTGTTTAACTTCACACTCATATTTATTAGATTTTAAAATATTTCATAAATTTACAATCAATTTTAATTTAAAAAATAAAAATTCACAACAAAAACAAGAAATCACAATCAATTTAAACAATCAACTTAAAAGAAATTATGGTACAATTATAGTACAGTGCACAGAATTGAAATTACATGAAATGAAAGCAAAAACAAAGAAAATAAAAACAATTGCTCTTAACTTCTAGGTAGAAAGCAAATAGAAACAATCATTCTTAACCTCTCACACGAGAAAATGTATGAAAGAAATAAAAACAATCACTCTTTACCTCTCATAAATCTTAATCTATGAAAGCAATAAATCTTAATCTATGAAAAACAATAAAGCTCACACATTGTAGGTGGCCAATCCAAAAGCATGATAGATGGCAAGTTGAGAGGCTCCCAGTGCAAGCATTACCAATCAAGGTGAACATCACTTGTGAGCATGGTGCTAAATCTAAATTCCATTCATAAGTAATCTTAACTTTTGACCTGAGTATCTCCAACTTTACACAAGCCTTTGAAAGGATGAGGCTCTCCTATTTATACAAAAACATAAGAAGCTACCTCATTAATGGAGGTCCATTATTCTCTCCCTAGATCACTAGAAATTCTCATAGAGTTACAACTCAAATAGGTAATGATGAGACACATATCCTCTTTGACCTTTATCCAAATCTTCTTCTATATCTTCAAGGAAATTGAAATTTGAGGATTGGAGGCCACATAAGGGTGCCTTGGAAGCTTCCAAATGACTTACACATGTCATGCAACTCAAGCCACTTTTAACTATTAGCAAGTATATGTATTTTTTCTAAGTGTTGACCATTTAATTCACTTCTAATACTAGAAATCATTAACTTTAGGAAAACACAAATGGAACCCATATAATTATGAAAATGGAGGCTAATGAAAGGTTATATGGTCATGGAGTTGTGACATGTGAGTGAAATAGTGGCAATAAAGGTGAAAGTGGATGATATTTTGAATACATTTTGGAGGCTCTGTAGTGTTTATCATAATAAATGTTTAAAAATGTTAATTAATTGTTTTTTTGGTAGGGTGATTTGTTTTTGTTTTTTTTTCTCCGGGGACATTTTAGTTGTGGAGCTAACCAAGTCAGCAGTTGATTGTTTGTCAGTCTAGACCTCATCTAAATGTTTATGTATTACATCCATGTGGACCTAGAGACATGCATGGTCATCGTTCAACTTCTAATTCTTCTTAGGTGGGATTATAGCACTACCACTTCTTCTTGTTATCTGTTGCTATGTTCATCAACGTCGTAGTGGGTTAGCTAGTGACAAGAAACTTTGATGGTTTCCCCTACCATTCTATGTTGGTAATTCACACATCATTGGGAGAAAAGTTTCAACTACTTTTGGAAAGAGTGGTACTGGGAGTTATGTGTCATCTACACCTTCCAGTTTTTGTAGACATTTTACCTTTTCAGAGATACAAGAGGCTACCAAAAACATTGATGACTCACAGATTCTTGGTGTTGGTGGTTTTGGGAATGTTTATGAAGGAGTGATTGATGGTGGTGGTGTCAAGGTTGCAGTTAAGATAGGAAACCCGCTAGCAGAACAAGGTATCCATGAATTCCAGACAGAAATAAAGATTCTTTCTAAGCTCAGGCATCATCATTTGGTGTATCTTATTGGTTACTGCGAAGAAAATTATAGCTTATAAAGAATCTCTATTTATATTTGGAATTCATGTATACCTTGTTCTTATACCAGGTTTCCTCTCTTAACTACAACCTTGATAGCACCACCATCAATCTCTCCTTCATAAACTTTCCCAAAACCACCAACACAAAGAATCTATGATTCATCAAAGTTTTTGGTAGCCTCTTGTATCTCTATAAAGGTAAAATGTCTACAAAAACTGGAAGGTGCAAATGACACATAGCTCCCAGTACTACTCTTTGCAGAAGTAGTTGAAACTTTACTCCCAATGGTGTGTGAATTACCACCATAGAATGGTATGGGAAACCATCCAAGTTTCTTGTCACTCGCTGACCCACTACAACGTTGATGAACAAAGCAACAGATAACAAGAAGAAGTGCTAGTGTTGTAATCCCTCCAGCAACTCCCCCAATAATAGGACCCTTACCTTTTCTACTACAGCTAGAACTTGAAGGAGTCACATTAGAACCAGGTCCCTATAAGCAGTGATACTTATTAGATTTGGATTTTATTCCCGAAAACCTATTCCAAACATATTTATAAATGAATAGCAAGCATTGACTAGGTATTTCAAGCGCTAAAATTGTTTCCCCTTAAATCAAACTCCGAATTTCCACATACATACATATACATAATAAGGAAACATGTATTTCTAGAATGCTACAAACTAGTCAATGGAGGGTTGTCAGTGCAGTGAAAGTATGGAACCATTATTGTCCCTAATAGGTTTCATATCTCCCTGGAAACATGTTTGCCCCTTGTGGGACACATGTGCTTATGCTTGCATTTGGGGCCATGTGCAAGTCCTAGGTGACTTTCACAGAACAAATCCCTGCTCATGGCCTCATTGCTAAAGGATTTCAGTTTGACAGTTGTAAGTCAACTACACTATTTGTATTACTCTCAAGTTGACCATTCAGGATGGACATGTGTGCCACATCATGATAATAATTAGTTATTGAAAATAGAAACAAAAATGTTCAGATCTATACTCCTAGCAAAGAATACATAACCTTTCTCCATTATTCACACACACACACACACACACACACACACACACACACACACACACACACACATATATATATATAACTAATAAACTTTCATCAAATTTCAGCTTGATGTCTTTGTGTTTATGCTTCCGTTCCAAGTGTTTAATAGCGAACAAAGAGACCACAACATAGAGACTTATACATAGAGAGTTAATGATTGGCAAGGAAGTTAACCTATTTAATACAATCAACTATGAGGAGTGGCTTTCACAGAGGATCAAAGCCTGAAAAAGGCATAGGCATGTCTACTCAAAGACATCATGAAGTAGCTCAATAGTTAGGAGTTAAGGATAATCGAAGGCGGAGCTCTGAATTTTAGCTGAGAGAGAGAATCAAGACTTAGCCAGTTTTTCTTGTTAGCCAGCTTGTCTTAGGCCTGATAGAGCTTCATATTTACCAACAAAAGCAAAAACCAATAATGAGAAATTTCCCATTCTTGTATCTTTGATTATCATAGAATAGTGACCATTCCATTACCATCAATTTAACTAAAAGTTTGAATCCATCATGTACAAATTTGGTTAAATAGAATTGCCAGTTGCCAGGGTTGCCGGAGGAGATATATCAAGATACATTGATAAAATGTTTCTACGTGTTGGTTTTCAATGAGAGAGAAGGAGGAAAATGGAGCGAGGAGATTGGTTAGACTAAATAGTGTTTGCCCAGCCAAGCCAACTCAAGTCTATAGAAAAAACGCCAACTCTATAGGAAAAAGAAAAACCTTTTTAACGTAATGATAATTAATCATTAAATTATTCCAATGTACTTAATATTATTTTACATATATATACAAATATGCAAAATAAAAAACAAAACAATAACAAAAAAAACAAAAACACAAGGTTGTCTTTTTAAAGTGCAAGTGTGGATAAACAATTACTTTAAAAGAAACCAATGCTTACACTCGGATGTAGAATCGTTTGAATTTGATCCCCATCATGGATCTATATATCCGCGTTTAAAATGAATCTTTGAATTTGATCCCTATCATGGATCTATATATCTGTGTTTAAAATTAATCTATGCTGGTGTATTCGGGGAAAATAAAATGACATTGCAGAAAATTGAGCCTTATCACTAGACGATTCATGAAATGATTATTATAAAGGTGGATGAAATGCCTATTGTAAGGGATGATGAATCTGATCAACGCATAAGTGAGTAATTATGTTATGTACTGCACGAACAACAATTACCTATCTAGCATTTCAACTACTCATTGAGGCTCTTTCACGTATTTCGTTGAAGGTTGTTGCCCGTGTTTCATCTCAGGTACCACCAATGGTCATCCAAGAGCAGCGCCTGTCAAAATTTTGAAAATTTGAAAGCTCCTGCCTGCTTCGCATCGAATGCAAAAAATCCAAAGCAAAACAAACAATGACAGTACACTTCGATAGCCGCACATTTTGGTTGGAGAGGGCGTTCGACCGTTCAACGCTGTAACAGTCCACATATTATAACCCGATTCAGTGGCGATCGTATCTATATCACTTTTCACTAATACGGGATCTCTGAGAAAATATTAAGCAAGATAGGATTTTGTACTTCACGGTATGAAAATGCAAGAAGAGTTGCAGAAGGTCATAGATGAAATTCTGCGAGGTTAATTCTTACAAATTAAACTATAACTGCAGAGAGGAATCTCGCCTACAGTCGACTGCACATGGCAAGACCACGAACAAGTTTGTATAGAACTCAGGTCGTGTTCAGTGTGCACGAATATGCATGAACGCTTGGCCCCTTTCTATATAAGAAACAAATTGTTATAAAAAGAAATAAAAAGCAGAGGTGGGGATTAATCTTCATACATAGTCAACTCAATTAACTGTGCCACCATGTGGGTGAGAGCACGTTACAAAGAAAATGGCAAACAATAACTGTTTGATGAATGAGATAGCCTAAAATCACGGCTGTCCAGAACCACCATTGCTGATGTGGGAAAAGTCTGAACTCTTGCATAGTTATAGGAAGCGTAATATATCAAGGACTTTACGAAGGTAAGTAGGTTTCCTCTGCTGCTAAAGCCTTTTCCATATCTACCAACCATACCAACAATTGTCATGGCCTTTTCCACCGTCCGAATCCTTCGTCAAGACTGAACAGAATGTGTATATACGTACATTCACCTTCCAAACCTTGAACAAAATGTGTATATACATACATTCGCCGTCCAAACCTTGAATGTCAAAATGTGTATATAGATACATTCGCCATCCAAATCTTGATGAACATTGCGGGGTATCTTTATATAGATTATAGATTTCTGAATCATGATAGATCCTGAAATTATATCATGATGAACATTGTGGGGGTATTTTTAGATGGACTATAGATTTTTAGAGTATTTTATAATTGAAAAGATATGAGTGCATCAATGGTTTAACTTCACACTCATATTTATTAGATTTTAAAATATTTCAAAAATTTATAATCAATTATAATTTAAAAAATAAAAATTCACAACAAAAACAAGAATTCACAATCAATTTAAATAATCAACTTAAAAGAAATTATAGTACAATTATAGTACAGTGCGCGGAATTGAAATTACATGAAATGAAAGCAAAAACAAAGAAAATAAAAACAATTTCTCTTAACTTCTAGGTAGAAAACAAATAGAAACAATCATTCTTAACCTCTCACATGGGAAAATATATGAAAGAAATGAAAACAATCACTCTTAACGTCTCAGAAATCTTAATCTATGAAAGCAATAAATCTTAATCTATGAAAAACAATAAATCTCACACATTGTAGGTGGCCAATCCAAAAGCATGAGAGATGGCAAGTTGAGAGGCTCCCAGTGCAAGTATTACCAATCAAGGTGAACATCACTTGTGAGCATGGTGCTAAATCTAAATTCCATTCATAAGTAATCTTAACTTTTCACCTAAGTATCTCCAACTTTACACATGCCTTTGAAAGGATGAGGCTCTCCTATTTATACAAAAACATAAGAAACTACCTCATTAATGGAGGTCCATTATTCTCTCCCTAGATCCCTAGAAAATCTCATAGAGTTACAACTCAAATAGGTAATGATGAGACACATATCCTCTTTGACCTTTATCCAAATCTTCTTCTATATCTTCAAGGAAATTGGAATTTGAGGATTGGAGGCCACATAATGGTTCTTTGGAAGCTTCCAAATGACTTACACGTGTCATGAAACTCAAGCCACTTTTAACTATTAGCAAGTATATGTATTTTTTCTAAGTGTTAACCATTTAATTCACTTCTAATACTAGAAATCATTAACTTTAGGAAAACACAAATGGAACCCCTATAATTATGAAAATGGAGGCTAATGAAAGGTTATATGGTCATGGAGTTGTGACATGTGAGTGAAATGGTGGCAATAAAGGTGAAAGTGGATGATATTTTGAATACATTTTGCAGGCTCTATAGTATTTATCATAATAAATGTTTAAAAATGTTAATTAATTGTTGTTTTGGTAGGGTGATTTTTTTTTTGTTTTTTTTTTTCTCAGGGGACATTTTAGTTGTAGAGCTAACCAAGTCAGCAGTTGATTGTTTCTAAATCTAGGCCTCATCTAAATGTTTATGTATTACATCCATGTGGACCTAGAGACATGCAAGGTCATCGTTCAACTTCAAATTCTTCTTAGCTAAAGCCACTAATCCTGCTTCAACAATATCAACTCTGCTTTCTTCAACCACAAGTTTTCCTTGAAGGTTTTGTAGTCCAGTTTACATATCAGACAACTTGCCATACAATACCTGCAATTCAACCCCCATTTCCATAGATGATACATCAAGCTAATGAGGAGAGAAAATGTTCTAAATATGGAATTAACACATTAACTTATCAACTTTAATAATTGTATGTAGGTGGGGTTTAGAATCTAAATTTAATACCAACTTGACAATTGTTTGTAGGTGGAACCACAATCAATCCCATTGAAGGAGTAGGAGTAAGTAGCTTTTAAACAAACATTCATTATTGTTGGCCTTACCTAGTATGTTCATCTATGTTTAGTGTTAACACCAAATTGCAATCAAAATTGGTAAGATCCCTTGGGCATGCAACATTGCTGAGCAATACCATTAAGTGTTATTCGGTAGGGTGATTTATTTATTTATTTATTTTGTCTCAGGGGACATTTTAGTTGTAGAGCTAACCAAGTGACCAGTTGACTATTTCTCAACCTAAACCTCATATGAACACTTTTGTATTGCATCCATGTGGACCTAGAGACATGCAAGGTCATCATTCAACTCCGAATTTTGTTTAGATAAAGCCACTAATCCTGCTTCAGCAATATCCGCTCTGCTTTGTTTAGCCACAAGTCTGCCTTGAAGCTTTTGAGGCACAATTTTCATCTTAAACAACTTGCCATACAGTACCTGTAATTCAACCCCCATTGCCAAATATGATACAACATGCTAATGAGCAGAGAAAATGGTCTAAAAATGGAATTAAAATCTTAACTTATCAACCTTAACAATTGCAGGTAGGTGGGGTTTAAAATATAAAATTAATACCAACTCGACAATTGTTTGTAGGTGAAACTAGAATCAATCCCATCTGAGGAGTAGAAGTAGCTTTTAAACCGACCTCCATTGGTGTAAGGGATCAGCCGTGCTCTTGGTATCCCCATTGCTAATGTTTTGAAAGATGAAGGAAAGGTGTAATTTAAAAAGAAATTATAGCCAAATACTTGGAAATGGATTGCATTTCGAGTGCTGAAAAACTTTATGAGCTATGCTTTTCAAAAACAAATGTGTTTGCCTAATTTCATGGTTCCTATTCAACCAAATTTGTACATGATTGGATTCTAGTTCCTATTCAAACAAATTTGTACATGATTGGATTCAAACTTTTAGTTAAACTGATGATAATGGAATTGTCACTATTCTATGATAATCAAAGATACAAGAATGGGAAAATTCTCATTATTTGATTTTGTTTTTGTTGGTAAATATGAATCTCTATCACACCTCACGACAAGCTGGCTAACTACCAAAACCGCCTACGTCTTGATTCTCTCTCTCTGAGCTAAAATTCAGAGCTCCACCTTTGGCTATCCTTAACTCCTCACTATTGAGCTACTTCACGGTGTCTTTGAGTAGACATGTCTATGCCTTTTTCACGCTTGGATCCTCTGTGAAATCCACTCCTCATAGTTGACTGTATTGATTTGGTTAAATTCCTTACCAATCATTATCTCTCTATGTATAAGTATATATGTTATGGTCTCTTTTCTCATTATTAATCACTTGGAACGGAAGCATTAACATAGAGACATCAAGTTGCATTTTGATGAAAATTTATTAGTACTATAAAATATATATATAATTTTGATTTTTGTGAATAATGGAGAATGGTTATGCATTCTTTGCTAGCAGTAAATATCTAAACTTTTTTGTTTCTATTTTTAATAACTAATTATTATCATGATGTGGCACACATTTCCATCCTGAACGGTTAACCTCAGAGTAATACAAGTAATGTAGTTGACTTACAACGGTCAAACTGAAATCCTTCAGTGATGAGGCCATGAGCAGGGATTTGTTCTGTGAAAGTCACCAATGACTTGCACATGGACCCAAATGCAAGCATAAGCACATGTTTCCCATGAGGGGAAAACATGTTTCTAGGGAGATATGAACCCTGTTAGGGAAAAAAATGGCTACCTACTTTCACTAAACAAACAACCCTCCATTGACTAATTTGTAGCATCCTAAAATACATGTCTCCTTATTATGTATATGTATGTATGTGGAGGTTCGAAGTTTGATTTGAGGGGAAATAATTTTAGTGCCTGAAATACTTAGTCAATGCTTGCTATTCAATTATAAATTTGTTTGGAATAAGTTTTTGGGAATAAAATCCAAATCTAATAAGTAACACTGCTTATAGGGGCCTGGTTCTAATGTGACTCATTCTTCAAGTTCTAGTTGTAATACCAAAGGTAAGGGTCCTATGATTGGGGGAGTTGCTGGTGGGATTATAGCACTAGCACCTCTTCTTGTTATCTGTTGCTATGTTCATCAATGTCGTAGTGGGTTAGCTAGTGACAAGAAACTTGGATGGTTTCCCCTACCATTCTATGCTGGTAATTCACACATCATTGGGAGAAAAGTTTCAACTACTTTTGGAAAGAGTGGTACTGGGAGTTATGTGTCATCTACACCTTCCAGTTTTTGTAGACATTTTACCTTTGCAGAGATACAAGAGGCTACAAAAAACTTTGATGACTCACAGATTCTTGGTTTTGGTGGTTTTGGGAAAGTTTATGAAGGAGTGATTGATGGTGGTGGTGTCAAGGTTGCAGTTAAGATAGGAAACCCACTAGCAGAACAAGGTATCCATGAATTCCAGACAGAAATAAAGATGCTTTCTAAGCTCAGGCATCATCATTTGGTGTATCTTACTGGTTACTGCGAAGAAAATTATAGCTTATAAAGAATCTCTATTTCTATTTGAAATTCATGTATACCTTGTTCTTCTACCGGGTTTCCTCTCTTAACTACAACCTTCATAGCACCACCATCAATCTCTCCTTCATAAACTTTCCCAAAACCACCAACACCAAGAATCTATGATTCATCAAATTTTTCTGTAGCCTCTTATATCTCTATAAAGGTAAAATGTCTACAAAAACTGGAAGTTGCAAATGACACATAGCTCCCAGTACTACTCTTTGCAGAAGTAGTTGAAAATTTGCTCCCAATGGTGTGTGAATTACCACCATAGAATGGTAGGGGAAACCATCCAAGTTTCTTGTCACTCGCTGACCCACTACGACGTTGATGAACAAAGCAATAGATAACAAGAAGAAGTGCTAGTGTTGTAATCCCTCCAGCAACTCCCCCAATAATAGGACCCTTACCTTTGCTACTACAGCTAGAACTTGAAGGAGTCACATTAGAAGCAGGCCCCTGTAAGCAGTGATACTTATTAGATTTGGATTTTATTCCTGAAAACCTATTCCAAACATATTTATAAATGAATAGCAAGCATTGACTAGGTATTTCAAGCACTAAAATTAAATCAAACTCCGAATTTCCACATATATACATATACATAATAAGGAAACATGTATTTCTAGAATGCTACAAACTAGTCAATGGACGGTTGTCAGTGCAGTGAATGTATGGAACCATTATTGTCCCTAATAGGGTTCATATCCCCCTGGAAACATGTTTTCCCCTCGTCGGACACACGTGATTATGCTTGCATTTGGGGCCATGTGCAAGTCCTGGGTGACTTTCACAGAACATATCCCTGCTCATTGCCTCATTGCTAAAGGATTTCAGTTTGACAGTTGTAAGTCAACTACACTACTTGTATTACTCTCAAGTTGACCATTCAGGATGGACATGTGTGAAACATCATGATAATAATTAGTTATTGAAAATAGAAACAAAAAACTTCAGATCTATACTCCTAGCAAAGAACACATAACCTTTCTCCATTATTCACAAAAATCAAAATTATATATAGATATATCTATATATATATATATATATATATATATATATATATATATATATATATATATATATATATATATATATATATAGATATATATATATAGCTAATAAAATTTCATCAAATTGCAGCTTGATGTCTTTGTGTTTATGCTTCCATTCCAAGTGTTTAATAGCGATCAAAGAGACCGCAACATAGACAGTTAATGATTGGCAAGGAAGTTAACATATTTAATACAACCAACTATGAGGAGTGGCTTTCAGAGAGGATCAAAGCCTGAAAAAGGCATAGGCATGTCTACTCAAAGACATCATGAAGTAGCTCAATAGTTAGGAGTTAAGGATAACCGAAGGCGGAGCTCTGAAATTTAGCTGAGAGAGAGAATCAAGACTTAGCCGATTTTCCTAGTTAGCCAGCTTGTCTTAGGCCTAATAGAGCTTCATATTTACCAACAAAAGGAAAAACCAATAATGAGAAACTTGTCATTCTTGTATCTTTGATTATCATAGAATAGTGACCATTCCATTACCATTAGTTTAACTAAAATTTTGAATCCATCATCCATCATGTACAAATTTGGTTAAATAGGATTGCCAGTTGCCAGGGTTGCCGGAGGAGATATATCAAGAGACATTAATAAAATGTTTCTACGTGTTGATTTTCAATGAGAGAGAAGGAAGAAAATGGAGCGAGGAGATTAGTTAGACTAAACAGTGTTTGCCCAGCCAAGCCAACTCAACTCTATAGAAAAAACTCCAACTCTATAGTAAAAAAAAAACCTTTTTGATGTAATAATAATTAATCATTAACTTATTTCAATGTACTTAATATTATTTTACAGATATATACAAATATGCAAAATAAAAAACAAAACAATAACAAAAAAACAAAAACACAAGGTTGTCTTTTTAAAGTGCAAGTGTGGATAAACAATTACTTTAAAAGAAACCGGTGCTTACACTCGGATGTAGAATCGTTTGAATTTGATCCCCATTGTGGATCTATATATCCGTGTTTAAAATGAATCTTTGAATTTGATCTCTATCATGGATCTATATATCTGCGTTTAAAATTAATCTATGCTAGTGTATTCGAGGAAAATAAAATGACATTGCAGAAAACGGAGCCTTATCACTTGAAGATTCATGAAATTCTTATTATAAAGGTGGATGAAATGCCTATTGTAAAGGATGATGAATCTGATCAATGCATAAGTGAGTAATTGTGTTATGTACTGCATGAACAACAATTACCTGTCTACCATTTCAACAACTCGTTGAGGCTCTTTCACATATTTCGTTGAAGGTTGTTGCCCATGTTTCATCTCAGGTACCACCAACGACCGTCCAAGAGCAGCGCCTATCAATTTTTTGAAAATTCGAAAGCTCTTGCCTGCTTTGCATCGAATGCAAAAAATCCAAAGAAAAACAAACAATGACAGTACATTTCGATAGCCGCACATTTTGGTTGCAGACGGCGTTCGACCGTTCAACGCTGTAACAGTCTGCATATTATAAGATGATTCTGCTGCGATCGTATCTATATCACTTTTCATTAATACGGGATCTCTGAGTAAATATTAAGCAAGATAGGATTCTGTACTTCAGGGAATGAAAATGCAAGAAGAGTTGCAGAAGGTCATAGATGAAATGCTGCGAGGTTAATTCTTACAAATTAAACTATAACTGCAGCGAGGAATCTCGCCTACATTCGACTGCACATGGCAAGACCACGACCACGTTTGTATAGAACTCAGGTCGTGTTCAGTGTGCACGAATATGCATGAACGCTTGGCCCCTTTCTATATAAGAAACAAATTGTTATTAAAAGAAATAAAAAGCAGAGGTGGGGATTAATCTTCATACATAGTCAATTCAATTAACTATGCCAACATATAGGAGAGAGCACTTTACAACGAAAACAACAAACAATAACTGTTTGATGAATGAGATAGCCTAAAATCACGGCTGTCCAGAACCACCGTTGCTAATGTGGTAAAAGTATGAACTCTTGCATAGTTATAGGAATCGTAATATATCAAGGACTTTACGAAGGAAAGTAGGTTTCCTCTGCTGCTAAAGCCTTTTCCATAACTACCAACAATACAAACAATTGACATGGCCTTTTCCACTGTCTGAATCCTTCGTCCAGACTGAACAGAATGTGTATATACGTACATTGGCCGTCCAAACCTTGAACAGAATGTGTATATACATACATTTGCCGTCCAAACCTTGAATGTTAGAATGTGTATATAGATACATTCGCCATCTAAATATTGATGAACATTGCGGGGTATCTTTATATAGATTATAGATTTCTGAATCATGATAGATCCTGTAATTATATCATGATGAACATTGTGGGGGTATTTTTATATGGATTATAGATTTTTAGAGTATTTCAGAATCGAATAGATATGAGTGCGTCAATTGTTTAACTTCACACTCATATTTATTAGATTTTAAAATATTTCAAAAATTTACAATCAATTTTAATTTAAAAAATAAAAATTTACAACAAAAACAAGAATTCACAATCGATTTAAACAATCAACTTAAAAGAAATTATAGTACAATTATAGTACAGTGCGCAGAATTGAAATTACATGAAATGAAAGCAAAAACAAAGAAGATAAAAACAATTGCTCTTAACTTCTAGGTAGAAAGCAAATAGAAACAATCATTCTTAACCTCTCACATGGGAAAATGTATGAAAGAAATAAAAATAGTCACTCTTAACCTCTCATAAATCTTAATCTATGAAAGCAATAAATCTTAATCTATGGAAAACAATAAATCTCACAAATTGTAGGTGGCCAATCCAAAAGCATGAGAGATGGCAAGTTGAGAGGCTCCCAGTGCAAGCATTACCAATCAAGGTGAACATCACTTGTGAGCATGGTGCTAAATCTAAATTCCATTCATAAGTAATCTTAACTTTTCACCTAAATATCTACAACTTTACACATGCCTTTGAAAGGATGAGGCTCTCCTATTTATACAAAAACATAAGAAACTACCTCATTAATGGAGGTCCATTATTCTCTCCCTAGATCCCTAGAAAATCTCATAGAGTTACAACTCAAATAGGTAATGATGAGACACATATCCTCTTTGACCTTTATCAATATCTTCTTCTATATCTTCAAGGAAATTGGAATTTGAGGATTGGAGGCCACATAAGGGTGCCTTGGAAGCTTCCAAATGACTTACACATGTCATGAAACTCAAGCCACTTTTAACTATTAGCAAGTATATGTATTTTTAAGTGTTAACCATTTAATCCACTTCTAATACTAGAAATCCTTAACTTTAGGAAAACACAAATGGAACCCATATAATTATGAAAATGGAGGCTAATGAAAGGTTATATGGTCATGGAGTTGTGACATGTTAGTGAAATGGTGGAAATAAAGGTGAAAGTGGATGATATTTTGAATACATTTTGGAGGCTCTATAGTATTTATCATAATAAATGTTTAAAAATGTTAATTAATTGTTGTTTTGGTAGGGTGATTTTTTTTTGTTTTTTTTTTTTCTCAAGGGACATTTTAGTTGTAGAGCTAACCAAGTCAGCAGTTGATTGTTTCTCAATCTAGACCTCATCTAAATGTTTATGTATTACATCCATGTGGACCTAGAGACATGCAAGGTCATCGTTCAACTTCGAATTCTTCTTAGCTAAAGCCACTAATCCTGCTTCACCAATAT
This sequence comes from Pinus tabuliformis, assembly GCA_031772625.1. Lineage (NCBI taxonomy): Eukaryota > Viridiplantae > Streptophyta > Pinopsida > Pinales > Pinaceae > Pinus > Pinus tabuliformis. The sequence goes on along the minus strand of CM062811.1, from coordinate 503,656,369 downwards.
CAACTCTACTTTCTTCAACCACAAGTTTTCCTTGAAGGTTTTGTAGTACAATTTTCATATCAAACAACTTGCCCTACAATACCTGCAATTCAACCCCCATTTCCATAGATGATACATCAAGCTAATGAGCAGATAAAATGGTCTAAATATGGAATTAACACCTTAACTTATCAACTTTAATAATTGTAGGTAGGTGGGGTTTAGAATCTAAATTTAATACCAACTTGACAATTGTTTGTAGGTGGAACCAGAATCAATCCCATTGAAGGAGTAGGAGTAAGTAGCTTTTAAACAAACCTTCATTATTGTTGGCCTTACCTAGTATGTTAATCTCTATTTAGTCTTAACACCAAACTGCAATCAAAATTGGTTAGATCCCTTGGGCATGGAACATTGCTGAGCAATACCGTTAAGTGTTATTCGGTAGGGTGATTTATTTATTTTTTCTCTGGGGACATTTTCGTTGTAGAGCTAACCAAGTGAGCAGTTGAGTGTTTCTCAACCTAAACCTCAAATGAACACTTTTGTATTGCATCCATGTGGACCTAGAGACATGCAAGGTCATCATTCAACTCCGAATTTTGTTTAGCTAAAGCCACTAATCCTGCTTCAACAATATCCTCTCTTCTTTCTTTAGCCACAAGTTTGCATTGAAGGTTTTGAAGTACAAACTAAAATATATATAGAGTACAAATAAAAATTAAATAATAATAATAATAATAATAATAATAATCATAACAGAAACCTATAACACAAATGTTATATAAAAAAACACTTCATAAAAAAAATAAAAAAATAAAAAGTTACGTGAGTTGAAGGAGATCTTGTCAGACAACTCAACAGGAGAAGGCTACGTCTTGGGTAAAGAAGTAAGACATTGAATATCAAGAATCTCTATACATTTCCTAAAGTCTGAAGGATGTGATAAAGTTCGATGCTTCCCCCGATTCAAGGAAGGCAATTGCATACCTTCAACTCTCCTCCATCTGTAACTATTTGAATAATGAGAAATCGTATAAAAGATGACTCAAGCTAATTTACGAAAAAAAAAATATCTCGGTGAAGAGGTACATAAGTATATGTAGGGTTCACATCTTGTGAACATTAAAAAAAATGAAGATCACATTACTGAAGCTATTTGATCTGTAGAAGACACCTCTTGCAAATTTGTGGAGAATTCTTTTGAACTAGTGGCGATTATTTGAATTTCGGAACTAAAAGAAGTTGGAACAATAACAACTTGGTCCTATGATTTATTCACAAAAATATCGATACATTTCAAGGGAAAAGAATGATGAAGATAATGTTTTCTGGTTAGTATTATGTGGTGACATTTGTGGCAATGCAATCTCAGATACTCAAATTTCTATATTTAGTTCAAAACTCATTGTGCGGACTTGTGGTAAATGATTTTTCCAGGCCAGTGATCATTTGTGCTCTCTTTTGTGGATCTATTGTAGACTACAAGAGGCTCAGAGAAATAAAAACAAAGACGCATTAATGAAGCAAATCTACCTCCTGTAAATCAAGAAAATTGGATCAGGGCCACAACTGTTGTCTATGTATTAACTGAAAATTGTTTTTTTCTCAACTAATTTACCAAGTAAGGCTCTAGAGAACCTAGAATATCTCCCAATCGGTTACGATTTTGATAAAATCGTTCTTGGGTTTTATAATTGACCTCCTTCTGAGAGAAACTCACATTTGGGTTTTTTGAAATTTATTTTCATTTGGTCATAAATAATGTTTAAAAAATGACGTTTTTAAGCTGCTACGCATTTGTAGAAAATGCTCAAGTATTTCTTCTAGAATGATTGCTAGATCTAGAGATTTGGCATGAAATGAATACTCCTCAGCAACTAACAAAGGTGGCATCCCCAATCCGTTCCTTCATGATCGATCTATCAGCAGGATGCCAACAATTGTGCCAAATGCATTCAGACAGCAACAAAAGAATTCATGGCTCCACTATGGCTATTTCGAACTGGAGATATGTGTCATCGATCATCACAATTTTGTTGCAAATGCATATTGAATTGTAGGCAGAATTTGAGCTACAGATGATTAGCCAAATATGCAACAATTTAAAGCAAGATCTAATTTTTTTTTTAATGATGAATTTTGGATTTTGATTTTTAAGCTAATGCAATTTTTATTTCTTTTACAGATCGCATGAGAGCCAGTTATTAATTTCTCAATTTCTCATTCTCTAAAAAAAATTGAAAATTTTTATTTAAAAATTTACATTTCCCTTGTTCAAAAACATGATTTTTATTTTTGTTTTGTTATTTTTTTATTGAAAATCTAACATGATTTTTTTATTTTAAAATTATTTAAAATCAGAAAATGAATTTTTTGTTGAAAATATTTGTGATGTTAATGAAAAAAATGCAAGAAAATAAATAAAAATCTAAAATATTTTAAAGTCTAAAAACTTAAAAAAAAAATGCAATGAAGCTTGATGTTATTTCCTAGTTTATCCTACTTGAAAGAATATATATATATATACATATATATATATACATATATATATATACATATATATATATACATATATATATATACATATATATATATACATATATATATATACATATATATATATATATATATATATATATATAATTTTTTAAGTATATGAATCTTTCCAATGGATCCATTTACGGATTAGACTTTCCAAAATGTTCATATCCAAGTTTGCAAAATTTACCTGATTGTATATAAGGACATGAGAAGTCATTTTGACCTTTAGATTTGCTCCAAAAATCTCTTGAAGAACGGATGATTGTCATGGCACAATCTCTTTGCGATACCATTCCTCAATGTAGTCCTTGTGCTCCAAAGAATGTTTGATCTGCATTCTAGATCCTTTGTCCATAAATGGTTAATATCGATTTTTTTTATAAACTTGATATGAAGCTAAATGATTCATGCATCTAGAAAAAAATTGAAAAATATGAACTCTAGACTGAAAGCTAGCTCCTATGCACACTTCCCAGGCAACGATGCCAAATGTTTAGGCAAATTAATTACCTATTATTTAATTGTCAAGCTGGGGGTTTCGTAAAACTTGTGAAGCATGCATGCACTATATATGCTATAAATTAACTTTCAACTTAGATCAATCTAACTTCGAAACCAAATAATGACAAACCAAATTCACCTATTTTAATTCAACAATCAACTCAAAAGAAATTATAGTACAATTATAGTAATGCGCAGAATTGAAATTACATGAAATGAAAGCAAAAACAATCATTCTTAACCTCTCACACAAGAAAAGATATGAAAGAAAATAAAAACAATTGTTCTTAACTTCTAGGTAGAAAGAAAATAGAAACAATCATTCTTAACCTCTCACACGGGAAAATGTATGAAAGAAATAAAAACAATCACTCTTAACCTCTCATAAATCTTAATCTATGAAAGCTATAAATCTTAATCTATGAAAAACAATAAATCTCACACATTGTAGGTGGCCAATCCAAAAGCATGAGAGATGGCAAGTTGAGAGGCTCCCAGTGCAAGCATTACCAATCAAGGTGAACATCACTTGTGAGCATGGTGCTAAATCTAAATTCAATTCATAAGTAATCTTAACTTTTCACCTGAGTATCTCCAACTTTACACATGCCTTTGAAAGGATGAGGCTCTCCTATTTATACAAAAACATAAGAAACTACCTCATTAATGGAGGTCCATTATTCTCTCCCTAGATCCCTAGAAAATCTCATAGAGTTACAACTCAAATAGGTAATGATGAGACACATATCCTCTTTGACCTTTATCCAAATCTTCTTCTATATCTTCAAGGAAATTGGAATTTGAGGATTGGAGGCCACATAAGGGTGCCTTGGAAGCTTCCAAATGACTTACACATGTCATGAAACTCAAGCCACTTTTAACTATTAGCAAGTATATGTATTTTTTCTAAGTGTTAACCATTTAATTCACTTCTAATACTAGAAATCATTAACTTTAGGAAAACACAAATGGAACCCATATAATTATGAAAATGGAGGCTAATGAAAGGTTATATGGTCATGGAGTTGTGACATGTGATTGAAATGGTGGCAATAAAGGTGAAAGTCGATGATATTTTGAATACATTTTGGAGGCTATATAGTATTTATCATAATAAATGTTTAAAAATGTTAATTAATTGTTGTTTTGGTAGGGTGATTTTTTTTTGTTTTTTTGTTTTTCTCAGGGGACATTTTAGTTGTAGAGCTAACCAAGTCAGCAGTTGATTGTTTCTCAGTCTAGACCTCATCTAAATGTTTACGTATTACATCCATGTGGCCCTAGAGACATGCAAGGTCATCATTCAACTTCGAATTCTTCTTAGCTAAAGCCACTAATCCTGCTTCAGCAATATCAACTCTGCTTTCTTCAACCACAAGTTTTCCTTGAAGGTTTTGTAGTACAGTTTTCATATCAGACAACTTGCCATACAATACCTGCAACTCAACCCCGATTTCCATAGATGATACATCAGGCTAATGAGCAGAGAAAATGGTCTAAATATGGAATTAACACCTTAACTTATCAACTTTAATAATTGTAGGTAGGTGGGGTTTAGAATCTAAATTTAATACCAACTTGACAATTGTTTGTAGGTGGAACCAGAATCAATCCCATTGAAGGAGTAGGAGTAAGTAGCTTTTAAACAAACCTTCATTATTGTTGGCCTTACTTAGTATGTTCATCTCTATTTAGTCTTAACACCAAATTGCAATCAAAATTGGTTAGATCCCTTGGGCATGCAACATTGCTGAGCAATACCATTAAGTGTTATTCGGTAGGGTGATTTATTTATTTATTTATTTTGTCTCAGGGGACATTTTAGTTGTAGAGCTAACCAAGTGAGCACTTGACTATTTCTCAGCCTAAACCTCATATGAACACTTTTGTATTGCATCCATGTGGACCTAGAGACATGCAAAGTCATCATTCAACTCCGAATTTTGTTTAGCTAAAGCCACTAATCCTGCTTCAGCAATATCCGCTCTGCTTTCTTTAGCCACAAGTTTGCCTTGAATGTTTTGAAGTACAATTTTCATCTTAAACAACTTGCCATACAGTACCTGCAATTGAACCCCCATTTCCAAAGATGATACAACAAGCTAGTAAGTAGAGAAAATGGTCTAAAAAGGGAATTAACATCTTAACTTATCAACCTTAACAATTGTAGGTAGGTGGGGTTTAGAATCTAAAATTAATACCAACTCGAAAATTGTTTGTAGGTGAAACTAGAATCAATCCCATCCGAGGAGTAGAAGTAGCTTTTAAACCGACCTCCATTGGTGTAAGGGATCACCCGTGCTCTTGGTATCCCCATTGCTAATGTTTTGAAAGATTAAGGAAAGGTGTAATTTAAAAAGAAATTGTAGCCAAATTCTTGGAAATGGATTGCATTTCGAGTGCTGAAAAATTTTATGAGCTATGCTTTTCAAAAACAAATGTGTTTGCCTAATTTCATGGTTCCTATTCAACCAAATTTGTACATGATTGGATTCTAGTTCCTATTCAAACAAATTTGTACATGATTGGATTCAAACTTTTAGTTAAACTGATGATAATGGAATTGTCACTATTCTACGATAATAAAAGATACAAGAATGGGAAAATTCTCATTATTTGATTTTCTTTTTGTTGGTAAATATGAATCTCTATCACACCTCACGACAAGCTGGCTAACTACCAAAACCGCCTACGTCTTGATTCTCTCTCTCTGAGCTAAAATTCAAAGATCCACCTTCGGCTATCCTTAACTCCTTACTATTGAGCTACTTCATGGTGTCTTTGAGTAGACATGTCTATGCCTTTTTCACGCTTTCTGTGAAATCCATTCCTCATAGTTGACTGTATTGATTGGGTTAAATTCCTTACCAATCATTATCTCTCTATGTATAAGTATATATGTTATGGTCTCTTTGCTCATTATTAATCACTTGGAATGGAAGCATTAACATAGAGACATCAAGTTGCATTTTGATGAAAATTTATTAGTACTATAAAAAATATATATAATTTTGATTTTTGTGAATAATGGAGAAAGGTTATGCATTCTTTGCTAGTAGTAAAGATCTAAACTTTTTTGTTTCTATTTTTAATAACTAATTCTTATCATGATGTGGCACACATTTCCATCCTGAACAGTTAACCTCAGAGTAATACAAGTAATGTAGTTGACTTACAACTGTCGAACTGAAATCCTTCAGTGATGAGGCCATGAGTGTTGAAAAGTGTGCAACAAGAAATGCTTGTTGAGAATGCAACAAGATGATGGAGCTTAGTGGAAAGGAGTCGCCTTCACTAAGTGGTACCACAGGCAAATTATGCCGCAAAGTCTATTTTTGGATCACAGCAGGGGTGATAACAGCAGGGGTGATCACAGCATGAGTGATCACAGCAGGAATGATCACAGCAGGAGTGATCAGAGTCTATTTTTAGACTGCTAGTAAAAAATACAAAAGTCAAATATTATTGTCTCATAATAATATTTAGACTATAAACTTTATCTTATCCTCTTGGAGCACTTCAGTTTGAGCTACATATGTGGCACATGCAGCTGTCAGAAGGAAATATGTTTTTCTTATGAGTCAGTTGAGCTATTGCATGCATGACATCAGTTAGAACTCATGTTGTTGAGTTCTGTGGAGTTGGATGTGGAGTTAATGGAGTTGTGTTCAGTTTGACTTAGTTGAACTAGTTGTATTTAGTCTAACTGATCAATAGACTAAGTGATGAGTTGTGTGAATTAGCTATTAATTAATTCACTAATTATTAACTCATAATGCAACTGAAGAATACATCAGTTAACTTAGTGCATGTACAGTTTAGTGGAGACAGGTGTTAGAGGTTGAGATTGCTATCAGTTGTGCATGAGATTGTGCACATGCATGGGATTGAGTTATGCCAATGATCTATGTGTAGTGTGGGCCAATACCAAGTGAAATATAGCTTGTTCTCACATGATTTACAGTGTGGGTGACTTTCACAAGGTAAAAACGAGTTTGGATCAGCCATTATCATTCATTCTCTTGCAAGATTGTGCAGAGGAGGCAGGCAAAGCAGCGAGGGAGATTTGGAGATCAAATCTGAGCTAGTTTTGTGTGTAACAGGTGGAGATAGTGCTAGATACTTGTGAGGAGTATTGTACTATGTAATGTTACATGTTCTCAATCATTAATATACAAATAGTGTGTGGTTTTTAGTGGTAAGCTTTCCCCAGGTTACATACTGTGTTAATGTGTGCATGCGATTGATGTTTCATTGTTTTTGATGCTGCTAAATTGATGATCAAAGTAGAGGAGATTATGTATTGTGCATGTATTCCGCAATAGTGTATAATTGGGATAATCTCTGTTGAATAAGTGTTTATTATTCAAAATTTCTACATGGTATCGGAGCTATTGATCATCACATCTACTATTCAGGAAGTGTTTACATTCTATTTCTTCAGGAAGAGTCTGTAATCGGGCCAGGTAGCCTCTGGATTCATCCTTCCTTTGGAAGGTGAGATATCTAGTGAATGCCCATACAGTCAATCTCTGTACGAGAAATATTGTGTTCTCACGAATTCTAGATCAGAGGCGGTTGAGTTTTTGAGCTGGTGGAATGGAGCTCAAGGATAAACTCAGAAACATTAAGTGTGAGAATGGAGACAGTATGCCCCAATATCTCAGGAAGTTCACCCAATGCCAGGATGAGCTAGGAAGTGTGGGGGTAACTGTTGAGGATGAGGATATGGTGAGTCTAGCACTCCTTGGCCTTCCTAAGAGTTGGCATAGCTACCAGGACTCGGTGAATGAAAGGGAGAAATTGCCAGGATGGGAGAGACTTTGGTCGGATCTTGTGCAAGAGGAGATTAGACGGCGCACCAGAGACAGTTCTTTATCTATGCATGATGAGGAGAACTATGCCTTAGCGAGTAAGGCGAAGAAGGGGAAGGGGAAGGTTTCTCTTTCCAAATCCAGTTCTTACAAAAATGGGAAGAAGGTTGACAAGTCAAAGGTGAGATGCTTTCTTTGTCATGAGTTGGGCCATTATGCTACTAATTGCCTAAAGAAGAAGTCTAAGAAGGGATCCGGGGAAGGATCTGAAGGTGATGCACTTGCTTCACAATTTGAGTTGGATTTCACACTCTTAGCATGCATGGTTTCATCCATGGTGGGAAGTGGTTGGTTTCTTAACAGTGGAGCTTCTTTCCACATGACCGGTGACAAGAGTTTGTTCAGTACTTTGGAGGAGGAAGATCTCCAGATACTCATAGCGATGGGTAATGATGAGAAGTATAGCGTCTCAGGTGTAGGCACAGTTATTTTTCAGAGGGAGCATGGAGCTGGCCTTACCTTGACCGATGTCAAGTATGTACCAGGACTGAAGAGAAACTTGGCGTCGATCACGATGCTGGAAGACAGAGGCTATGATGTAGTCTTTAGTAAGGGAAAGGTTTTCCTTAGTCACATCGTCACTAGACAGGTGAAGCAGATTGGTTCACGGGTCAAGAACCTGTATGCTCTTGAGGTTCAAGATGCATGCAAAGCCTTGAACAGCAAGGCAACTGATGGAGACTTGGTGGTTGAGAGGGAGCGTATATTACCTCTCAACATGCAGAGCCAGAAGAAGTCTCAGACGATTGTGGAGGAGCCACAATTGGTGCAGCAGCTTCAGGAGGTTGCGGAGCAGCCACAACAAGTGAAGCTGAGTGGAGATCGAGTAGAGACATATACTCATGCAGAGACCTCCAGTAGGGGGAAACTTCGAGCCAGGTGGGCTGAGGGATCACATGTAGCCATACCTCTAGGTAGGAGGTGGGGCGATATAGAGTGATCATTCCAAAGAGGAGGGGCAGCATCCTTGAGTTACCCAACCTCTTGGATGAGACCTTGCTACGGGAGCCCCAATGTGTAGTAGCAGGAACTAACTGATTTGGTAGAGACAGATGCGGATGGAGCGGTAGAGAGAGTGACAGTGCAGGGAATCCCAGGACACCGCATAACATGCAGGCTGTAGCAATGCGAGAGGCACAAGTGTTTTGCACAGTGCTAGGTGGCACAGAGAGGTGTGCAATGGTGCGAGATGCATGTAGATGTTGCAGTAGCGCAGATGTCAGAGAGGGAGCACTTGTCATCAGCAGGTAGAGCTTCAGCATCAGAGGGTGTTTCTAGCTCAACAGGGAGGTCAGTTGGGAGGTGCAATGCGGATGCAATGCTGGGAGATAGAACCAGCACCAGCACGGATGCAGTGAGAGATCAAAGTGACAGAGGCTAGAGTAGTCAAATACTAAAGAGCACAGAGATGCAGAGTTTTTAGTCGACAAAAGCAATAGCAGTCAGAGACTTTGATGACAGAGCAAGTGGACCGGGCAGATGTGTTGCATGCAGAACATTCCAGAGTTATAGGATCGGGTTTGAGAGGAATCCTTTCTTGTTGAGAGGGAGTGTTGAAAAGTGTGCAACAAGAAATGCTTGTTGAGAATGCAACAAGATGATGGAGCTTAGTGGAAAGGAGTCGCCTTCACTAAGTGGTCTCGCAGGAAAATTATGGCGCAAAGTCTATTTTTGGATCACAGCAGGAGTGATCACATCAGGGGTGATCACAGCAGGAGTGATCACAGCAGGGGTGATCACAGCAAGAGTGATCACAGCAGGAGTGATCAGAGTCTATTTTTAGAATGCTAGTCAAACATAGAAAAACCAAATATTATTGTGTCATAATAATATTTAGACTATAAACTTTATCTTATCCTCTTGGAGCACTTCAGTTTGAGCTACAGATGTGGCACATGTAGCTGTCAGAAGGAAATACATTTTTCTTATGAGTCAGTTGAGCTATTGCATGCATGACATCAGTTAGAACTCATGTGGTAGAGTTCTGTGGAGTTGGATGTGGAGTTAATGGAGTTGTGTTCAGTTTGACTTAGTTGAACTAGTTGTATTTAGTCTAATTGATCAATAGACTAAGTGATGAGTTGTGTGAATTAGTTATTAATTAATTCACTAATTATTAACTCATAATGCAACTGAAGAATACATCAGTTAACTCAGTGCATGTACAGTTCAGTGAAGACAGGTGTTAGAGGGTGAGATTGCTATCAGTTGTGCATGAGATTGTGCACATGCATGGGATTGAGTTATGCCAATGATCTCTGCGTACTGTGGGCCAATACCAAGTGAAATATAGCTTGTGCTCACATGATTTACAGTGTGGGTGACTTTCACAAGGTAAAAACAAGTTTGGATCAGCCATTCCCATTCATTCTCTTGCAGGATTGTGCAGTGGAGGCAGGCAAAGCAGCGAGGGAGATTTGGAGATCAAATCTGAGCTAGTTTTGTGTGTAATAGGTGGAGATAGTGCTGGATACTTGTGAAAAGTATTGTACTATGTAATGTTACATGTTCTCAATCATTAATATACAGATAGTGTGGGGTTTTCAGCTGTAAGCTTTCCTCGGGTTACATACTGTGTTAATGTGTGCATGCGATTGATGTTTCATTGTTTTTGATGCTGATAAATTGATGATCAAAGTAGAGGATATTATGTATTGTGCATGTCTTCCGCAATAGTGTATAATCGGGATAATCTATGTTGAATAAGTGTTTATTATTCAAGATTTCTACAATGAGTAGGGATTTGTTCTGTGAAAGTCACCAAGGACTTGAACATGGACCGAAATGCAAGCATAAGCACACGTTTCCCATGAGGGGAAAACATGTTTCTAGGGAGATATGAACCCTGTTAGGGACAAAAATGGCTACCTACTTTCATTAAACAAACAACCCTCCATTGACTAATTTGTAGCATCCAAAAATACATGTCTCCTTATTATGTATATGTATGTATGTGGAAGTTCGGAGTTTGATTTGAGGGGAAATAATTTTAGCGCCTGAAATACTTAGTCAATGCTTGCTATTCATTTATAAATTTGTTTGGAATAGCCTTTTGGGAATAAAATCCAAATCTAATAAGTAACACTGCTTATAGGGGCCTGGTTCTAATGTGACTCATTCTTCAAGTTCTAGTTGTAATAGCAAAGGTAAGGGTCCTATGATTGGGGGAGTTGCTGGTGGGATTATAGCACTAGTACTTCTTCTTGTTATTTGTTGCTATGTTCATCAACGTCATAGTGGGTTAGCTAGTGACAAGAAACTTGGATGGTTTCCCCTACCATTGTATGCTGGTAATTCACACATCATTGGGAGAAAAGTTTCAACTACTTTTGGAAAGAGTGGTACTGGGAGTTATGTGTCATCTACACCTTCCAGTTTTTGTAGACATTTTACCTTTGTAGAGATACAAGAGGCTACCAAAAATTTTGATGACTCACAGATTCTTGGTGTTGGTGGTTTTGGGAAAATTTATGAAGGAGTGATTGACGGTGGTGGTGTCAAGGTTGCAGTTAAGATAGGAAACCCGCTAGCAGAATAAGGTATCCATGAATTCCAGACAGAAATAAAGATGCTTTCTAAGCTCAGGCATCATCATTTGGTGTATCTTATTGGTTACTGCGAAGAAAATTATAGCTTATAAAGAATCTCTATTTCTATTTGGAATTCATGTATACCTTGTTCTTCTACAGGGTTTCCTCTATTAACTACAACCTTGATAGCACCACCATCAATCTCTCCTTCATAAACTTTCCCAAAACCACCAACACCAAGAATCTATGATTCATCAAAGCTTTTGGTAGCCTCTTGTATCTCTATAAAGGTAAAATGTCTACAAAAACTGGAAGGTGCAAATGACCATAGCTCCTAATATTACTCTTTGCAGAAGTAGTTGAAACTTTGCTCCCAATGGTGTGTGAATTACCACCATAGAATGGTAGGGGAAACCATCCAAGTTTCTTGTCACTGGCTGACCCACTACGACGTTGATGAACAAAGCAACAGATAATGAGAAGAAGTGCTAGTGTTGTAATCCCTCCAGCAACTCCCCCAATAATAGGACCCTTACCTTTGCTACTACAGCTAGAACTTGAAGGAGTCACATTAGAACTAGGCCCCTGTAAGCAGTGATATTTATTAGATTTGGATTTTATTCCTGAAAACATATTCCAAACATATTTATAAATGAATAGAAAGCATTGACTAGGTATTTCAAGCGCTAAAATTATTTCTCCTTAAATCAAACTCCGAATTTCCACATACATACATATACATAATAAGGAAACATGTATTTCTAGAATGCTACAAACTAGTCAATGGAGGGTTGTCAATGCAGTGAAAGTATGGAACCATTATTGTCCCTAATAGGGTTCATATCTCCCTGGAAACATGTTTTCCCAATCCCTGCTCATGGCCTCATTGCTAAAGGATTTCAATTTGATAGTTGTAAGTCAACTACACTACTTTTATTACTCTCAAGTTGACCATTCAGGATGGACATGTGTGCCACATCATGATAATAATTAGTTATTGAAAATAGAAACAAAAAAGTTCAGATCTATACTCCTAGCAAAGAATACATAACCTTTCTCCATTATTCACAAAAATCAAAATTATATATAGATATATATATATATATATATATATATATATATATATATATATATATATATATATATATATATATATATAACTAATAAAATTTCATCAAATTGCAGCTTGATGTCTTTGTGTTTATGCTTCCATTCCAAGTGTTTAATAGCGAACAAAGAGACCACAACATAGAGACTTATACATAAAGAGTTAATGATTGGCAAGGAAGTTAACCTATTTAATACGATTAACTATGAGGAGTAGCTTTCACAGAGGATCAAAGCCTGAAAAAGGCATAGGCATGTCTACTCAAAGACATCATGAAGTAGCTCAATAGTTAGGAGTTAAGGATAACCGAAGGCAGAGCTCTGAATTTTAGCTGAGAGAGAATCAAGACTTAGCCGATTTTGCTAGTTAGCCAGCTTGTCTTAGGCCTGATAGAGCTTCATATTTAGCAACAGAAGGAAAAACCAATAATGATAAATTTCCCATTCTTGTATCTTTGATTGTCATAGAATAGTGACCATTCCATTACCATCATCTTAACTAAAAGTTTGAATCCATCATCCATCATGTACAAATTTGGTTAAATAGGATTGCCAGTTGCCAGGGTTGCCAGAGGAGATATATCAAGAGACATTGATAAAATGTTTCTACGCGTTGATTTTCAATGAGAGAGAAAGAAGAAAATGGAGCGAGGAGATTGGTTAGACTAAACAGTGTTTGCCCAGCCAAGCCAACTCAACTCTATAGAAAAAACACCACTCTATAGGAAAAAAAAACCTTTTTGACGTAATGATAATTAATCATTAACTTATTTCAATGTACTTTATATTATTTTACAAATATATACAAATATGCAAAATAAAAAACAAAACAATAACAAAAAAAACAAAAACACAAGGTTGTTTTTTTAAAGTGCAAGTGTGGATAAACAATTACTTTAAAAGAAACCGGTGCTTACACTCGGATGTAGAATCGTTTGAATTTGATCCCCATCATGGATCTATATATCCGCGTTTAAAATGAATCTTTGAATTTGATCCCTATCATGGATCTATATATCTGCGTTTAAAATTAATCTATGATGGTGTATTCGGGGAAAATAAAATGACATTAATCACTCGAAGATTCATGAAATGATTATTATAAAGGTGGATGAAATGCCTATTGTAAAGGATGATGAATCTAATCAACGCATAAGTGAGTAATTGTGTTATGTACTGCATGAACAACAATTACCTGTCTACCATTTCAACTACTCGTTGAGGCTCTTTCACGTATTTCGTTGAAAGGTTGTTGCCCATGTTTCGTCTCAGGTACCACCAACGGCCGTCCAAGAGCAGTGCCTGTCAAATTTTTGAAAATTGGAAAGCTCCTGCCTGCTTCGCATCGAATGCAAAAAATCCAAAGCAAAACAAACAATGATAGTACACTTCGATAGCCACACATTTTGGTTGAAGAGGGCGTTCGACCGTTCAACGCTGTAACAGTCCGCATATTATAAGACGATTCAGCTGCGATTGTATCTATATCACTTTTCACTATCTGAGCAAATATTAAGCAAGATAGGATTCTGTACTTCAGGGTATGAAAATGCAAGAAGAATTGCAGAAGGTCATAGATGAAATGTTGCGAGGTTAATTCTTACAAATTAAACTATAACTGCAGTGAGGAATCTCGCCTACAGTCGACTGCACATGGCAAGACCACGACCAAGTTTGTATAGAACTCAGGTCGTGTTCAGTGTGCATGAATATGCATGAACGCTTGGCCCCTTTCTATATAAGAAACAAATTGTTATTAAAAGAAATAAAAAGCAGAGGTGGGGATTAATCTTCATACATAGTCAACTCAATTAACTGTGCCAACATGTGGGTGAGAGCACTTTACAAAGAAAACGGCAAACGATAACTGTTTGATGAATGAGATAGCCTAAAATCACGGCTGTCCAGAACCACCATTGCTGATGTGGGAAAAGTTTGAACTCTTGCATAGATATAGGAATCGTAATATATCAAGGACTTTACGAAGGTAAGTAGATATAGGAATCGTAATATATCAAGGACTTTACGAAGGTAAGTAGGTTTCCTCTGGTGTTAAATCCTTTTCCATATCTACCAACAATACAAACAATTGTCATGGCCTTTTCCACCGTCCGAATCCTTTGTCCAGACTGAACAGAATGTGTATATACGTACATTCGCCGTCCAAACCTTGAACAGAATGTGTATATACATACATTCGCCGTCCAAACCTTGAACGTCAGAATGTGTATATACATACATTCGCCATCCAAATCTGGATGAACATTGCGGGGTATCTTTATATAGATTATAGATTTCTGAATCATGATAGATCCTGAAATTATATCATGATGAACATTGTGGGGGTATTTTTAGATGGATTATAGATTTTTGGAGTATTTCAGAATCGAATAGATATCAGTGTCGTCAATTGTTTAACTTCACACTCATATTTATTAGATTTTAAAATATTTCAAAAATTTACAATCAACTTTAATTTAAAAAATAAAAATTCACAACAAAAACAAGAATTCACAATCAATTTAAAGTTAAAAACACGTTATATGTATATATATTTTGTTAATTCAGGTATGAAATGTATAATCAATGAGTAATTTGTACAAGGTAATTTTCATTAAGTTTTCTGATGAAAAAGGTTGCCTATGAAAATCACTGTGAAATATAAAAACTATATCATCAAATATCAGATTAAAAATTTCACACTTCAGCATCTTGATCCTGGATCATAACATGTCAACTTCATTCCCTCCAACATTGAAACTCAACTCTCCCTTGACACATCTGCCTCACATGCAAGTCCAAAATTCCATCCAACATTGAAACTCAACTCTCCCTTGACGCATCTGATCCTTGATCATAACATTTCAACTTCATTCCATCCAACATTGAAACTCAACTCTCCCTTGACACATCTGCCTCGCATGCAAGTCCAAAATTCCATCCAACGTTGAAACTCAACTCTCCCTTGACACATCTGCCTCACATGCAGGTCCAAAATAAATGGACTTTGTCTTTAGACTCATGTAACTTCCTTGTGAAGATATGCGGTTATTGCGGCCGAATTTTGACCCGAGAGCCGCTGTTCGTACAAATTTTGACGACACGCACTTCACGTGTTTGTCTTATATCTTCTATCAAAATATCTTATGGAAATTGGAACTGCCTTCATATCATGAAATGTCAGTCTCAGGCTGACCCGTTAACGGAGGCGATTTTTATTCATCATATATGAGTCAGAATTTTGGAAAATTTCTTCATGAGTGGACAATTATGTAGACTTGTAACTTGCACAGCTGAACATGGTTGTCAATATATAATTATAGATGATTATGGTTAATCATTTTTTAAATATGGTTGACCATTGTCAATCATAAATATATTAATATTTTTATGTGCTATTAAACTAACAATATAACATTAATTTGAAAATTGATCATGTGGGCTATTGTTGAACATGGTTGACCATGGTTAATTATGTTGGTCTTGTTAACCATGGCCAGGCATCCTTTAAACAAGTTCATCATCGTTGACCATGTTTTATGTGGATGTTTATAGCTGATAATGGATGAAATGTTGAACTCTTAAACCATGGTCAAACATTGTTGGCCATGGTTAACAAAGTATGTAAGGTCGTGGTGACTATGGTTGACTATGGTTGAATGGCTATGGTTAATCATATTTACCATCATTAACCATCGTGAACCATAAATATAACAATCTTTTTATGTGGCATTAATATAACAATGTAACATTAATCTTAACAATTGACCTTGTGGGTTATGGTTGGAGATGGTTGACCATGGTTGATTATGTTGTCCATGTTAACCATGGTGAATCATCCTTTAAACAAGTTCATCATGGTTGAGGAAGTTATGTATGGATACTTATAGTTGATAATGAATGAAAATGTTGACCTCTAAAACATGGGTCAAACATGCTTGGCCATGGTTGACCAAGTAGTATGGCCATGATGAGAATGGTTGACTATGGTTACCTATGCTCTATTATGAGTGAACATGGTTGTCAACATATAACTATAGATGACTATGGTTAATCATTAATTTACCATGGTTGACCATAGTCAATCATAAATATAAAAATGTATTTATGTGACATTAATCTAACAATATAACGTTAATGTTGGCAATTGTTAGATTGTTGCACTAATGCTGACCATGGTCGATGTTATAGTAATGTTAACATTAATATTACATCGATGTTACAAAAAAGGTTACATTAATGGTTGAAGAGGGTTGAACATTGTTGCTCAAGGTAGCCCATGGTTGATTATCGCTACTTATAATAGATCATGGTTGAGCTTTGTTTATCATGGTTACTTATGGTTGACCCCCCTTTACCATGGTCGAATTGTGTTGACCATTGTCAACCATTGTTGACCACGATTACCGTGTTCAACCATGGTGGCCATAAGTCAACATGGTTCACTATCTTTAACCATTTTTTTCATGGATGACCATGGTCATGTTAACTATGGTTTACCAGTCTCACCATGGCATACCTTGGTTGTCCATGATATCTATGGTTGAATATGGTCGTCTATAATTGACCATGGATACCCATGTTTAGCCATGTTTCCTCGTGGTTGTGATATCCCCTGGTTAATATTTCACTCTTGTTAATCATTGTAATTATTTAAATAGTTGAGAGAGGGACACAAACTCCATTACTTGAGGAAGGAGATTGCTTGAGGGAATGGTTGTTTTAAATATCAGTCCTGGTTTGCTAAGTGGTTTTAAATGGGCTTACTAGGAAATAAATTAAACTGAAAGAAGATGACAAGCCCAGGTGTTTCTTGAGCTCCAACCATAAGTAAGAAAACGATATAAACTTAAGACAAGCACGGGCTATGCTATGAAACAAATGATTGCGTGGAGCCTTGGAAAAGGATAGACAAGTGGTATGTTAGAAGAATGAAAACAAGTTGGCAATTTACGGTGAATTCACTCAGAGATTTTCTTTTGTATGTGCAGTGGAAGAGAACATGGGCGAGAGCACTACGAAAATTCCTTGAAGAGTCAAAGGTGTCATAGAGAGTCGCATAAGACCTAAACTCTAGAAAAGAGCACCATTTGAGGAATCCTTATTATGTAACACCCTCCTCCCACATCTACCCAAGCAACTGGCCAACTGAGGTAAACATGCGACGAGAGTCCATTATGATATGATTCGACCTCCTAAGTCACGTTAAGGAAGTGGAACCAACGGAAACACACCATACAAACATTCAACATCAGCCTCAGGAGCCTCAGGAACCAGCCCAACACTTCAGACAACTTGCCCTTGGGTCCCACTAAACTTTTGGAAAACTTAAGCCTCAACCGCTCTCATTCTATATGCATGACAACATCCAGAAACCTAGAGTCACTCTCATAGGCTTGCCTGCCAGCATCCAGAGACTCATTTGATCAGTTCTATGCCAGTGTCCCCGAGATTTCAACCACTTTTTCAGGTCGAGAGCCCACATCACTATCCAAAATTTCCTTATACCTTCAGAACACTAAAATAACATGGAAATGATAGTACTAAATAAAATGCTTTTTTAAGACCTTGAATAGACCCCTACTAGCCATGACAGACATTCTGTCAAACATATCATGAATATGTAAACTACAGGTGTAAATAACAAATTTGAGCATATGGGTCTCAAACTTATCCGCGATTCGCCATGAAGAATATATTCCTTATCACATTAACTACCATTTCATCCATTAAAGCATAGATACATTGTTCATTCATATACAAGGAGAAGCATGATGAGAGCTATACATAACTGTTGTGATAAAACATATACCTAACCATCATAATAGGAACATAAATGCCAATGAACACGTTGCCATATAAACCTCATATAATCCAATATAATGATCATAGAAAAGCAAGGAGAAATAACCTCTTATTGATGACGCAAAATCCAATCTTGGGATGGGACTTCAACATTCCACCCAACCATAGAATGGCCGAGTTAAATATTTCTTTAGCCATTCATCCCCGTGCAATATTCCAAAAATGAATGTGGGATCTCATCTACCACATTAATCAAAACTCATCAAGGGTTTATAGAGTCCATCCACCTCAACCCATCAAATAGTGATTCCACCTCATGGTTAGACATCAAAAAAACATCAACAGATTGGTCTCCATCCAAGCCTTCTAGGGCTTCTAGAGTGTTTGTCAAACCAAGGCTTCTTGGACTAGTAACTCAACCTACATCTTATACAGGGCTTCCAAAGCATTTGTCCAACCAGGGCTTCCAGGACTAGTAACTCAACCCACCAAGGGCTTCCAGAGCATTTGTCCAACCAATGCTTCTAGGACTAGTAACTCAACCCAAGCTATTACAAGGATTCTAGAGTGTTTGTCCAACTAGGGCTTCTAGGACTAGTAACTCAACCCAAGCTAAGGAAACAAAAGAACCAACCAAAAAAACCAATGAAAGTAAACCCACAATCACCATGGCTATCCAAGAAATGGAAAGGCTAGGGAATCCACTATCAATATAAGAAATCATCCATGCCAATGACAAGCCATGCCCAAGAATCCAGATGCAAATGCCATGCATGCCAAAACTAGTGAAGGAAATATAACTCGGTGCCTGCAAGAAAATCCCGCTATAGTTGTTAATCCTCATGCCTTCTTGCACTTTCCTACTCTTCATTTTCCTTCTTGCTTCAAGAACCCATGTATGCCACACCCTCTAGGAGTTCTCCAAGAAAACTCTAAGTATCCAAGAAAATGAGAGAGAGAAGAGAGAGAGAGGGCTTAAAAAATAAACTGACCAAGTCTGAGCCAAGAGATTACACTGATTAAGAGCTTCCCAATTGATCCTTAGAAGCCTTCTTATTAATGAGGCCTCTACTTTCTTCATTTACCATTATTTTCCTTCATTTTCCTCCTCACATGAAACCTGTGACCTTTCACCTTCCTTTTCTCCTAATTTCCTTTATTTTCATAAATAAATGTGCCAAAAATTCCATTTTTCCTTTTCCAAAGCCTTAGATATTGTCTTTGCCATTTTCCTTAGCCATAATAAACTGAATCAACACCCACTAGGATGTTTCTCCCACCATTCAGCTTGGAATACGTTTCCCATCAACCGTGGCCTTATCTATTTTTACACCGAATATTGATCAGGGTTGTTACAGAACCCTCCCCCTTGGGGGAACACCATCCTTGGTGTTCAATGACACCTATAACCAATAAGACTGCTGAAAAAGAAAACATCTCCACCCTCAAAGTAATACCAGGATTCACCTCCTTCCCAGGAAGTCTAGAATCTACTGCAAAGTCAAATCTTCTCACCTCCTTCCTCACGCAACAATCCATCACCACTTGTCCTCTCAATGAACAATTATCAACTCATTGTTCCAGGGCTCACTCCCAATGTGTATCTGATTCCATCTGGCAATGCTAATGACCAAAACAAATCCGTAATGACCTTCCCTTCTCTACTATATAGTTCCTCGGGAAATCTGGTCACCCCATTTTGTGCAATCACTAACCTTCCAAGTTCTACTGGTACCCCCATCTCGGGCAGTCCATCCCTTGGCAAGGCTTCCTTGTGTCGGAAGATACAAAACCAAAGCATATACCTGCCTCAAACCATCATACTGGTTATATCATGGTCATGGAAATCATTGGACACTATTGGGTACCAGTGTCCCATAATGACGTTGCTTCTGAAGTGTTTTACTAGCATATTGTTGCATCTTCTAGTTTCTTTTGCTGACGTTGCTAATTCTTGTAGTCAATTTCAACCACTCAACCGGGCATGCTAATGCATTCCTGCACCAAGAACATAATTTCCATTAGATTCAAAATAAATTGAAATAACTTCAAATCGTACCTCATTGGTAGCTCGTCAATAAGGTACATTTGTAATTTTGTTCGCTTCCTATCACAACAAGTCAAACTAACATCTTTGACCAAATCATCATGTATAACATATCAAATTAGGTTAGCTAGAAACACAACCATCATAGATAAAAATCATAAATCACACGTAACCATCATAAATTAGAATCATAGATCACATGTAATAACCATAGACCAAAATCATAAATCACGTGCATAATAAAATTGAAATAAAATATTGAAATTTATCCTTTAATCAATCCTTGTCTTCCACCTTGTCTTTATTCCCTACACACTCCAGATCGGTTGCCAGACTCGACAAACACTAAGTGCCTTCTCCTAAACCGTTTGCACGTACACATAGTGTGCATCACACCCATACCACCACACACGACATACAACACCATGTGATACATCCATCTACACCTAATGTACAACACAAGACAATACATACTCATACGTCTAGTGTAAGACACAACACAACACGTCTAGTGACTATGGTTGACCATGGTTAAAAGGCGTTGATGAGGTTGACCATAGTTGAAGAGGGTTGATGAGTTTGATCATGGTTGACGTGGTTGACTATGCTTAGATAAAGGGGACCAAGATTGATAATGGTTGACCATGATTAACTATTAATGTAACAATGTATTAATGTTACAATAATCTAATAATCTTACGTTAATGTTGACCATTATTACATTATTATATTAATGTTGACCATGGTTGACCATTGTTAGCCATGGTTGATAATGGAAGATGTTAGATTAATGTTAATGTTAATATTACATTAATGTTACAATTTCTTTTGCATCAATGGTGGAAGTGGGTCGATGGGGTTGACCATGGTTGAAGAAAGTTGACCATTGTGTGTCAAGGAAAACCGTGTTTGATCTCAGTTGACCATGATTGATGATGAGTACCGTGGAGGGATTTAGAGGAAATAATATGGTTGATCTTAGTTTAAATGGTTGACCATTGTTACATTGTTACAATAATGTTACAATAATGTTGACCATTGTTAACCATGGTTGATGTTACAATAATGTTATTTCTAATGTTACATTAACGTTAGAAAAATGGTTACGTTAATGGTTGAAGTGGGTTGACAAGGTTGACCATGGTTGAAGAGATTCGACCATGTTGGTCAAGTTAGACCATGGATAATGTGAGTTGAACATTATTGATAATTATTACCATGGTTTACCTTAATTTACCATGATTGACAATGATTACTATGGTTGATCACAGATTAAGGAGAAGATTATGGTTGACCTCAATTTACCATGGTTGACCAAGGTTGACCAAGTAAAGTATGTATGGCCATGGTAACCATGGTTAACTATTGTTGAGATGGTTTTATTAGGGTTCAACTTGTTGTCCATGTTTGATCATGGCGATAAATTTTTCCCATCACTAAGCTTGTTTGACCATGGTTGATTATGGTCAATACCTATGCTTTACTATGAGTGAACATGGTTGTCAACATATAACATAGATGAAAGTGATTAATTATTCTCTTACCATTATTGTCCATGTTCAACCATAAGTAAATGGTTGACCATGGTTAACCATGGTCACCCATAAATATAACCATGTTTTTATGTGGCATTAATCTAACAATGTAACATTAATGGTGGCAATTGATCATGTGGGCTATGGTTGAACATGGATAACCACAATTTATTATGTCGGCCATGTTAACCATCGTGAAGCATCCTTTAAACAAGTTCATCATGGTTAACCATGTTGTCTATGAATGTTTATAGTTGATAATGGATGAAAATGTTGACCTCTTAAGCAATGGTCAAACATTACTAGTTATGGTTGACCAAGTAAAGTATGTATGGCCTTGGTGACCATGGTTGACTATAGTTGAGATGGTTTGGCCACGGTTGAACACCTTGTCCATGTTTGACCATGTTGAGTGTGTTTGGCTATCACTAAGCTTATTTGACCATGGTTGACTATAGTCACCTATGCTTTACTGTGAGTGAACATGGTTGTCAATATATAATTATAGATGATTATGGTTAATCATTTTTTAAACATGGTTGGCCATTGTCAACCATAAATATACTAATATTTTTATGTGCCATTAAACTAACAATATAACATTACTTTGAAAATTGACCATGTGGGCTATTGTTGAACATGGTTGACCATGGTTAATTATGTTGGTTGTGTTAACCATGGCCAGGCATCCTTTAAACAAGTTCATCATTGTTGACCATGATGTCTGTGGATGTTTATAGTTGATAATGGATGAAATGTTGAACTCTTAAACCATGGTCAAACATTGTTGACCATGGTTAACAAAGTATGTAAGGCCATGGTGACCATGGTTGATTATGGTTAATCATATTTACCATCGTTGACCATGGTGAACCATAAATATAACAATCTTTTTATGTGGCATTAATATAACAATGTAACATTAATGTTAACAATTGACCCTGTGGGCTATGGTTGGACATGGTTGACCATGGTTGATTATGTTGTCCATGTTAACCATGGTAAATCATCCTTTAAACAAGTTCGTCATGGTTGACCAAGTTATGTATGGATGTTTATAGTTGATAATGAATGAAAAGGTTGACCCCTAAAACAATGGTAAAACATGCTTGGCCATGGTTCAACAAGTAAAGTGGTATGCCCATGATGAGAATGGTTGACCAAGTAAAGTATGTATGGCCATGGTTGACTATGGTTACCTATGCTCTATTATGAGTGAACATGGTTGTCAACATATAACTATAGATGACTATGGTTAATCATTATTTTACCATTGTTGACCATAGTCAACCACAAATATAAAAATGCATTTATGTGACATTAATCTAACAATATAACATTTGTTGACAATTATTACATTGTTACACTAATGCTAAACATGGTTGATGTTATAGTAATGTTAACATTAATATTACATCGATGTTACAAAAAATGTTACATTAATGGTTGAAGAGGGTTGAACATTGTTGCTCAAGGTAGCCCATGGTTGACCTTGGTTGATTATTGCTACTTATGATAGATCGTGGTTGACCTATGTTTATCATGGTTAATTCTAGTTGACCCCCCTTTACCATGGTTGAATTGTGTTGACCATTGTCAACCATGGTTGACCATGATTACCATGTTCAACCTTGGTGACCATAAGTCAACATGGTTCACTATATTTAACCATTTTTATCATGGATGACCATGGTCATGTTGACTATGGTTTACCAGTCTCACCATGGCATACCTTGGTTGTCCATGATATCTATGGTTGAATATGGTCGTCTATGATTGACCATGGATACCCATGTTTAGCCATGTTTCCCCATGGTTGTGATATCCCCTAGTTAATATTTCACTCTTGTTAATAATTGTAATTATTTAAATTGCTGAGAGAGGGACATAAAATCCATTACTTGAGGAAGGCGATTGCTTGAGGGAATGGCTATTTTAAATATTAGTCTTGTTTTTCTAAGTGGTTTTAAGTGAGCTTACTAGGAAATAAATTAAACTGAAAGAAGATGACAAGCTTGAGCTCCAACCATAAGTAAGAAAATGACATAAATTTAAGACAGGCATGGGCTATGCTATCAAAGAAATGATTGCATGGAGCCTTGGACAAAGACAGACATGTGGTATGCTAGAAGCATGAAAACAGGTTGGAAAGTTAGGGTGAATTCACTCAGAGATTCTCTTGTGTATGTGTAGTGGAAAAGAACATGGGCGAGCACTGTGAAAATTTCTCGAAGAGTTAGAGGTGCTGTAGAGAGCCGCATAATACTTAAACTCTAGAAAAGAGCACCAGTTGAGGAATCCTTTGAGAAAACCTTATTTTGTAACATCCTTCTCCCACATCTACCCAAGCAACCGGCCAGCCGGGGCAAACATGTGACGAGAGGCCATTATGATATGATTCGACCTACTAAGTCATGTTAAGGAAGTGGAACTGATGAAAACACACCATATAGACGTTCAACATCAGCTTCAGGAGTCTCAGGAACCATCCCAACACTTCAGACAACTTTCCCTTGGGTCGCACTAAACTTTTGGAAAACTTAAGACTTAATCGCTCTCATTCTATAGGCATGAAAACATCCAGAAACCTAGAGTCACTCTCACAGGCTTGCCTGCCAGCATGCAGAAACTCATTTTATCAGTTCTATGCCAGCATCCCCAAGATTTCAGCCACTTTTTCAGGCCAAGAGCCCAGGTCATTGCCCAAAATTTCATGATACCTTCATAACAATAAAATAACATGGAAATTACAGTACTAAAGAAAATACTTTTTTAAGACCTTGACTAGACCCCTACTAGCCATGACATGAATTTTGTCAAACATATCATGAATATGTAAACTACAGGTGTAAATAACAAATCTGACCATATGTGTCTCATACTTATCTGAGATTCACCATGAATAATTGATTCCTTATCACACTAGCTACAATTCCATCCTTTAAACCATAGATACATTATTCATTCATATACAGGGAGAAACATGATGAGAGCCATACATAGTTGTTGTCATAAAACCTATACAAAACCATCATAATAGGACAAAAATACTAGTGAACTCGTTGCCATATAAACCTCATATAATCCAATATAATGCTCATAGAAATACAAGGAGAAATAACCACTTATTGATGATGCAAAATCCAAGCTCGGGGTGGGACTTCAATGTTCCACCCAACCATAGATTGGTTGCACTAAATCTTTCTTCAACCATTCACCCCATACAATATTCCAAAAATGAATGTGGGATCTCATATACCACATAAATCAAAACTCATCTAGGGTTTCTAGAGGCCATCCACCTCAACCCATTAAACAGTGATTCCACATCATGGTGAGTCATCACAAAACCATCAACAAATTGGTCTCCAGCCAAGCCTTCCAAGGCTTCCAGAGCATTTGTTAAACCAAGGTTTCTAGGACTAGAAACCCAACCCATAACTTATACAGGGCTTCTAGAGCATTTGTCCAACCAGGGCTCCCATGACTAGTGACTCAATCCACCAAGGGCTTCGAGAGAATTTTCCAACCAAGGCTTCCAGGACTAGTAACTCAACCTAAGCTATTACAGGAATTCTAGAGCGTTTGTCCAACCAGGGCTTATAGGACTCGTAACTCAACCCAAGCTATGGAAACAAAAGAACCAACCAACAAAACAATGAAAGTAAACCCACAATCACCATGGCTATCTAGGAAATGGAAAGGCTAGGAAATCCACTATCAATCAAAGAAATCCTCCATGCCAATGACAGATCATGACCAAGAATCTAGATGCAAATGCCATGCATGCCAAAACTAGTGAAAGAAATATACATGCAACTCGGTACCTACAAGAAAATCCCACTATAGTTGTTCATCCTAATGTCCTCTTGCACTTTCCTACTCTTCATTTTCCTTCTTGCTCCAATAACCCAAGTATGCCACACCCTTCAAGAGTGCTCCAAGAAAACTCTATTCCCCTTGGACCTTGTTTCTGAGAGAACTAGTGTCTACTCTTTAGGCACACTGATAGGGATAGACTCAACATCTCCAACACTTTGAAGAATTGGAGGAAAAACTTCTCAGGAAATGAAATCATTAATAAAGCCTGGACTTTGGTTCCATGCTTTATCATCTGGGATGTTTGGAAAGAATGCAATAGTCGGATCTTCAAGAAGAAATCAAGCAAGCCCCAGCACATAATTGACCAAATTTTAAGGCAGCTCAAAGACACAGTCAGAAGCTTGTTGAGGAAAATTTCTAAGGACCCTCCTCTGCCCCAAGATGTGTGTATTCTACTGCATTTGGGTCTCTAGTCTATAGGCCCACAGAGCATAATCAAGGGTGTGAGCCACACAAATTTAGATATAAATATTTGGAAGCCTCCTCCACATTGTTTCTTAAAGGTCAATATAGATGGAGCATCTAAGGGCAACCCAGAGTTAGTTGGTCGTAGGGGTGTTATAAGAGATGAACAGGGTCAAATAAAGGAGATCTTCCATGGCCACTTGGGGAAGGCCACTAATAACATGGCGGAACTCATGGGCATAGAGCAATGCTTGGAAATCTTGGTGGATTCAAATTCACACAATGTCATCATTGAAGAATATTCGGAATTGATTATTAAAGTGGCCAAGAAAATATGCAATGGTACATCACCAGATAGAGTGTCAAAACACTAGAGGCTATCAAAGGCCTTTCACCGTATCTATACATACCTGCAAACCTTAAAAACTATAAGCTTTGTCCATGTGAAAAGAAAAGCTAACATGTTAGATGATCGTCTGCCGAATGGAGTGATTAATAAGGAAAGGGACACTCATCATGTTTGGGAGTTGTTACCCCCAGGAAAACTATTAGAGGATTGTCTCTGTCAGGCTGCCAAAGATAGGGATTGATGTATTGATAGGATGGATCGAAGAGGCTCAAGACACAGGCGGGAGGATAGGGAAGCCTAAACTATTTGCTTGTTGTTTGGCAGCAGTCCGCAGATTGTATTGGAATTAGTATTCCATTGGATCTGAGCGGATGGTTGAGATTAGCGGAAGAAGACCAAGGATGCAGTGGCATGAGGACTGATTCTGGATCGATAGATCTCGGTTGAGATAGATCTATGGTGTTCGGGCGAGGAAGTTACCTAACAGTTAACGAGCAGAAACGGGTTGGAGAAAAACACAAGTCGATTTTGGGCGGAGCAAAGTCCATAAACGGTATTTCCTTGTTGGCTCTGATTCCACTCACACAATGACAAGTAGCAGTGAGGTGAGAGAGGGAAACCGCTTTTTTTGGGCGAACTTAGAGTGCACAAGTTAACCATGCAAAATACGTGTGAGAAGTTAGATTTGGGGGAGCAAGATCGATGGTTGAGAAACGAGGAGAAAGTATTGAAGTTGGGAAGTGCTGTGACTGTTGGATCTTGAATAGATCAACGGTGGAGAAGTGTCGATGTTTCTTTGGTGGGGCAGATTTAAAACTTTGTTGAGAACTATGGAGAAACCCATGAGTGGATTTTGGGTGGAGGAATGGCAGTAAGTGGTATTTCCCCTTTGGGTCTGATTCCACTCACATAGTGACATGTAGCAACAAGGTGAGAGAGGGAAACCACTTTTTGGGCAGATTTGGGTTGCGCAAGCTAACCGTGTGAAAAACATGTGAGCTGTTAGATTTGGTGGATTGAGATCGACGGTTGATAGAGGAAGGCAAGTTTCGAAGTCGGGAAGTGATGTGACCGTTGGATCTTGAAATGATCAACGCCATAGAAGAGTCGACATTTTTTCAGAACGACGTACTTCAAACATTTTAACTGAGGTTTGTGTTACTGTCAGGTTTGGAGCAATGGTCTAGAGCTTAGCAGATGCCCTTCATTTTTCTGTGGATGACAAAGAGGCCTTGGGAGTTTAACACTCCTTCCTATTTAATAGGTTTTGAAAGTCTGAGGGAATTGGTTTGTTTCCTGTTGTTGACATTCCCACAACAGGCTAGTTCTTGTTTTGGTCTCTACACTTGCATAGATGTGTAACATATGTAATGTACTAGTTCGGTTAATAGAAGGCTCCATTCTTACTTGACCAAAAGAAAAGATAAAAAGAATTAATATATAAATTAAACATATATGCATTTTAAAAATATATGTAACAAGATTCTTACTCATGAAGATTCTTAATCTATAAATATAGTTTGTTAAAATACCTAAGGCCAATACATGGCTTATCAATATCACATGTCTAAAAAACCATAACTCATTTCATTTGACATTTGTTCATATAACATTTTTTTAATTAATGAATTTTATTAAAAGGGAAAAAAATACAACTAGTTTGGAAATAAATCTTAATCTTTGATATGTATATAATACTAAAATATTTTGTAGAAATTAAATCTGTATCATCTACCTAATAATCTGTAAAATTCCTATTCCATAATATAATAAAGATATCTATCCACATCAAGATACAAAAAAAATTACACTTACCAATTCTAATTAATGACTCTTTTGATGATTACTCAACTTATATTTATAAATAAAAATCAATATCGGGTCATTCTAAACGGAGTATTTTTTTTTCTTATAATTAATCAATATAAAAATTAATAATTGGCCATTTAATTATGATAAATTCTAGCATGTTTAAAGCTAAGAGTAGCCTTTAAATGGAAGAGTAGTGTAACCTAATTGGTTTGTGCACCCAAATTTATAAAACTACATGTGTAACTCTCTCTTCGATGCAGGATTACTATATGGAGTGATTTGAAATCTCTTGGTGATGAATGTCATGATTATGAACGTGTTGTATCATAAAATGGTTTCTACAACTTTATGGCTTGGTAACAAATATCAGAACCGGGATTATCTATGGCTATCTAGGGTTTTGGTAGCAAAGATCCTCAATAGGATTATGTCATGGCTAGCTAGTAGAAGCCTTGATAATTCAAGGTTAATGTCGGATGCTTAAATTTCCTGGAGTGCTCATAGATATGAAATTTTAGGTACCTATTGAGATTAATGATGAAATGTATTAATGGAGCAACAGTTCAACCGAACCTTAGATTAGGAGTTTTTTTATGATTTCTAGGGTGTTGTTTCAACTTCCCTAATTCTGTGTAAATTATATATTTCTCATGTAATGATTCTAATGGCAAAGTGTGTTCTGCAGAGGCAGTCTCCAGGTGGTGTCCCACACTTGTGAACTACTCTGGTTTAATACAATTAATTTGATTCTTTTGTTTCTTACATGGTATTAGAGCTACAGGGTTGAGGACTTCTTGTAACCCGCAATGGAGGAGTCATAGTGAAGGCTGGGAGGAAAATCTATGTGCCCAGGAGGCAGATCTAGGAGGCGCGTTTTTTAAGGGCAATTGGGTACGCGTTGATCACTGCACGATCCAACTCCATACTCGCGCTAATACAGTCCTACCTTACGTGATTTAATTTTTCTTGACGGTGCAGCTCTACTGCAGTCAAAGGGCACCGACCATATGAGAAGTTTCTGTTGGTTTCGCCGCCATGTGAGAAGTTTTTGTGCTATGATAGGCACTTGTGAGAATTTTCTATTGGTTTGGCAGAGGCTCGAGTAGGCATGCAACATATGAGGGGAGGTGTTGAAGGAGCGTTTAAGACAGCACACAGGTCGTAGGTTGAACGCAAGAGCGCCTTAGGTGGAGCCTGCGATGGAGTCTGTGGTGAAGAGGACGTCAGCCTTTGCAATTGAGCTGGTTCTTGGTGTGTGGAGTTCTGTGGAGGCTGTGGTGAGCTGAAGAAGGAGGTTTCAGGAAAAACCTCTGTGATTGGCTAAGTTTTTTTGCTGCCATTGAATCCAACGAATTCTAAGGAGATCTATTGCTATGATCGGTGACTGTGTGTGAGAAGAGGACGCAGTGAAGAGGAGGCCTCTGTAAATTAACAACAACAACCCTCTGTGAATTTGGTGAGTTGGCAGGTGAGTTAACGTCAATAGTGGTTGATTTATCTTCTTCATTGATCCTTCACGATTGTCGTATAAGAAGAGGATGCAGGGGCGGATGCAGCCGAGTCTACCATGAGAGTTAGATGCTACAAAAGAGAAGATAATCACAGAGATAAAGGAAAAAAAAGTGAATTTCTCGTCAGAAAATGCAAACCAATTGAATTTCCACAATGCGAGTTCGCACCTTAATTGATTTTCGAGCTTGGATAGATGCTTTGTCGATGAAGACAAAGAGGCCATTTCGTCTTCCAATTTTGGGCGAGTTCAATCAGAAAGCGATCTCCGGAGCCTAAGCCAAGTTAATCTTACCCCAGCAAAGGTCAGACTGTAAACTCTTTCTGGAAATGAGAAAGCCCCACTACTGGTTTATGTTCACGGAGGGGAACATTGGAATTTTTATAAAATTAAAAGTTTTTTTTTTTTAAATTTAATTTTTCAATTAAAAAAAGGGGGCTCATTATTTGATAAGAGGAGCGAATTTTTTAAAGAAGGAATTTGCAGTATTGGCGAAAGGATTTGGAATTTGTAGTATTTTTAAGATCTGGGGTTGTTTTTTTAATTTGCTGGGGTTGAAGTTTTCTTTTTTATTCAAGATGAATAATCAGTTAGTAGAAGCATACCTCAATGAGAATAACAGGCTGGATGGGTCCAATTATTTTGGTTGGAAATCTAAGCTACAAACCCTGCTTGAGGGACACAATGCATGGGAAATTATGAATAATGATGAGGTGAAGTCAAACGTTCTTAGAGGAGGAACAACAGTAACAATACAAGACTGGGATAAGTGGGAGACTAAGGAAAGAATGCTCTTGAAATTATCGATAAAAGATTGTATTATTCCCCATGTCCATGATTGCAAGTCTGCACCAGAAATCTGGAAGACGCTCAAGGATCTCTATGAGGTCAAGAAAACCAATTGATTGTTGTTCTTGAAGAGAAAGATTCTCTCCATCAAAATGGAGAAGAATGAGACAATTGTAGCATTTATTTTGTGGATCAAGGAGCTCAAGAAAAAGCTAGGTGACATCAGTGAAGCTCTGTCAGATACATAATTGGTGATGATTACCATGAATGGTATGACTGATGAGTATCAGATTTTCATCACTGGCTTGAATGCAAGAGAAAAATCCCCCATGTTTGAAGAATTGATAGGCATCCTCATGCAAGAGGAGGAAAAGCGGCTAACTCATAAACCTCAGAGTTCAGATCTGGCTTTAATGGCGAAGAATAAGCCCTTCAGAGGAAAGCGAAATGTAGCACAGAAGAGTAGTTCAACCCCACAGAGAAAGACTCCCCCACCATAGGGTACGTCTTTCAATAGAAATGACTCTACGACCAAATGTTTTTATTGTGGTAGAATCTTCATATAGCCAGATATTGAATGAAGAAGAAGTGTGATGAAGGCCAGAAGAGATGCAAACAACATGCAGGTCAGTTTGCTGATGAGGAACAGAGTCAGAGCCTCAGATTGTTCATATCTGACTCTGTGTTTCAGCTAAGGATGATGAAGAAGATACCTGGTTTGTGGACTCAGGTGCATCCATCCACATGATAGGGAACAAACAGTGGTTTGAAGACTTCAAAGAGATCAACAATGGAGCAAACATCTATCTTGGCAATGATAGAGGGTACAAAATCAAAGGTTATGGTAATATTCCTATTGTTTTCCTGATGGAAATATTAGACATATTCATAATGTAATGTACGTACTCTGGATAAAAAGGAATCTGATCTCTGTCTCTATGATAACTGATCAGAATCTCAAGGTAGAATTTTATAAATCATCTTCTGTTATTAAAGACCTGTTGCATCATATGAAGCCTATTCCATCAAGTATTCGTGTGGGAGGATTGTACAAGCTAAATGTCAAAAGTGCAGCACATCAGGAATTGACATCATCTTCCATGACTGCAGTGGACTTATGGCATCAGAGGTTCGGCCATATTAACTTCAATGATCTACTGCTATTACAGAAAAGATGTATGGTCAGAGGTCTTCCTATTTTAAAGCCTGTCCATATTGATTTTGATGCATGTGCACTTGGAAATATGCACAAAGATGAATTTGCTATGAATGTTGATAAAAGGAGGAGAGATATACTCAAGCTAGTACACACAGATTTATGCAAGCCTATGCAGACAAGGTCATCAGGTGGTGCATACTATTTTTTACTTTTTATTGATGACTGTACTAGATTTACTTGGGTGTATTTCCTCAGGAAGAAGAGCCATGCCTTTGAATACTTCAAGGAGTTCATAAGTATGGTTGAAAAGGAAACAGGTAAATGCATCAGGATTCTCTGCTTGGATCAAGGGGGAGAGTACAAGAAAGCTTGTGTCCTCAAATACTGCAAAGATCATGGGATTCAGCAACATTTTACAGTACCCCACACTCCTCAACAGAACGGGGTTGCAGAAAGGAAGAACAAAACCCTTGTGGTGTGTGCTCGTAGTATGTTAAAAGGTAAGAATATTTCTAATGGGTTTTGGGTTGAAGCAATTAATATTATAGTATATCTAAAGAATATGAGTCCAACAAGAAGTTTAGATATCAAAACTACTTTATTTGGCTATAATCCTGCAGTTAAGCATTTGAGAGTTTTTAATAGTAAAGCCTTTGCTCATGTCCCAAAGGAAGATAGAAAAAAACTAGATTTAAAAGCCATCAAATGTATATTTGTTAGGTATTGTACATAATTTAAGACTTACAAATTATTTAATCCCTCTACTCATAAAGTTTTTGCAAGCAGAGATGTAGTGTTTCATGAGAAGGTTAACGATGGAATCCATGAGAGTGCTAATGAAGAATGGTACATGCCCTTGTTGGTGGAAGAAGGAAGTGATGAATTAGGTGACATTAATGAGCAGCAGCAACAACAACAAAAGCAAGAAGAAGGGAAAGAAGATGATGTAGTTGTCAAGTCAAGTCCACAAAAGGATGATCAGACAAGGTTTGAAGCTACCCCACCAATCAGGAGATCAGGTAGGAATGTTCAATTCCCAACAAGATATAGGGAAAATGCTTTTAAAATTAGTATGATGAATGTTGTTGAACACTGTAGTTATAAAGAAGCCAGTCAATATAGTGAATGGAGGGCTATTATGGAAGATGAATATGAGTCAATCCTCGAAAACAAAACTTGGGATTTAGTTAAACTACCTAAAGGAAAACAACCCATAAGATAAAAATGGTTGTATAAGGCCAAATTTAAAGCAGATGGGAGCATAGATAAATATAAAGCTAGATTGTTTGCAAAGGGGTATTCACAACAAGAAGGCATAGATTATGATGAAACATTTACCCCAGTAGCTAAACTAAACACAATTAGAATGATAATTGATTTAGCTACCAAACGCCATTGGATGTTTCACTAGCTAGATGTTAAATTTGTTCTTTTAAATGGGGAATTAAAAGAAGAATTCTACTTAGTGCAACTTGAGGGGTTTGTCAAATAGGGTGAAGAACATTTGGTTTATAGGCTGAAGAAAGTGTTGTATGGACTAAAACAGGCACCCAGGTCATGGTATGAAAAAATTGATTCATTTTTCCTGCAGCATGGTTATAAAATAAGTAAGAATGACCCTAATATTTATACCGTGTTTGATAAAGAGGGAAGGATTGTTTTGATTTCTTTATATGTAGATGATCTAATCATTATAGGGAATGTTGTTAATCTCATTAAATAAATCAAGGAGCAGATGTCACAAGTCTTTGAGATGAAAGACCTTGGAGAGCTACATTATTATTTGGGTTTGGAAGTCTGGAGGGATTCTGGACAAACATTTTTGCCACAGAGTATGTCAGGAGCTTTCTGGAAAAGTTCAGAATGGATCAGTGCAAAGCTACAGTAGTACCTTTACATCAAAATATAAAACTTAGGAATGATGATGGATCTAAGGAGGTAGACGTGACTTTGTATAGACAGCTAGCTAGGAGTCTAATCTACTTGACTACAACTAGGCTAGATTTGGCTTATGCAGTTAGTTCATTAAGCAAATTTATGTCAAATCCCCTTGAGAGCCATTGGGTTGCAACAAAAGGTGTTTTAAGGTATCTATAGGGAACCTTAGATTTTAGCATTGTTTATACTGATTCATGTGATGTTAAATTGACAAGTTTTTTAGACTCTGATTGGGCTGGAAATGTAGATGATAGACGATCCATAACAAGCTATGCATTTAGCATTGGATCTGGGGTCATTACGTGGAGTAACAAAAAGTAGAACACAATATCCTTTTCTTTTGCAAAAGATGAATATCAAGCTATGTGTGCAGCAACATGTGAAGCAGTTTGGTCGAGGATACTTCTCCTTGATGTTGGAGAAGAACAAAAGGTTGTAACAGTGATCAAATGTGACAACCAAAGCTCCATTAAACTTGCAAATAATCCATTATTCCATAAGAACACAAAGAATATCGATACACAGTTTCACTTTGTCAGGGAGAAAGTTCAGTCAAAAGAAATCCATATTGAGTATTATAATAGTTGTGAAAATGCTACTGATATTTTTACCAAACCTCTTGGTAGAATCAAGTTTGAATTGTTTAGGGAAGTGTTAGGCATATGTGTGAATCAATTTCTCCATTAAGGTGGAGTGTTGAGATTAATGATGAAATGTATTAATGGAGTGATGGTTCAATCGAACCTTAGCTTAGGAGTTTTTTCTTGATTTCTAGGGTGTTGTTTCAACTTCCCTAATTGTGTGTAAATTATATATTTCTAATATAATGATTGTAATCGTAGAGCTTTTTCTGCAGAGGCAGTCTTCAGGTGGTGTCCCACACCTGTGAGCTGCTTAGGTTTAATACAATTAACTTGATTCTTCTATTTCTTACAGGACCTTCACATGCTCCATTGCATTTGTAAATCAAGTGTTACAGTCTGTAGCAGGTGTCCTGGCCTTTTGATTTAAAGGCTAAATTCTCACCAACATAGGCATAATAGAAATGAAACCACTGGGTTCCAGTCACATGACATGACTATGTTGAAAAATACTCAAAAAGGTTCTATGTATAGCTTCTATAAACCGGGTTTCCTCAGCACTGAAAAAAAGAAATAAAACCAGGAAAAATATTTACGGAAATCAGATCGATGATTTGTAGCTACTGATTGATTAAAATAAAATAAGAAAATTTTCTTATCTCAAAACAATGGTGAAGCCAAACAACAATTCTAAAAAACCTCTGCATTGGCCCATTAACCTCCTTGCACAGGAAAGGAGTGGCCATTCAAGGACATCGAGTTTGAGAAGTAGTATAGCTTTGTCATAGTTATTGACATAACATGCTCTCATAGACAAGGAGTGTTGTTATTACAAAAAGAAAGAAAATAGATCTCATTTACAGAAGGAGGAAAATTTAAGTTGGTCATTGGCATTGTGTTATTGGTGTCAACATGCAGATCTTTTTTTGCATGTCAGAAATTTGATGTTCCCTGTGAGGGAGGTGAGAAGAGAGGATGGCCTTGCTGACAGACTAGAAGTCTTTGCATAGATGGAGGATGCACCCATGCCCGACAAAACAGAGTACGCCCCGTTCAACATACTATGTCTCACATACTGCACCGCAATGCAAGGACCATTAGAAATGTGGACATTGGTGCCTCTGCCATTGATTGTCTTGTAGTTGTTCATGATAAGATCTTCTTTGAGTGGGATGACCTTGTCGCTCTGAAATATGATCCACGGAGGCTTCTTTTGAATAATAGCATGGTGCAGGGTGCCTGACCAAGGATTGACCACATCGTAGTTGTTGGGATCAGTTACAACATAGAATCTTCCATTATGCCCTCCAATGGAATTCCTCCTAAAACCAATGGTGCAGTTTGCAAGCCTCTTTAGATTGCTTTCCCAATCTGAATCACGTCGCCAACAGTCGTTAATGTGGTTCCCCATTCCATAAGAAATATAACCTAGTTCACTTATAGAACTATTAATGCTACTGTAATACATTTCATAAATAAAGTGCTAATACTTTTTCCATCTTAATTATAACTTAGTTCACTTATCGAACTGTTAATGCTATTGTAATACATTTCATAAATAAAGTGCTAATAATTTTTCCATCTTAATTACATGGATTAAACTGAGTACAACTTGAAAAGGGCATGCTTATCGGATCAATATCCAAACCAATGATTACATATGATTATATTTTGCCTTTATTTTTGTTTGTTTGTTGGAAACCACTTTTACATCTGGTTGGTTGGAAAATAATAAAACTAACAATTGCATGCAGAGGTGCAAAGGAACACCGAAAAAGGAGATTTCGTGGAATTTGGAAGTTCATAACATATCTTGTAAATGCATGAATCGTGCATTTGAGGACTGGGGTTTTTCAATTCTCTACCTAGATTGCATTATTGAATGTTGTCATTAGTTCGAATAGTGACTCCCTAAGATGAACGAAGTTCGTAGATGCATGCATCTTCACATTCTCACACGATTCCTTGTAATAAATGGTTTTGATGTCAGGCGTTAAGTCCCACAAAACCTTATAGATGTCGAGCACTCTGAAGCGCCTTTGGCTTGAATTTTTTCTCATGGCCACGGATTCCCCAACAAGCAGAAGCTTCATTGTAGGGCCCTTCACAACCTTGGCAAAACAGGAGTCCCAAATGTTATCAAGCCATAAAAAAAATCTAGTCGTAGAGCCATTTCTCGTAGACCACTAAAATCCCCACCACAATTCTCACAAAGCATTTCCTCATGACACTTTAGAGTTGTGATGAGAGGAACATTCTGAACCAATCAAGAAAAATATTGAGGGTGGGAATTTATCTTAAAATTTATAAACCTTGGCGAATCTTACTAGTCCCTAATATGCAAATTGTAAAATGTCTGGCAATATTTTTGTAAAAATATGTAGATTTCTAATGATTTTATATTAGTATATCTAATTTGTTTGCAATTTTTAAGGTAAATAATTTTATACTATAAAATATGGGTGAATCATTTTTAGAAAAAAATGAAAATTGGTGAATCTTTTTTTAGGAAAAAACATGGAAAATTAGACACCTGCGAATATTATCCCCTAAAATTTTCTCTTGCACCAATCACTCATGATAAAAAATGATCTTTTTACCAAGTTTCGTTGAACAAAAAAAGAAAACAATTGTGAAGCTAGGAGAAAAATTGAGATATGTGACGATAGTTACACCATCCACCCACTAATCAAGCTCGATACAGATAATGATACTGAATGACTTTGTGTTCCGTTGGAAAATTCTCATCCACAAGATTACAGGACCCACAGCCTGTACATGATCTACAAATAGGCAACAAAAGACACACGCAAATCTCACCCAATTTTAATCATATCGTTTTGAAGCAGAGGAGAACCTAGTACAAAGGATTTTCCTTCAAAACAAGAAAATGGGAGTTTTTGTAGCACAAGGAAAGCTCTCCTACAATACAATGGCCATGGAGCACATGATGATTCCTGGAGAAGTGATCCTTCAAGAGGTATATTTTCTCAACGTTATTGATTACTCTGCAATCCTGTTCGATGAGGCATCTAAGTTGACAGGAAATGGAGTATCCCCTATTTATCTCTTTGCATATGTTGCAACAACCGCCCAGATTCAGGAATCAATATATAACATTTTAGCAGAAACATCCAAATGTCTAGAAGAAATGAGCAAAACCATGTCCCTCTTCTTCTTTTAGGAATGGTTTTGATATACTTCTTCTAAATTATATCAAAAAATGAAGGAAAGGCAGAGCTTTTAAAATAATTCCCTTGCCTCATTGGTTAGGTGGCACCAGAATCAGTCCCATCAAAGGAGTAGGAGTAAGTAGCTTTTAAACCGACCTTCGTTATTAGTGGAAAATGACACATTATATGTTTCTTAATTTTTTATAATTAAATTACTATATTTAATGATTAAAGAATATAAGGTTAACATATATGTGATTAAATATGTAATTGAAAGTAACAATTTCAAAAAATATTTAAACTAAATAAAATATAGTTAATTATTGAATATTGTATTTGTTGAGGCAAATTAATTACCTATCATTTAATTGTCAACCCAGGGGTTTCGTAAAACTTTCGAAGCATGCGTGCACTATATATGCTAGAAATTAACTTTCAATTTTGATCAATCTAACTACCAAACCAAACAATAACAAACCAAATTCACCTATTCTAATTGAACAATCAACTCAAAAGAAATCATAGTACAATTATAGTACAACGCGCGGAATTGAAATTACATGAAATGAAAAAAAACAATCGTTCTTAACCTCTCACACAGGAAAATATATGAAAGAAAATAAAAACAATTGCTCTTAACTTCTTGATAGGAAAGTAAATAAAAACAAATGCTCTTAACCTCTAAGTAGAAAGCAATTAAAAAAAATCACTCTTAACCTCTCACACATGAAAAGATATGAAAGCAAATGAAAACAATTGCTCTTAACTTCTAGGTAGAAAGAAAATAGAAACAATCATTCTTAACCTCTTACATAGGAAAAGATAAGAAAGAAATAAAAATAATCACTCTTAATCTCTCACATAGGAAAACATGAAAGAAATAAAAACAATCACTCTTAACCTCTCACAGAGGAAAAGATATGAAAGAAATAAATCTTAACCTATGAAAGCAATAAATCTTAATCCATGAAAAACAATAAATCTCACACATTGTAGGTGGCCAATCCAAAAGCATGAGAGATGGAAAGTTGAGAGGCTCCCAGTGCAAGCAATACTAATGAATTTGAACATCATTCATGAGCATGGTGCTAAATCTAAATTCCATTCATAAGTAATCTTAAATTTCCACCTGAGTATCACCAACTTTACACATGCCTTTGAAAGGAGGAGGCTCTCATATTTATACAAAAACATAAGAAACTACCTCATTAATGGAGGTTCGTTATTCTCTACCTAGATCCCTAGAAAACCTCATAGAGTTACAACTCAAATAGGTAATGATGAGACACATATCATCTTTGACCTTTATCCAAATCTTCTTCTATATCTTGAAGGGAATTCGAATTTGAGGATTGGAGGCCAGATAAGGGTGCCTTGGAGGCATGTCCTTGTGCAATCTACTGCACTTCTTAATCATTATTTGCTTTTGAATGAGCTTGGTTTATATCAATTGTCCTTAAACTTTGCATTTGACAATTTCATTTCATTTTTCAAAGTATTCCTTGTCATCCATTGAATTGCAACATGTTTGGTTGGTTCTTGTGTGACAACCAAATCTTAATTGGTAGTGGTTCTTGTGTTTCAATACCTTCCTTCTTTTTGTTGCAGCAAGATTCGTTGAACATGTTTAAGAATGCATCTTTAAATCAACCATATAATATGATCATCATTTAGGAATTTATTTTCAAATCACATAAATTTTGAACCATAATGCAATCATAATCTATTAGGATAAGTATGTTAGGATGAAATGAAGTGAAATGGAATGAAGTGATATGGATGTGATAATAAATGGATGTTCCTTCACCCCCAACTAAAGGTGTTTACAGTTTTTTTTCAAATGAGAAAGGAAATATGGTGAAGTATTTTCCAAAAATTATAATTTTAGTATTCAAGAAATTCTATGATTAAAAGCTAGAAAAGAGCATACCTTTACTTACCTAGGAAGTGGAAAAACTATGCATATGTAGAGAAGTTGTATCTGTTGTTGGATTATGGAATAGAATGTACAATTTCATATGCTTCTTGGTTGTATAAATGGTGGATGAGGTTGTGAAAGTGGATTCTTTATTTCTGCTGCTAAATCTGTTGTATTTGCTGCAAAATTATGAAATGATATAGTCTTCACCTGCTACAAAACCCAATGGTACAATTCTAGTCATGCGAATAAATGTGTTGTTGTCGAGCATGAAGAGAAGTCGTTTGATTACCGGACATTGATGAATGTGTAGAGATTTTGAATAATATGGCACTAATTCACAGAGATTATCCTGATTATACACTATTGTGGAATGCATGCATAATACATAACCTCCTCTATGTTGATCATCAATTTTGCAGAATTAAAAACAATGAAACATCAATCGCATGCGCACATTAACACAGTATGTAATCCGGGGAAAGCATACAGCTGAAAACCCCACACTATCTGTATATTATAATGATTGAGAACATTTAACAATACATAGTACAATACTCCTCACAAGTACTCAGTACAATCTCCACCTGTTACACACAAACTAGCTCAGATCTGAATCAATCACAGGTTCAAATCTCCTCTGCTGCTTGCTTGCCTCCACTGCACAATCCTGCATGAGAATAGATGAGAATGGCTGATCCAAATTCGTATTTCCCTTGGCTGAACCATGCAATCCTCATTGGCAATACTCAGTCCATTGATTGTGCAAATCTCATGCACAACTATAGTCACAACTGATAGCAATCTCAACCTCTAACACCTGTCTCCACTGAACTGTCCATGCACTGAGTTAACTAATGTATTCTTTAGTTGCTTTATAAGTTAATAATTAGTGAATTAATTAATAATTAATTCACATCACTCATCACTAGTATATTTGCAGTTAAACTAAATACAACTAGTTGAACCAAGTCAAATTGAACACAACTCCATCAACTCCTCAATCAACTCCACCAAACTCAATCACTTGAGTTCTAGCTGAAGTCCATCATGCAATAGCTCAATTGACCCATAAGAAAAGCGTATTTCCTTCTGACAGCTGCATGTGCCACATATGTAGCTCGAACTGAAGTGCTCCAAGAGGATAAGATAATGTTTATAGTCCAAATATTATTAAGAGCTAATAATATTCGACTGTTCTATTTTTAGCTTGGCAGTCTAAAAATAGACTCCACCCATATGTCTAAAAATAGAAGTCCATCTATTTTTACCAACATGACCAATCATCCACAAATAGCATCCTGCAACTCATAGAGCATGATCCATATGTCTAAAAATAGACATAGTCTAAAAATAGACTT
Organism: Pinus tabuliformis; assembly: GCA_031772625.1. Taxonomy (NCBI): domain Eukaryota; kingdom Viridiplantae; phylum Streptophyta; class Pinopsida; order Pinales; family Pinaceae; genus Pinus; species Pinus tabuliformis. The sequence continues at coordinate 503,615,570 of CM062811.1, read as the reverse complement.
TGCGCCAAAAATAGCCTGCGAGCCCACTTAGTGAAGGCGACTCCTTTCCACTAAGCTCCATCATCTTGTTGCATTTTCAAAAAAATGTCATTAACCAATGCGAGGAGAAATTTCCATTAATATCAATGAGTGCCAAGATACCTAAGTAAATCTTGCAAAGTGCGAATAGATGAGCTAATGTCGAGCCACTTGCAAGATCCAATGATTAAGGGACATTAATGTATTCCCATGATTTTCGACGAGAGAACTTATCATTGATGCATACAAGCCTCAATGCACTAATAAGGACTCTAGCCCCAAACCTAGATAATGTGATGATGTTGTTAGGCCAAGAATTGTTAGAAGGGAGGCCTTAATGAATCCTCTATCATCTAACGCAAGCATAAAGCAATAATTTTGAAGGACTATGGATGATGTTTTTTTTTTTTTTTTTTGCAGTGGATCAAGGTTTATTTGAAAAAGAGAAAATGACAAGAGGGTAAACAAGTGAATGGAAAGAAAAAGGACAAATCATCATGTAAGCGAGTTGAATGTCTTTATTAATGGGTTAATGAATGGAAATTATGGAAAATGTAAGTGGAAATCATGCGACACTTGCAAGGAAAATGTTAACGATGATGTTTAGTGAAAAATGCTTGGATAGCTTATGAGTTTGGAGAGGAAAAATGATGGCATTTATGGATGATAGAAATGAATTTAATTGGTTCATGTTTCTTGAAATTGGTCATAGAAAACCAATCATGCACAATTGGCTTCCTTCAATTCTCTGATCGCCCTGGAACCTGAAAATAAACATGGCACTAACATTGCAATAATATGTAAGTGTGTTCAAAGAGAAGTGATCAATTTCTCTAGGTACATACAAAAAAATTGCATAATTAACAGGTTCATGATGTGTTTTCATTTCAAATGGTTAGTTCAATTTCCCAATTGCGATAATACATCCAATTTCTGAAAGAAAACAATTTCCTCAATCTATGTTGGAATCATAGCATTTCATAAAGATAGGGAAATATTATTCGCAAATGCTTCATGATTCCTGCAAAACAATCCTCAATAGAATTCATCAATTGATCCTGTGGATAAAGCGCCTTTATAGTTCTTCTTCTTTCCTGCATCATGCTTAAAAACATAATCATTAAACAAATCTAATAAATTTTGATCATGATTTTCTGATTAAAATGCATTGTTGACAAATAGATCATTGAGTTAAATACAGAGCTGCATAATTGTTGGTCAGCTGTAGAATTGTTGTTCAACTGCAGAATTGCGCAGTTTCTGTAGCTAAAATCCTGAACAAACATTTAAGTACACACAACTATGCATTTTTGTTATGAAAAAATAACTAGTCCAATCTTCAAATTGATTAATACCTCTTTCAGAAAAATTATCAAATAGAACATTTTCTTTTTATTTTTATTTTTTCCAACACTTGTGTAAGTGAATCATCTCAAAAGTTCCCCTTTTTTTTTTACTTTTCTCCAATCATGAGTTGAATTTCACATCAAAAATTTTTACAGCATGTTTTCATGGCATTTTTTTTTTTTTTTTGAAAAACAATAAATTAACGAAATATTTACAAAACTAAAAAAAGTAAAATAAATGTACATAAAGGAAAAAGAAAATAACATGTACAAACTAAAATATATATATACAAATAAACATTAAAAAAATAAAAAAAAAAAATAAAAATCATAACAGAAACCTATAACACAAATGTTATATAAAAAAACACTTCATAAAAAAGAAAATAAAAAAATAAAAAGTTACGTGAGTTGAAGGAGATCGTGTCAAACAACTAAACAGGAGAAGGCTACGTCTTGGGTAAAGAAGACATTGAATATCAAGAATCTCTATACATTTCCTAAAGTTTGAAGGAAGTGATAAAGTTCGATGCTTCCCCCGATTCAAGGAAGGAAATTGCATACCTTCAACTCTCCTCCATATGTAACTATTTGAACAATGAGAAATCGTATAAAAGATGACTCGAGCTAATTTGCGAAAAAAAAAAAATCTCGATGAAGAGGTACATAAGTATATGTAGAGTTCACATTTTGTGAACATTAAAAAAAATGAAGATCACATTACTGAAGCTATTTGATCTGTAGAAGACACCTCTTGCAAATTTGTGGAGAATTCTTTTGAACCACTGGCAATTATTTGAATTTTGGAACTAAAAGAGGTTGGAACAATAACAACTTGGTCCTATGATTTATTCACAAAAATCTCAATACATTTCAAGGGAAAAGAATGATGAAGATAGTGTTCTCTGGTTAGTATTATGTGGTGACATTTGTGGCAACGCAATCTCAGATACTCAAATTTTTGTATTTAGTTCAAAACTAATTGTGCGGACTTGTGGTAAATGATTTTTCCAAGCCAGTGATCATTTATGTTCTCTTTTGCGGATCTATTGTAGACTATAAGAGGCTCAGAGAAATAAAAACAAATACCCATTAATGGAGCAAATATACCTCCTGTAAATAAAGAAAATTGGATCAGGGCCGCAAGTGTTGTCTATGTATTAACTGAAAATTGTTTTTTTCTCAAGTAATTTACCAAGTAAGGCTCTAGAGAACCCAGAATATCTCCCAATCGGTTACGAATTTGATAAAATCGTTCCTGGGTTTTATAATTGACCTCGTTCTGAGAGAAACTCACATTTGGGTTTTTTGAAATTTATTTTCATTTGGTCATAAATCATGTTTTAAAAATGACTTTTTTAAGCTGCTATGCATTTCTAGCAAATGCTCAAGTATTTCTTCCAGAATGACTGCTAGATCTGGAGATTTGGTATGAAATGAATACTCCTCAGCAACTAACAAAGGTGGCATCCCCAATCTGTTCCTTCATGATCGATCTATCAGCAGGATGCCAAAAATTGCGCCCAATGCATTCAGACAACAACAAAAGCATTCATGGCTCCACTACGGCTATTTCGAACTGGAGATATGCGTCATCGATCATCACAATTTTGTTGCAAATGCATATTGAATTGTAGGCAGAATTTGAGCTATAGATGATTAGCCAAATATGCAACAATTTAAAGCAAGATCTATTTTTTTTTTTTAAATGATGAATATTGGATTTTGATTTTTAAGCTAATGCAATTTTTATTTCTTTTATAGGTCGCATGACAGCTAGTTATCAATTTCTCAATTTCACAATTCTCTAAAAAAAATTGAAAATTTTTATTTAAAAATTTACATTTCCCTTATTCAAAAACATGATTTTTATTTTTGTTTTGTTATTTTTTTATTGAAAATATAACATGATTTTTTTATTTTAAAATTATTTAAAATCAGAAAATAAATTTTTTGTTGAAAATATTTGTGATGTTAATGAAAAAAATGCAAGAAAATAAATAAAAATCTAAAATATTTTAAAGTCTAAAAACTTAAAAAAAAATGCAATGAAGCTTGATGTTATTTCCTAGTTTATCCTACTTGAAAGAATATATCTATATCTATATATATATATATATATATATATATATATATATATATATATATATATATATATATATATATATATATATATATAATTTTTTAAGTGTATGAATGTTTCCAATGGATCCATTTACGGATTAGACTTTCCAAAATGTTCATATCCAAGTTTGCAAAATGTATCTGATTGTATATAAGGAAATGAGAAGTCATTTTGACCTTTAGATTTGCTACAAAGATCTCTTGAAGAACGGATGATTGTAATGGCACAATCTCTTTTCGATACCATTCCTCAATGTAGTCCTTGTGCTCCAAAGAATGTTTGATGCATCTAGAAAAAAATTGAAAAATATAAACTCTAGACTGAAAGCTAGCTCCTATGCACACTTCCCAGGCAACGATGCCAAAATGTTCAGGCAAATTAATTACCTATCATTTAATTGTCAACCCGGGGTTTTGTAAAACTTGTGAAGCATGTGTGCACTGTATATGCTAGAAATTAACTTTCAACTTAGATCAATCTAACTTCGAAACCAAATAATGACAAACCAAATTCACCTATTCTAATTCAACAATCAACTCAAAAGAAATTATAGTACAATGCGCGAAATTGAAATTACATGAAATGAAAGCAAAAACAATCATTCTTAACCTCTCACATAGGAAAAGATATGAAAGAAAATAAAAACAATTGCTCTTAACTTCTAGGTAGAAAGCAAATAGAAACAATCATTCTTAACCTCTCACATGGGAAAATGTATGAAAGAAATAAAAAAAATCACTCTTAACCTCTCATAAATCTTAATCTATGAAAGCAATAAATCTTAATCTATGAAAAACAATAATTCTCACACATTGTAGGTGGCCAATCCAAAAGCATGAGAGATGGCAAGTTGAGAGGCTCCCAGTGCAAGCATTACCAATCAAGGTGAACATCACTTGTGAGCATGGTGCTAAACCTAAATTCCATTCATAAGTAATCTTAACTTTTCACCTGAGTATCTCCAACTTTACACATGCCTTTGAAAGGATGAGGCTCTCCTATTTATATAAAAACATAAGAAACTACCTCATCAATAGAGGTCCATTATTCTCCCCCTAGATCCCTAGAAAATCTCATAGAGTTACAACTCAAATAGGTAATGATGAGACACATATCCTCTTTGACCTTTATCCAAATCTTCTTCTATATCTTCAAGGAAATTGGAATTTGAGGATTGGAGGCCACATAAGGGTGCCTTGGAAGCTTCCAAATGACTTACACATGTCAGGAAACTCAAGCCACTTTTAACTATTAGCAAGTATATGTATTTTTTCTAAGTGTTAACCATTTAATTCACTTCTAATGCTAGAAATCATTAACTTTAGGAAAACACAAATGGAACCCATATAATTATGAAAATGGAGGCTAATGAAAGGTTATATGGTCATGGAGTTGTGACATGTAAGTGAAATGGTGGCAATAAAGGTGAAAGTGGATGATATTTTGAATGAATTTTGGAGGCTCTATAATATTTATCATAATAAATGTTTAAAAATGTTAATTAATTGTTTCTTTGGTAGGGTGACCTTTTTTTTTTTTTCTCAGGGGACATTTTAGTTGTAGAGCTAACCAAGTTAGCAGTTGATTGTTTCTCAGTCTAGAAGTCATCTAAATGTTTATGTATTACATTCATGTCCACTTAGAGACATGCAAGGTCATCGTTCAACTTCGAATTCTTCTTAGCTAAAGCCACTAATCCTGCTTCAGCAATATCAACTCTGCTTTCTTCAACCACAAGTTTTCCTTGAAGCTTTTGTAGTACAGTTTTCATATCAGACAATTTGCCATACAATACCTGCAATTCAACCCCCATTTCCATAGATGATACATCAAGCTAATGAGTAGAGAAAATGGTCTAAATATGGAATTAACACCTTAACTTATCAACTTTAATAATTGTAGGTAGGTGGGGTTTAGAATCTAAATTTAATACCAACTTGACAATTCTTTGTAGGTGGAACCAGAATCAATCCCATTGAAGGAGTAGGAGTAAGTAACTTTTAAACAAACCTTCATTATTGTTGGCCTTACCTAGTATATTCATCTCTATTTAGTCTTAACACCAAATTGCAATCAAAATTGGTTAGATCCTTTGGGCATGCAACATTGCTGAGCAATACCATTAAGTGTTATTCGGTAGGGTGATTTATTTATTTATTTGTTTTGTCTCAGGGGACATTTTAGTTGTAGAGCTAACCAAGTGAGCAGTTGACTATTTTTGAGCCTAAACCTCATATGAACACTTTTGTCTTGCATCCATGTGGACCTAGAGACATGCAAGGTCATCATTCAACTCTGAATTTTGTTTAGCTAAAGCCACTAATCTTGCTTCAGCAATATCCGCTCTACTTTCTTTAGCCACAAGTTTGCCTTGAATGTTTTGAAGTACAATTTTCATCTTAAGCAACTTGCCATACAGTACCTGCAATTCAACCCCCATTGCCAAAGATGATACAACAAGCTAATGAGCAGAGAAAATGGTCTAAAAAGGGAATTAACATCTTAACTTATCAACCTTAACAATTGCAGGTAGGTGGGGTTTAGAATCTAAAAGTAATACCAACTCGACAGTTGTTTGTAGGTGAAACTAGAATCAATCCCATCTGAGGAGTAGAAGTAGCTTTTAAACCGACCTCCATTGGTGTAAGGGATCACTCGTGCTCTTGGTATCCCCATTGCTAATGTTTTGAAAGATGAAGGAAAGGTGTAATTTAAAAAGAAATTGTAGCCAAATACTTGGAAATGGATTGCATTTCGAGTGCTGAAAAACTTTATGAGCTATTCTTTTCAAAAACAAATGTGCTTGCCTCATTTCATGGTTCCTACTCAACCAAATTTGTACATGATTGGATTCTAGTTCCTATTCAAACAAATTTGTACATGATTGGATTCAAACTTTTAGTTAAACTGATGATAATGGAATTGTCAGTATTCTATGATAATCAAAGATACAAGAATGGGGAAATTCTCATTATTTGATTTTCTTTTTGTTGGTAAATATGAATCTCTATCACACCTCACGACAAGCTAGCTAACTACCAAAACCGCCTACGTCTTGATTCTCTCTCTCTGAGCTAAAATTCAGAGCTCCACCTTCGGCTATCCTTAACTCCTCACTATTGAGCTACTTCATGGTGTCTTTGAGTATACATATCTATGCCTTTTTCACGCTTTGATCCTCTGTGAAATCCACTCCTCACAGTTGACTGTATTGATTGGGTTAAATTCTTTACCAATTAGTATCTCTCTATGTATAAGTATATATGTTATGGTCTCTTTTCTCATTATTAATCACTTCTAACGGAAGAATTAACATAGAGACATCAAGTTGCATTTTGATGAAAATTTATTAGTACTATAAAAAATATATATAATTTTGATTCTTGTGAATAATGGAGAAAGGTTATGCATTCTTTGCTAGCAGTAAAGATCTGAACTTTTTTGTTTCTATTTTTAATAACTAATTATTATCATGATGTGGCACACATTTCCATCCTGAACGGTTAACCTCGGAGTAATACAAGTAATGTAGTTGACTTACAACAGTCGAACTGAAATCCTTCAGTGATGAGGCCATGAGCAGGGATTTGTTCTGTGAAAGTCACCAAGGACTTGCACATGGACCCAAATGCAAGCATAAGCACATGTTTCCCATGAGGGGAAAACATGTTTCTAGGGAGATATGAACCCTGTTAGGGACAAAAATGGCTACCTACTTTCATTAAACAAACAACCCTCCATTGACTAATTTGTAGCATCCAAAAATACATGTCTCCTTATTATGTATATGTATGTATGTGGAAGTTTGGAGTTTGATTTGAGGGGAAATAATTTTAGCACCTGAAATACTTAGTCAATGCTTGCTATTCATTTATAGATTTGTTTGGAATAGGTTTTTGGGAATAAAATCCAAATATAATAAGTAACACTGCTTATAGGGGCCTCGTTCTAATGTGACTCATTCTTCAAGTTCTAGTTGTAATAGCAAAGGTAAGGGTCCTATGATTGGGGGAGTTGTTGGTGGGATTATAGCACTAGCACTTCTTCTTGTTATCTGTTGCTATGTTCATCAACGTCGTAGTGAGTTAGCTAGTGACAAGAAACTTGGATGGTTTCCCCTACCATTCTATGCTAGTAATTCACACATCATTGGGAGAAGAGTTTCAACTACTTTTGGAAAGAGTGGTACTGGGAGTTATGTGTCATCTACACCTTCCAGTTTTTGTAGACATTTTACCTTTGCAGAGATACAAGAGGCTACCAAAAACTTTGATGACTCACAGATTCTTGGTGTTGGTGGTTTTGGGAAAGTTTATGAAGGAGTGATTGATGGTGGTGGTGTCAAGGTTGCAGTTAAGATAGGAAACCCGCTAGCAGAACAAGGAATCCATGAATTCCAGACAGAAATAAAGATGCTTTCTAAGCTCAGGCATCATCATTTGGTGTATCTTATTGGTTACTGCAAAGGAAATTATAGCTTATAAAGAATCTCTATTTCTATTTGGAATTCATGTATACCTTGTTCTTCTACCGGGTTTCCTCTCTTAACTACAACCCTGACAGCACCACCATCAATCTCTCCTTCATAAACTTTCCCAAAACCACCAACACCATGAATCTATGATTCATCAAAGTTTTTGGTAGCCTCTTATATCTCTATAAAGGTAAATTGTCTACAAAAACTGGAAGGTGCAAATGACACATAGCTCCCAGTACTACTCTTTGCAGAAGTAGTTGAAACTTTGCTCCCAATGGTGTGTGAATTACCACAATAGAATGGTAGGGGAAACCATCCAAGTTTCTTGTCACTGGCTGACCCACTACAACGTTGATGAACAAAGGAACAGATAACAAGAAGAAGTGCTAGTGTTGTAATCCCTCCAGCAACTCCCCCAATAATAGGACCCTTACCTTTGCTACTATAGCTAGAACTTGAAGGAGTCACATTAGAACCAGGCCCCTGTAAGCAGTGATACTTATTAGATTTGGATTTTATTCCTGAAAACCTATTCCAAACATATTTATAGATGAATAGAAAGCATTGACTAGGTATTTCAAGCGCTAAAATTATTTCCCCTTAAATCAAACTCTGAATTTCCACATACATACATATACATAATAAGGAAACATGTATTTCTAGAATGCTACAAACTAGTCAATGGAGGGTTGTAAGTGCAGTGAAAGTATGGAACCATTAGTGTCCCTAATAGGGTTTATATCTCCCTGGAAACATGTTTTCCCCTCGTGGGACACATGTGCTTATGCTTGCATTTGAGGCCATGTGCAAGTCCTCGGTGACTTTCACAGAACAAATCCCTGCTCATGGCCTCATTGCTAAAGGATTTCAGTTTGACAGTTGTAAGTCAACTACATTACTTGTATTACTCTCAAGTTGACCATTCAGGATGGACATGTGTCCAACATCATGATAATAATTAGTTATTGAAAATAGAAACAAAAAAGTTCAGATCTATACTCCTATATATATATATATATATATATATAGATATAGATATATATATATATATATATATATATATATATATATATATATATATATATAACTAATAAAATTTCATCAAATTGCAGCTTGATGTCTTTGTGTTTATGCTTCCGTTCCAAGTGTTTAATAGCGAACAAAGAGACCACAACATAGAGAGTTAATGATTGGCAAGGAAGTTAACCTATTTAATACAATCAACTATGAGGAGTGGCTTTCACAGAGGATCAAAGCCTGAAAAAGGCATAGGCATGTTTACTCAAAGACATCATGAAGTAGCTCAATAGTTAGGAGCTAAGGATAACCGAAGGCGAAGCTCTGAATTTTAGCTGAGAGAGAATCAAGACTTAGCCAGTTTTTCTAGTTAGCCAGCTTGTCTTAGGCCTGATAGAGCTTCATATTTAGCAACAAAAGGAAAAACCAATAATGAGAAATTTCCCATTCTTGTATCTTTGATTATCATAGAATAGTGACCATTCCATTACCATTAGTTTAACTAAAAGTTTGAATCCATCATCCATCATGTAAAAATTTGGTTAAATAGGATTGCCAGTTGCGAGGGTTGCTGGAGGAGATATATCAAGAGACATTGATAAAATGTTTCTACGTGTTGATTTTCAATGAGAAAGAAGGAAGAAAATGGAGCAAGGAGATTAGTTAGACTAAACAGTGTTTGCGTAGCCAAGCCAACTCAACTCTATAGAAAAAACGCCAACTCTATAGGAAAAGAAAAAACATTTTTGACGTAATGATAATTAATCATTAACTTATTTCAATGTAATTAATATTATTTTACAGATATTCAAAATAAAAAACAAAACAATAACAGAAAAAAACAAAAACACAAGGTTGTCTTTTTAAAGTGCAAGTGTGGATAAACAATTACTTTAAAAGAAATCGGTGCTTACAGTCGAATGTAGAATCGTTTGAATTTGATCCCCATCATGGATCTATATATCCGCGTTTAAAATGAATCTTTGAATTTGATGCCTATCATGGATCTATATATTTGCGTTTAAAATTAATCTATGCTAGTGTATTCGGGGAAAATAAAATGACATTGCCGAAAACTGAGCCTTATCACTTGAAGATTCATGGAATGCTTATTATAAACGTGGATAAAATGCCTGTTGTAAAGGATGATGAATCTGATCAACGCATAGGTGAGTAATTGTGTTATGTACTGCAGGAACAACAATTACCTGTCTACCATTTCAACTACTCGCTGAGGCTCTTTCACGTATTTCGTTGAAGGTTGTTGCCCATGTTTCGTCTCAGGTACCACCAACGGCCGTCCAAGAGCAGTGCCTGTCATATTTTTGAAAATTCAAAAGCTCCTGCCTGCTTCGCATCGAATGCAAAAAATCCAAAGAAAAACAAACAATGACAGTACACTTTGATAGCCGCACATTTTGGTTGCAGAGGGCGTTCGACCGTTCAACGCTGTAACAGTCCGCATATTATAAGACGATTAAGATGCGATCGTATCTATATCACTTTTCACTAATACAAGATCTCTGAGCAAATATTAAGCAAGATAGGATTCTGTACTTCAGGGAATGAAAATGCAAGAAGAGTTGCAGAAGGTCATAGATGAAATGCTGCGAGGTTAATTCTTACAAATTAAACTATAACTGCAGCGAGGAATCTCGCATATAGTCGACTGCACATGGCAAGACCATGACCAAGTTTGTATAGAACTCAGGTCGTGTTCAGTGTGCACGAATATGCATGAACGCTTGGCCCCTTTCTATACAATTAACTGTGCCAACATGTGGGTGAGAGCACTTTACAAAGAAATGGAAAACGATAACTGTTTGATGAATGAGATAGCCTAAAATCACGGCTGTCCAAAACCACCATTTCTGATGTGGGAAAAGTCTGAACTCTTGCATAGTTATAGGAATCGTAATATATCAAGGACTTTATGCAGGTTTCCTTTGGTGCTAAAGCCTTTTCCATATCTACCAACAATACAAACAATTGTCATGGCCTTTTCCACCGTCCGAATCCTTCGTCCAGATTGAACAGAATGTGTATATACGTACATTCGCCGTCCAAACCTTGAACAGAATGTGTATATACATACATTCGCCGTCCAAACCTTGAACGTCAGAATGTGTATATAGATACATTCGCCATCCAAATCTTGGTGAACATTGCGGGGTATCTTTATATAGATTATAGATTTCTGAATCATGAAAGATCCTGAAATTATATCATGATGAAGACTGTGGGGGTATTTTTAGATGGATTATAGATTTTTTGAGTATTTCATAATCGAATAGATATGAGTGCGTTAATGGTTTAACTTCACACTCATATTTATTAGATTTTAAAATATTTCAAAAATTTACAATCAATTTTAATTTAAAAAATAAAAATTCACAACAAAAACAAGAATTCACAATCAATTTAAACAATCAACTTAAAAGAAATTATAGTACAATTATAGTACAGTTCGCGGAATTGAAATTACATGAAATGAAAGCAAAAACAAAGAAAATAAAAACAATTGCTCTTAACTTCTAGGTAGAAAGCAAATAGAAACAATCATTCTTAACCTCTCACACGGGAAAATGTATGAAAGAAATAAAAAGAATCACCCTTAACCTCTCATAAATCTTAATCTATGAAAGCAATAAATCTTTATCTATGAAAAACAATAAATCTCACACATTGTAGGTGGCCAATCCAAAAGCATGAGAGATGGCAAGTTGAGAGGCTCCCAGTGCAAGCATTACCAATCAAGGTGAACATCACTTGTGAGCATGGTGCTAAATCTAAATTCCATTCATAAGTAATCTTAACTTTTCACCTGAGTATATCCAACTTTACACATGCCTTTGAAAGGATGAGGCTCTCCTATTTATACAGAAACATAAAAAACTACCTCATTAATGGAGGTCCGTTATTCTCTCCCTAGATCCATAGAAAATCTCATAGAGTTACAACTCAAATAGGTAATGATGAGACACATATCCTCTTTGACCTTTATCGAAATCTTCTTCTATATCTTCAAGGAAATTGGAATTTGAGGATTGGAGGTCACATAAGAGTGCCTTGGAAGCTTCCAAATGACTTACACATGTCAGGAAACTCAAGCCACTTTTAACTATTAGCAAGTATATGTATTTTTTCTAAGTGTTAACCATTTAATTCACTTCTAATACTAAAAATCATTAACTTTAGGAAAACACAAATGGAAGCCATATAATTATGAAAATGCTGGATAATGAAAGGTTATATGGTCATGGAGTTGTGACATTTGAGTGAAATGGTGGCAATAAAATTGAAAGTGGATGATATTTTGAATGCATTTTGGAGGCTCTATAGTATTTATCATAATAAATGTTTAAAAATGTTAATTATTTGTTTTTTTGGTAGGGTGATTTTTTTTTTGTTTTTTTTTTCTCATGGGACATTCTAGTTGTAGAGCTAACCAAGTCAACAGTTGATTGTTTCAGTCTAGACCTCATATAAATGTTTATGTATTACATCCATGTGGACCTAGAGACATGCAAGGTCATCGTTCAACTTCGAATTCTTCTTAGCTAAAGCCACTAATCCTGCTTCAGCAATATCAACTCCACTTTCTTCAACCACAAGTTTTCCTTGAAGGTTTTGTAGTACAGTTTTCATATCAGACAACTTGCCATACAATACCTACAATTCAACCCCCATTTCCATAGATGATACATCAAGCTAATGAGCAAAGAAAATGGTCTAAATATGGAATTAACACCTTAACTTAACAACTTTAATAATTGTAGGTAGGTGGGGTTTAGAATCTAAATTTAATACCAACTTGACAATTGTTTGTAGGTGGAACCAGAATCAATCCCATTGAAGGAGTAGGAGTAAGTAGCTTTTAAACAAACCTTCATTATTGTTGGCCTTACCTAGTATGTTCATCTCTATTTAGTCTTAACACCAAATTGCAATCAAAATTGGTTAGATCCCTTGGGCATGCAACATTGCTGAGCAATACCATTAAGTGTTATTCGGTAGGGCGATTTATTTATTTTGTCTCAGGGGACATTTTAGTTGTAGAGCTAACCAAGTGAGCAGTTGACTATTTCTCAACCTAAACATCATATGAACGCTTTTGTATTGCATCCATGTGGACCTAGAGACACGCAAGGTCATCATTCAACTTCGAATTTTGTTTAGCTAAAGCCACTAATCCTGCTTCAGCAATATCCGCTCTGCTTTCTTTAGCCACAAGTTTGCCTTGAAGGTTTTGAAGTACAATTTTCATCTTAAACAACTTGCCATACAGTACCTGCAATTCAACCCCCATTGCCAAAGATGATACAACAAGCTAATGAGTAGAGAAAATGGTCTAAAAATGGAATTAACATCTTAACTTATCAACCTTAACAATTGCAGTTAGGTGGGGTTTAGAATCTAAAATTAATACCAACTCGACAATGGTTTGTAGGTGAAACTAGAATCAACCCCATCCGAGGAGTAGAAATAGCTTTTAAACTGATCTCCATTGGTGTAAGGGATCACCCGTGCTCTTGGTATCCCCATTGCTAATGTTTTGAAAGATGAAGGAAAGGTGTAATTAAAAAAGAAATTGTAGCCAAATACTTGGAAATGGATTGCATTTCGAGTGTTGAAAAACTTTATGAGCTATGCTTTTCAAAAACAAATGTGTTTGCCTAATTTCATGGTTCTTATTCAACCAAAGTTGTACATGATTGGATTCTATTTCCTATTCAAACAAATTTGTACATGATTGAATTCAAACTTTTAGTTAAACTGATGATAATGGAATTGTCAGTATTCTATGATAATCAAAGATACAAGAATGGGAAGATTCTCATTATTTGATTTTCTTTTTGTTGGTAAATATGAATCTCTATCACACCTCACGACAAGCTGGCTAACTACCAAAACCGCCTACGTCTTGATTCTCTCTCTTTGAGCTAAAATTCAGAGCTCCACCTTCAGTTATCCTTAACTCCTCACTATTGAGCTACTTCACGGTGTCTTTGAGTAGACATGTCTATGCCTTTTTCACGCTTTGATCCTCTGTGAAATCCACTCCTCATAGTTGACTGTATTGATTGGGTTAAATTCCTTACCAATCATTATCTCTCTATGTATAAGTATATATGTTATCGTCTCTTTGCCCATTATTAATCACTTGGAACAGAAGCATTAACATAAAGACATCAAGTTGCATTTTGATGAAAATTTATTAGTACTATAAAAAATATATATAATTTTGATTTTTGTGAATAATGGAGAAAGGTTATGCATTCTTTGCTAGCAGTAAAGATCTGAACTTTTTTTTTCTATTTTTAATAACTAATTCTTATCACGATGTGGCACACATTTCCATCCTGAATGGTTAACCTCGAACTAATACAAGTAATGTAGTTGACTTACAACTGTCAAACTGAAATCCTTCAGTGATGAGGCCATGAACAGGGATTTGTTCTGTGAAAGTCACAAAGGACTTGCACATGGACCCAAATGCAAGCATAAGCACATGTTTCCCATGAGGGGAAAACATGTTTCTAGGGAGATATGAACCCTGTCAGGGACAAAAATGGCTACCTACTTTCATTAAACAAACAACCCTCCATTGACTAATTTGTAGCATCCAAAAATACATGTTTCCTTATTATGTATATGTACGTATGTGGAAGTTCGGAGTTTGATTTGAGGAGAAATAATTTTAGCGCCTGAAATACTTAGTCAATGCTTGCTATTCATTTATAAATTTGTTTCGAATAGTTTTTTGGGAATAAAATCCAAATCTAATAAGTAACACTGCTTATAGGGGCCTGGTTCTAATGTGACTCATTCTTCAATTTATAGTTGTAATAGCAAAGGTAAGGGTCCCATGATTGGGGGAGTTGCTGGTGGGATTATAGCACTAGCACTTCTTCTTGTTATCTGTTGCTATGTTCATCAACGTCGCAGTGGGTTAGCTAGTGACAAGAAACCTGGATGGTTTTCCCTACCATTCTATGCTGGTAATTCACACATCAATGGGAGAAAAGTTTCAACTACTTTTGGAAAGAGTGGTACTGGGAGTTATGTGTCATCTACACCTTCCAGTTTTTGTAGACATTTTACCTTTGTAGAGATACAAGAGGCTACCAAAAACTTTGATGACTCACAGATTCTTGGTGTTGGTGGTTTTGGGAAAGTTTATGAAGGAGTGATTGATGGTGGTGGTGTCAAGGTTGTAGTTAAGATAGGAAACCCGCTAGCAGAACAAGGTATCCATGAATTCCAGACAGAAATAAAGATGCTTTCTAAGCTCAGGCATCATCATTTGTTGTATCTTATTGGTTACTGCGAAGAAAATTATAGCTTATAAAGAATCTCTATTTCTATTTGGAATTCATGTATACCTTGTTCTTCTACCGGGTTTCCTCTCTTAACTACAACCTTGATAGCACCACCATCAATCTCTCCTTCATAAACTTTCCTAAAACCACCAACACCAAGAATCTATGACTCATCAAATTTTTTGGTAGCCTCTTGTATCTCTATAAAGGTAAAATTTCTACAAAAATTGGAAGGTGCAAATGACACATAGCTCCCAATACTACTCTTTGCAGAAGTAGTTGAAACTTTGCTCCCAATGGTTTGTGAATTACTACCAAAGAATGGTAGGGGAAACCATCCAAGTTTCTTGTCACTAGCTGACCCACTACGACGTTGATGAACAAAGCAACAGATAACAAGAAGAAGTGCTAGTGTTGTAATCCCTCCAGCAACTCCCCTAATAATAGGACCCTTACCTTTGCTACTACAGCTAGAACTTGAAGGAGTCACATTAGAACTAGGCCCCTGTAAGCAGTGATACTTATTAGATTTGGATTTTATTCCTGAAAACCTATTCCAAACATATTTATAAATGAATAGCAAGCATTGACTAGGTATTTCAAGCGCTAAAATTATTTCCCCTTAAATCAAACTCTGAATTTCCACATACATACATATACATAATAAGGAAACATGTATTTCTAGAATGCTACAAACTAGTCAATGGAGGGTTGTCAGTGCAGTGAAAGTATGGAACCTTTATTGTCCCTAATAGGGTTCATATCTCCCTGGAAACATGTTTGCCCCTCGTGGGACACATGTGCTTATGCTTGCATTTGGGGCCATGTGCAAGTCCTCGGTGACTTTCATAGAACAAATCCCTGCTCATGGCCTCATTGCCAAAGGATTTCAGTTTGACAGTTGTAAGTCAACTACACTACTTGTATTACTCTCAAGTTGACCATTCAGGATGGACATGTGTGCCACATCATGATAATAATTAGTTATTGAAAATAGAAACAAAAAAGTTCAGATCTATACTCCTAGCAAAGAATACATAACCTTTCTCCATTATTCACAAAAATCAAAATTATATATATATATATATATATAGATAAATATATATAACTAATAAAATTTCATCAAATCGCAGCTTGATGTCTTTGTGTTTATGCTTCTGTTCCAAGTGTTTAATAGCGAACAAAGAGACCACAACATAGAGACTTATACATAGAGAGTTAATGATTGGCAAGGAAGTTAACCTATTTAATACAACCAACCATGAGGAGTGGCTTTCAGAGAGGACTGAAAAAGGCATAGGCATGTCTACTCAAAGACATCATGAAGTAGCTCAATAGTTAGGAGCTGAGGATAACCGAAGGCGGAGCTTTGAATTTTCGCTGAGAGAGAGAATCAAGACTTAGCCGGTTTTGCTAGTTAGCCAGCTTGTCTTAGGCCTAATAGAGCTTCATATTTATCAACAAAAGGAAAAACCAATAATGAGAAATTTCCCATTCTTGTATATTTGATTATCATAGAATAGTGACCATTCCATTACCATCAGTTTAACTAAAAGTTTGAATCCATCATCCATCATGTACAAATTTGGTTAAATAGGATTTCCAGTTGCCAGGGTTGCCGGAGAAACATTGATAAAATGTTTCTACGTGTTCATTTTCAATGAGAGAGAAGGAAGAAAATGGAGCTAGGAAATTGGTTAGACTAAACAGTGTTTGTCCAGCCAAGCCAACTCAACTCTATAGAAAAACGCCAACTCTATAGGAAAGAAAAAACTTTTTGACCTAATGATAATTAATCATTAACTTATTTCAATGTACTTAATATTATTTTACAGATATATACAAATATGCAAAATAAAAACACAAGGTTGTCTTTTTAAAGTGCAAGTGTGGATAAACAATTACTTTAAAAGAAACCGGTGCGATGTAGAATCGTTTGAATTTGATCCCCATCATGGATCTATATATCCGCGTTTAAAATGAATCTTTGAATTTGATCCCTAGCATTTAAAATTAATCTATGCTGGTGTATTCGGGGAAAATAAAATGACATTGTAGAATACTGAGCCTTATCAGTTGAAGCTTCATGAAATGCCTATTGTAAAGGATGATGAATCTGATCAACACATAAGTGAGTAATTGTGTTATGTACTGCAGGAACAACAATTACCTATCTACCATTTCAACTACTCGTTGAGGCTCTTTCACGTATTTCGTTGAAGGTTGTTGCCCATGTTTCGTCTCAGGTACCACCAACGGTCGTCCAAGAGCAGCGCCTGTCAGATTTTTGAAAATTCGAAAGCTCCTGCCTGCTTCGCATCGAATGCAAAAAATCCAAAGCAAAACAAACAATGACAGTACACTTCGATAGCCGCACATTTTGGTTGCAGAGGGCGTTCGACCGTTCAACGTTGTAACAGTCCGCATATTATAAGACGATTCAGCTGCGATCGTATCTATATCACTTTTCACTAATATTAAGCAAGATAGGATTCTGTACTTCAGGGTATGAAAATGCAAGAAGAGTTGCAGAAGGTCATAGATGAAATGCTGCGAGGTTAATTCTTACAAATATAACTATAACTGCAGCGAGGAATCTCGCCTATAGTCGACTGCACATGGCAAGACCATGACCAAGTTTGTATAGAACTCAGGTCGTGTTCAGTGTGCACGAATATGCATGAACTCTTGGCCCCTTTCTATATAAGAAACAAATTGTTATTAAAAGAAATAAAAAGCAGAGGTGGGGATTAATCTTCATACGTAGTCAACTCAATTAACTATGCCAACATGTGGGTGAGAGCACTTTACAAAGAAAACGGCAAACGATAACTGTTTGATGAATGAGATAGCCTAAAATCACGGCTGTCCAGAACCACCATTGCTGATGTGGGAAAAGTCTGAACTCTTGCATAGTTATAGGAATCGTAATATATCAAGGACTTTACGAAGGTAAGTAGGTTTCCTTTGGTGCTAAAGCCTTTTCCATATCTACCAACAATACAAACAATTGTCATGGCCTTTTCCACCTTCCAAATCCTTCGTCCAGACTGAACAGAATGTGTATATACATACATTCGCCGTCCAAACCTTGAACAGAATGTGTATATACATACATTCGCCGTCCAAACCTTGAACGTCAGAATGTGTATATAGATACATTCGCCATCCAAATCTTGATGAACATTGCGGGGTATATTTATATAGATTATAGATTTCTGAATCATGATAGATCCTGAAATTATATCATGATGAACCTTATGGGGGTATTTTTAGATGGATTATAGATTTTTAGAGTATTTCAGAATCGAATAGATATCAGTGCTGTCAACTGTTTAACTTCACACTCATATTTATTAGATTTTAAAATATTTCAAAAATTTACAATCAATTTTAATTTAAAAAATAAAAATTCACAACAAAAACAAGAATTCACAATCAATTTAAACTTAACTTAAAAACACATTATATGTATATATATTTTGTTAATTCAGGTATGAAATGTATAATCAATGAGTAATTTGTACAAGATCATTTTCATTAGGTTTTCTGATGAAAAAGGTTGACTATGAAAATCACTGTGAAATATAAAAGCTATATCATCAAATATGAGATTAAAAATTTCACACTTCAACATCTTGATCCTTGATAATAACATTTCAACTTCATTCCATCCAACATTGAAACTCAACTCTCCCTTGACACATCTGCCTCACATGCATGTCCAAAATAAATGGACTTTGTCTTTAGACTCATGTAACTTCTTTGTGAAGATATGCACTTATTCCAGCCAAATTTTGACCCGAGAGCCGTTGTTCGTACGAATTTTGACGACATGCACTTCACGTGTTTGTCTTATATCTTCTATCAAAATATCTCATGGAAATTGGAACCTCCTTCATATCATGAAATGTCAAAGTCTCCGACCGACCTGTTAACGGAGGCGATTTTTATTCATCATATATGAGTCAGAATTCTGGAAAATTTCTTGATACGAGTGGACAATTATGTAGACTTGTAACTTGCATAGCTGAACATGGTTGTCAATATATAATTATAGATGATTATGGTTAATCATTTTTTAAACATGGTTGGTCATTGTCAACCATAAATATATTAATATTTTTATATTTCATTAAACTAACAATATAATATTAATTTGAAAATTGACCATGTGGGCTATTGTTGAACATGGTTGACCATGGTTAATTATGTTGGTCGTTTTAACCATGGCACGCATCCTTTAAACAATTTCATCATCGTTGACCATGTTTTCTGTGGATGTTTATAGTTGATAATGGATGAAATGTTGAACTCTTAAACCATGGTCAAACATTGTTGGCCATGGTTAACAAAGTATGTAAGGCCATGGTGAATATGGTTGACTATGGTTGAATGGCTATGGTTAATCATATTTACCATCATTAACCATCGTGAACCATAAATATAACAATCTTTTTATGTGGTATTAATATAACAATGTAACATTAATCTTAACAATTGACCCTGTGGGTTATGGTTGGACATGGTTGACCATGGTTGATTATGTTGTCCATGTTAACCATGGCAAATCATCCTTTAAACAAGTTCATCATGGTTGAGGAAGTTATGTATGGACACCTATAGTTGATAATGAATGAAAATGTTGACCTCTAAAACATGGGTCAAACATGCTTGGCCATGGTTGACCAAGTAGTATGGCCATGATGATAACGGTTGACTATGGTTACCTATGCTCTATTAATAGTGAACATGGTTGTCAACATATAACTATAGATGACTATGGTTAATCATTAATTTACCATGGTTGACCATAGTCAACCATAAATATAAAAATGTATTTATGTGACATTAATCTAACAATATAATGTTAATGTTGGCAATTGTTACATTGTTGCACTAATGCTGACCATGGTTGATGTTATAGTAATGTTAACATTAATATTACATCGATGTTACAAAAAAGGTTACATTAATGGTTGAAGAGGGTTGAACATTGTTGCTCAAGGTAGCCCATGGTTGATTATCGCTACTTATAATAGATCATGGTTGAGCTTTGTTTATCATGGTTACTTATGGTTGACCCCCCTTTACTATGGTCGAATTGTGTTGACCATTGTCAACCATGGTTGACCATGATTACCATGTTCAACCATGGTGGACATAAGTCAACATGGTTCACTATCTTTAACCATTTTTATCATGGATGACCATGGTCATGTTAACTATGGTTTACCAGTCTCACCATGGCATACCTTGGTTGTCCATGATATCTATTGTTGAATATGGTCGTCTATGATTGACCATGGATACCCATGTTTAGCCATGTTTCCCCGTGGTTGTGATATCCCCTGGTTAATATTTCACTCTTGTTAATCATTGTAATTATTTAAATAGTTGAGAGAGGGACACAAACTCCATTACTTGAGGAAGGAGATTGCTTGAGGGAATGGTTGTTTTAAATATCAATCCTAGTTTGCTAAATGGTTTTAAAAGGGCTTACTAGGAAATAAATTAAACTGAAAGAAGACAACAAGCCCAAGTGTTTCTTGAGCTCCAACCATAAGTAAGAAAATGACATAAATTTAAGACAAGCATGGGCTACGCTATCAAACAAATGATTGTGTGGAGTCTTGGAAAAGGATAGACAGGTGGTATGTTAGAAGCATGAAAACAAGTCGACAATTTACGGTGAATTCACTCAGAGATTTTCTTTTGTATGTGCAGTGGAAGAGAACATGGGCGAGAGCACTACGAAAATTCCTTGAAGAGTCAAAGGTGTCATAGAGAGTCGCATAAGACCTAAACTCTAGAAAAGAGCACCATTTGAGGAATCCTTATTATGTAACACCCTCCTCCCACATCTACCCAAGCAACTGGCCAACCGGGGTAAACATGCGACGAGAGTCCCTTATGATATGATTCGACCTCCTATGTCACGTTAAGGAAGTGGAACCAACGGAAACACACCATACAAACATTCAACATCAGCCTTAGGAGCCTCAGGAACCAGCCCAACACTTCAGACAACTTGCCCTTGGGTCCCAATAAACTTTTGGAAAACTTAAGCCTCAATCGCTGTCATTCTATATGCATGACAACATCCAGAAACCTAGAGTCACTCTCATAGGCTTGCCTGCCAGCATCCAGAGACTCATTTGATCCGTTCTATGCCAGCGTCCCCGAGATTTCAGCCACTTTTTCAGGCCGAGAGCCCACATCACTATCCAAAAATTTCCTTATACCTTCAGAACACTAAAATAACATGGAAATGATAGTACTAAAGAAAATGCTTTTTTAAGACCTTGAATAGACCCCTACTAGCCATGACAGACATTCTTTCAAACATACCATGAATATGTAAACTACAGGTGTAAATAACAAATTTGAGCATATGGGTCTCAAACTTATCCACGATTCGCCATGATGAATATATTCCTTATCACATTAACTACCATTTCATCCATTAAAGCATAGATACATTGTTCATTCATATACAAGGAGAAGCATGATGAGAGCCATACATAGCTGCTGTGATAAAACATATACCTAACCATCATAATAGGAACATAAATGCCAATGAACACGTTTCCATATAAACCTCATATAATCCAATATAATGATCATAGAAAAGCAAGGAGAAATAACCTCTTATTGATTATGCAAAATCCAATCTTGGGATGGGACTTCAACATTCCACCCAACCATAGAATGGCCGAGTTAAATATTTCTTTAGCCATTCATCCCCGTGCAATATTCCAAAAATGAATGTGGGATCTCATCTACCACATTAATCAAAACTCATCAAGGGTTTATAGAGTCCATCCACCTCAACCCATCAAATAGTGATTCCACCTCACGGTTAGACATCAAAAAACCATCAACAGATTGGTCTCCATCCAAGCCTTCCAGGGCTTCTAGAGTGTTTGTCAAACCAAGGCTTCTTGGACTAGTAACTCAACCTACATCTTATACAGGGCTTCCAAAGCGTTTGTCCAACCAGGGCTTCCAGGACTAGTAACTCAACCCACCAAGGGCTTCCAGAGCATTTGTCCAACCAATGCTTCTAGGACTAGTAACTCAACCCAAGCTATTACAGGGATTCTAGAGTGTTTGTCCAACTAGGGCTTCTAGGACTAGTAACTCAACCCAAGCTAAGGAAACAAAAGAACCAACCAAAAAAACCAATGAAAGTAAACCCACAATCACCATGGCTATCCAAGAAATGGAAAGGCTAGGGAATCCACTATCAATCTAAGAAATCATCCATGCCAATGACAAACCATGCCCAAGAATCCAGATGCAAATGCCATGCATGCCAAAACTAGTGAAGGAAATATAACTCGGTGCCTGCAAGAAAATCCCGCTATAGTTGTTTATCCTCATGCCCTCTTGCACTTTCCTACTCTTCATTTTCCTTCTTGCTTCAAGAAGCCATGTATGCCACACCCTCCAAGACTTCTCCAAGAAAACTCTAAGTATCCAAGAAAATGAGAGAGAGAAGAGAGAGAGAGGGCTTAAAAGATGAACTGACCAAGTCTGAGCCAAGAGATTACACTGACTAAGAGCTTCCCAATTGATCCTTAGAAGCCTTCTTATTAATGAGGCCTCTACTTTCTTCATTTACCATTATTTTCCTTCATTTTCCTCCTCACATGAAACCTGTGACCTTTCACCTTCCTTTTCTCCTAATTTCCTTTATTTTCATAAATAAATGTGCCAAAAATTCCATTTTTCCTTTTCCAAAGCCTTAGATATTGTCTTTTCCATTTTCCTTAGCCATAATAAACTGAATCAACACCCACTAGGATGTTTCTCCCACCATTCAGCTTGGAATACGTTTCCCATCAACCGCGGCCTTATCTATTTTTACATCGAATATTGACCAGGGTTGTTACAGAACCCTCCCCCTTGGGGGAACACCATCCTTGGTGTTCAATGACACCTATAACCAATAAGACTATTGAAAAAGAAAACATCTCCACCCTCAAAGTAATACCAGGATTCACCTCCTTCCCAGGAAGTCTAGAATCTACTGCAAAGTCAAATCTTCTCACCTCCTTCCTCATGCAACAATCCATCACCACTTGTCCTCTCAATGAACAATTATCAACTCATTGTTCCAGGGCTCACTCCCAATGTGTATCTGATTCCATCTGGCAATGCTAATGACGAAAACAAATCTGTCGTGACCTTCCCTTCTCTACTATATAGTTCCTCGGGAAATCTGGTCACCCCATTTTGTGCAGTCACTAACCTTCCAAGTTCTACTGGTACCCCCATCTCGGGCAGTCCATCCCTTGGCAAGGCTTCCTCGTGTCGGAAGATACAAAACCAAAGCATATACCTGCCTCAAACCATCATAGTGGTCATATCATGCTCATGGAAATCATTGGACACTATTGGGTACCAGTGTCCCATAATGACCCTGCTTCTGAAGTGTTTTACTAGCATATTGTTGCATCTTCTAGTTTCTTTTTCTGACGTTGCTAATTCTTGTAGTCAATTTCAACCACTCAACCGGGCATGCTAATGCATTCCTGTACCAAGAACATAATTTCCATTAGATTCAAAATAAATTGAAATAACTTCAAATCGTACCTCATTGGTAGCTCGTCAATAAGGTACATTTATAATTTTGTTCGCTTCCTATCACAAGAAGTCAAACTAACATCTTTGACCAAATCATCATGTATAACATATCAAATTAGGTTAGCTAGAAACACAACCATCATAGATAAAAATCATAAATCACACGTAACCATCATAAATTAGAATCATAGATCACATGTAATAATCATAGACCAAAATCATAAATCACGTGCATAATAAAATTGAAATAAAATATTGAAATTTATCCTTTAATCAATCCTTGTCTTCCACCTTGTCTTTATTCCCTACACACTCCAGATCGGTTGCCAGACTCGACAAACACTAAGTGCCTTCTCCTAAACCGTTTGCCCGTACACAGTGTGTGCATCACACCCATACCACAACACACGACATACAACACCATGCGATACATCCATCTACACCTAATGTACAACATAAGACAATACATACTCATACGTCTAGTGTAAGACACAACACAACATGTCTAGTGACTATGGTTGACCATGGTTAAAAGGCGTTGATGAGGTTGACCATAGTTGAAGAGGGTTGATGAGTTTGATCATGGTTGACGTGGTCGACTATGCTTAAATAAAGGTGACCAAGATTGATAATGGTTGATCATGATTAACCATTAATGTAACAATGTATTAATGTTACAATAATCTAATAATCTTACGTTAATGTTGACCATTATTACATTATTATATTAATGTTGACCATGGTTGATAATGGAAGATGTTAGATTAATGTTAATGTTAATATTACATTAATGTTATAATTTCTTTTGCATCAATGGTGGAAGTGGGTCGATGGGATTGACCATGGTTGAAGAGAGTTGACCATTGTGTGTCAAGGAAAACCATGTTTGATCTCAGTTGACCATGATTGACGATGAGTACTGTGGAGGGATTTAGAGGAAATAATATTGTTGATCTTAGTTTAACATGGTTGACCATTGTTACATTGTTACAATAATGTTACAATAATGTTGACCATTGTTATCCATGGTTGATGTTACTATAATGTTATATCTAATGTTACATTAACGTTAGAAAAATGGTTACATTAATGGTTGAAGTGGGTTGACGAGGTTGACCATGGTTGAAGAGATTCGACCATGTTGGTCAAGTTAGACCATGGATAATGTGAGTTGAACATGATTGATAATGATTACCATGGTTTACCTTAATTTACCATGATTGACAATGATTACTATGGTTGATCACAGATTTAGGAGAAGATTATGGTTGACCTCAATTTACCATGGTTGACCAAGTAAAGTATGTATGGCCATGGTAACCATGGTTAACTATTGTTGAGATGGTTTTATTAGGGTTCAACTTGTTGTCCATGTTTGATCATGGCGATAAATTTTTCCCATCACTAAGCTTGTTTGACCATGGTTGATTATGGTCAATACCTATGCTTTACTATGAGTGAACATGGTTGTCAACATATAACATAGATGACAATGGTTAATTATTCTTTTACCATCATTTTCCATGTTCAACCATAAGTAAATGGTTGACCATGGTTAACCATGGTCACCCATAAATATAACAATGTTTTTATGTGGCATTAATCTAACAATGTAACATTAATGTTGGCAATTGATCACGTGGGCTATGGTTGAACATTAATAACCACAATTTATTATGTCGGCCATGTTAACCATCGTGAAGCATCCTTTAAACAAGTTCATCATGGTTAACCATGTTGTCTATGAATGTTTATAGTTGATAATGGATGAAAATGTTGACCTCTTAAGCAATGGTCAAACATTACTAGTTATGGTTGACCAAGTAAAATATGTATGGCCTTGGTGACCATGGTTGACTATAGTTGAGATGGTTTGGCCATGGTTGAACAACTTTTCCTTGTTTGACCATGCTGAGTGTGTTTGGCTATCACTAAGCTTATTTGACCATGGTTGACTATAGTCACCTATGCTTTATTGTGAGTGAACATGGTTGTCAATATATAATTATAGATGATTATGGTTAATCATTTTTTAAACATGGTTGGCCATTGTCAACCATAAATATACTAATATTTTTATGTGCCATTAAACTAACAATATAACATTACTTTGAAAATTGACCATGTGGGCTATTGTTGAACATGGTTGACCATGGTTAATTATGTTGGTTGTGTTAACCATGGCCAGGCATCCTTTAAACAAGTTCATCATCGTTGACCATGATGTCTGTGGATGTTTATAGTTGATAATGGATGAAATGTTGAACTCTTAAACCATGGTCAAACGTTGTTGGCCATGGTTAACAAAGTATGTAAGGCCGTGGTGACCATCATTGACTATGGTTAATCATATTTACCATCGTTGACCATGGTGAACCATAAATATAACAATCTTTTTATGTGGCATTAATATAACAATGTAACATTAATGTTAACAATTGACCCTGTGGGCTGTGGTTGGACATGGTTGACCATGGTTGATTATGTTGTCCATGTTAACCATGGTCAATCATCCTTTAAACAAGTTCGTCATGGTTGACCAAGTTATGTAAGGATGTTTATGGTTGATAATGAATGAAAAAGTTGACCCCTAAAACAATGGTAAAACATGCTTGGCCATGGTTCACCAAGTAAAGTGGTATGCCCATGATGAGAATGGTTGACCAAGTAAAGTATGTATGGCCATGGTTGACTATGGTTACCTATGCTCTATTATGAGTGAACATGGTTGTCAACATATAACTATAGATGACTATGGTTAATCATTATTTTACCATTGTTGACCATAGTCAACCATAAATATAAAAATGCATTTATGTGACATTAATCTAACAATATAACATTTGTTGACAATTGTTACATTGTTACACTAATGCTGACCATGGTTGATGTTATAGTAATGTTAACATTAATATTACATCGATGTTACAAAAAATGTTACATTGATGGTTGAAGAGGGTTGAACATTGTTGCTCAAGGTAGCCCATGGTTGACCTTGGTTGATTATTGCTACTTATGATAGATCGTGGTTGACCTATGTTTATCATGGTTAATTCTGGTTGACCCCCCTTTAGCATGGTTGAATTGCGTTGACCATTGTCAACCATGGTTGACCACGATTACCATGTTCAACCTTGATGACCATAAGTCAACATGGTTCACTATATTTAACCATTTTTATCATGGATGACCATGGTCATGTTGACTATGGTTTACGAGTCTCACCATGGCATACCTTGGTTGTCCATGATATCTATGGTTGAATATGGTCGTCTATGATTGACCATGGATACCCATGTTTAGCCATGTTTCCCCATGGTTGTGATTTCCCCTAGTTAATATTTCACTCTTGTTAATAATTGTAATTATTTAAATTGCTGAGAGAGGGACACAAAATCCATTACTTGAGGAAGGCGATTGCTTGAGGGAATGGTTATTTTAAATATCAGTCCTGTTTTTCTAAGTGGTTTTAAGTGGGCTTACTAGGAAATAAATTAAACTGAAAGAAGATGATAGGCTTGAGCTCCAACCATAAGTAAGAAAATGACATAAATTTAAGACAGGCATGGGCTATGCTATCAAACAAATGATTGCATGGAGCCTTGGAAAAAGACAGACATGTGGTATGCTAGAAGCATGAAAACAGGTTGGAAAGTTAGGGTGAATTCACTTAGAGATTCTCTTGTGTATGTGTAGTGGAAAAGAACATGGGCGAGAGCACTGTGAAAATTCTCGAAGAGTTAGAGGTGTTGTAGAGAGCCACATAATACTTAAACTCTAGAAAAGAGCACCAGTTGAGGAATCCATTGAGAAAACCTTATTGTGTAACACCCTCCTCCCACATCTACCCAAGCAACTGGCCAGCCAGGGTAAACATGTGACGAGAGGCCATTATGATATGATTCGACTTACTAAGTCATGTTAAGGAAGTGGAACTGACGAAAACACACCATATAGACATTCAACATCAGCTTCAGGATTCTCAGGAACCATCCCAACACTTCAGACAACTTTCCCTTGGGTCCCACTAAACTTTTGGAAAACTTAAAACTTAATCACTCTCATTATATAGGCATGAAAACATCCAGAAACCTAGAGTCACTCTCACAGGCTTGCCTTCCAGCATGCAGAAACTCATTTTATCAGTTCTATGCCAGCATCCCCGAGATTTTAGCCACTTTTTCAGGCCAAGAGACCAGGTCATTGCCCAAAATTTCATGATACCTTCATAACAGTAAAATAACATGGAAATTACAGTACTAAAGAAAATACTTTTTTAAGACCTTGACTAGACCCCTACTAGCCATGACATGCATTTTGTCAAACATATCATGAATATGTAAACTACAGCTGTAAATAACAAATCTGATCATATGTGTCTCATACTTATCTGAGATTCACCATGAATAATTGATTCCTTATCACATTACCTGCAATTCCATCCTTTAAACCATATATACATTGTTCATCCATATACAAGGAGAAACATGATGAGAGCCATACATAGTTGTTGTCATAAAACCTATACACAACCATCATAATAGGACAAAAATACTAATGAACTCGTTGCCATATAAGCCTCATATAATCCAATATAATGCTCATAGAAATACAAGGAGAAATAACCACTTATTGATGATGCAAAATCCAAGCTCGGGGTGGGACTTCAATGTTCCACCCAACCATAGATTGGTTGCACTAAATCTTTCTTCAACCATTCACCCCATGCAATATTCCAAAAATGAATGTGGGATCTCATATACCACATAAATCAAAACTCATCAAGGGTTTCTAGAGGCCATCCACCTCAACCCATCAAATAGTGATTCCACATCATGGTGAGTCATCAAAAAACCATCAATAGATTGGTCTCCATCCAAGCCTTCCAAGGCTTCCAGAGCATTTGTTAAACCAAGTTTTCTAGGACTAGAAACCCAACCCATAACTTATACAGGGCTTCTAGAGCATTTGTCCAACTAGGGCTCCCATGACTAGTAACTCATTCCACCAAGGGCTTCGAGAGAATTTGCCATACAAGGCTTCCAGGACTAGTAACTCAACCTAAGCTATTACAGGAATTCTAGAGTGTTTGTCCAACCAGGGCTTATAGGACTCGTAACTCAACCCAAGCTAAGGAAACAAAAGAACCAACCAAAAAAACAATGAAAGTAAACCCACAATCACCATGGCTATCTAGGAAATGGAAAGGCTAGGAAATCCACTATCAATCAAAGAAATCCTCCATGCCATTGACAGATCATGACCAAGAATCTAGATGCAAATGCCATGCGTGCCAAAACTAGTGAAGGAGATATACATGCAACTCGGTACCTACAAGAAAATCCCACTATAGTTGTTGATCCTAATGTCCTCTTGCACTTTCCTACTCTTCATTTTCCTTCTTGCTCCAATAACCCAAGTATGCCACACCCTTCAAGAGTGCTCCAAGAAAACTCTATTCCCCTTGGACCTTGTTTCCAGGAAAACTAGTGTCTACTCTTTAGGCACGCTGATAAGGATAGACTCAACATCTCCAACACTTTGAAGAATTGGAGGAAAAACTTCTCAGGAAATGAAATCATTAATAAAGCATGGACTTTGGTTCCATGCTTTATAATCTGGGATGTTTGGAAAGAATGCAATAGTCAGATCTTCAAGA
Organism: Pinus tabuliformis; assembly: GCA_031772625.1. Lineage (NCBI taxonomy): Eukaryota > Viridiplantae > Streptophyta > Pinopsida > Pinales > Pinaceae > Pinus > Pinus tabuliformis. The sequence continues at coordinate 503,586,013 of CM062811.1, read as the reverse complement.
AGAAAGCAAGCAAGCCCCAGCACATAATTGACCAAATTTTAAGGCAGCTCAAAGACACAGTCAGAAGCTTGTTGAGGAAATTTTCTAAGGACCCTCCTCTGCCCCAAGATGTGTGTATTTTACTGCATTTGGGTCTCCAGTCTATAGGCCCACAGAGAATAATCAAGGGTGTGAGCCACACAAATTCAGATATAAATATTTGGAAGCCTCCTCCACATTGTTTCTTAAAGGTCAATATAGATGGAGCATCTAAGGGCAACCCAGAGTTCGCTGGTTGTAGGGGTGTTATAAGAGATGAACATGATCAAATAAAGGAGATCTTCCATGGCCACTTGGGGAAGGCCACTAATAACATGGCAGAACTCATGGGCATAGAGAAATGCTTGGAAATCTTGGTGGATTCAAATTCACACAATGTCATCATTGAAGAATATTCGGAATTGATTGTTAGAGTGGCCAAGAAAATATGCAATGGTACATCACCAGATAAAGTGTCAAAACACTGGAGGCTATCAAAGGCCTTTCATCGTATCTATACCCACCTGCAAACCTTAAAAACTATAAGCTTTGTCCATGTGAAAAGAAAAGCTAACATGTTAGCTGGTCGTCTGGCGAATGGAGTGATTAATAAGGAAAGGGACACTCATCATGTTTGGGAGTTGTTACCCCCAGGCAAACTATTAGAGGATTGTCTCTGTCAGGTTGCCAAAGATAGGGATCAATGTATTGATAGGATGGATCAAAGAGGCTCAAGAGACAGGCGGGAGGATAGGGAAGCCTAAACTATTTGCTTGTTGTTTAGCAGCAATCTTCAGATTGTATTGGAATTAGTATTCCATTGGATCTGAGCGGATGGTTGAGATTAGTGGAAGAAGACCAAGGATGCAGTGGCGTGAGGACTTATTCTAGACCGATAGATCTCGATTGAGATAGATCTATGGTGTTCGGGCGAGGAAGTTACCTGACAGTTAACGAGCAGAAACGGGTTGGAGAAAAACACAAGTGGATTTTGGGCGGAGCAAGGGCCATAAACGATATTTCCCTATTGGCTCCTATTCCACTCACACAGTGACAAGTAGCAGTGAGGTGAGAGAGGGAAACCGCTTTTTTTGGGCGCACTTAGAGTGCACAAGTTAACCATGCAAAATACGTGTGAGAAGTTAGATTTGGGGGAGCGAGATCGATGGTTGAAAAACGAGGAGAAAGTATCGAAGTTGGGAAGTGTTGTGACTGTTGGATCTTGAATAGATCACCGGTGGAGAAGTGCCAATGTTTCTTTGGTGGGGCGGATTTAAAACTTTATTGAGAACTATGGTTTGTGTTTTCATCGAGTTCGGGTTGGTAGTAGTGGGTTGGAGAAACCCATGAGTGGAATTTGGGTGGAGGAATGGCAGTAAGTGGTATTTCCCCTTTGGCTCTGATTCCACTCACACAGTGACATGTAGCAACAAGGTGAGAGAGGGAAACCACTTTTTGGGCAGATTTGGGCTGCGCAAGCTAACCGTGCGAAAAACATGTGAGCTGTTAGATTTGGTGGACTGAGATCGACGGTTGATAGAGGAAGGCAAGTTTCGAAGTCAGGAAGTGATGTGACTGTTGGATCTTTAAAAGATCAACGACATAGAAGAGTCGACATTTTTTTATAATGACGGACTTCAAACATTTTAACTCAGGTTTGTGTTACTGTCGGGTTCGGAGCAATGGTCTGGAGCTTAGCAGATGCCCTTCAGTTTTCTGTGGATGACAGAGAGCCCTTGGGAGTTTAACACTCCTTCCTATTTAATAGGTTTTGAAAGTTCGAGGGATTTGGTTTGTTTCCTATTGTTGGCATTCCCACAACAGGCTAGTTCTTGTTTTGGTCTCTACACTTGCATAGATGTGTAACATATGTAATGTACTAGTTCGGTTAATAGAAGGCTCCATTCTTACTTGACCAAAAGAAAAGATAAAAGGAATTAATATATAAATTAAACATATATGCATTTTAAAAATATATGTAACAAGATTCTTACCCATGAAGATTCTTAATCTATAAATATAGTTTGTTAAAATACCTAAAGCCAATACATGGCTTATCAATATCACATGTCTAAAAAACCATAACTCATTTCATTTGAAATTTGTTCATATAACATTTTTTTAATTAATGAATTTTATTAAAAGGGAAAAAGATACAACTAGTTTGGAAATAAATCTTAATCTTTGATATGTATATATTACTAAAATATTTTGTAGAAATTAAATCTGTATCATCTACCTAATAATCTGTAAAATTCCTATTCCATAATATAATAAAGATATCTATCCACATCAAAATACAAAAAAAAATACACTTACCAATTCTAATTAATGACTCTTTTGATGATTACTCAACTTATATTTATAAAAAAAAATCAATATCGAGTCATTCTAAACGGAGTATTTTTTTTCTTATAAGTAATCAATATAAAAATTAATAATTGGCCATTTAATTATGATAAATTCTAGCATGTTTAAAGCTAAGATTAGCCTTTAAATGGAAGAGTAGAGTAGCCTAATTGGTTTGTGCACCCAGATTTATAAAACTACACGTGTAACTCTCTCTTCGATGCAGGATTAGTAGATGGAGTGATTTGAAATATCTTGGTGATGAATGTCATGATTATAAACGTGTTGTATCATAAAATGGTTTCTACAACTTTATGGCTTGGTAACAAATATCAAAACCGGGAATATCTATGGCTATCTAGGGTTTTGGTAGCAAATATCCTTAATAGGATTATGTCATGGCTAGCTAGTAGAAGCCTTGATAATTCAAGGTTAATGTCGGATGTTTAAATTTCCTGGAGTGCTCATAGATATGAAATTCTAGGTACCTATTGAGATTAATGATGAAATGTATTAATGGAGCGACATTTCAACCGAATTTTAGATTAGGATTTTGTTTATGATTTCTAGGGTGTTGTTTCAACTTCCCTAATTGTGTGTAGATTATATATTTCTCATGTAAAGATTCTAATGGCAGAGCGTGTTCTGCAGAGGCAGTCTCCAGGTGGTGTCCCACACCTGTGAACTACTCTGGTTTAATACAATTAATTTGATTCTTCTGTTTCTAACATGATATTAGAGCTACAGGGTTCAGGACTTCTTGTAACCCACAATGGAGGAGTCATAGTGAAGGCTGGGAGGAAGATCTATGTGCCTAGGAGGCAGATCTAGGAGGCACGTTTTTTAAGGGAAATTGGGCATGCATTGATGAGTGCACGATCCAACTCCATACTCGCGCTGATACAGTCCTACCTTACGTGATTTAATTTTTCTCGACGATGCGGCTCTACTGCAGTCAAAGGGCACTGACCATATGAGAAGTTTCTGTTGGTTTCACTGCCGTGTGAGAAGTTTTTGTGCTATGATAGGCACTTGTGAGAATTTTCTAGTTTTTTGGCTGAGGCTCGAGTAGGCATGCAGCGTGTGAGGGGAGGTGTTGAAGGAGCTTCTAAGACAGCACATAGGTCGTAGGTTGAACGCAAGAGCGTCTTAGGTGGAGCCTGCGATGGAGTCTGCGGTGAAGAGGAGGTGAGCCTTTGCAATTGAGCTGGTTCTTGGTGTGTGGATATCTACGAAGGCTGTGGTGAGCTGAAGAAGGAGGTTTCAGGAAAAACCTCTGCGGTTGACTAAGTTCTTTTGTTGCCATTGAATCCAACGAAGTCTGAGGAGATATATTGCTGTGATCGGTGACTATGTGTGAGAAGAGGACATAGTGAACAGGAGGCCTTTGCAAATTAACAACAAAAACCCTCTGTGAATTTGGTGAGTTGGCAGGTGAGTTGACGTCAATAGTGGTTGATTGATCTTCTTGATTGATCCTTCATGATTGTCGTATGAGAAGAGGATGCAGGGGCGGATGTAGCCGAGTCTACAGTGAGAGTTAGATGCTACAAAAGAGAAGATAATCACAGAGATTAAGGAAAAAAAAGCGAATTTCTCGTCAGAAAATGCGAACCAATTGAATTTCCACAATGCGAGTTCGCATCTTAATTGATTTTCGAGCTTGGATAGATGCTTTGTCGATGAAGACAAAGAGGCCATTTCGTCTTCCAATTTTAGGCGATTTCAATCAGAAAGTGATCTCCAGAGCCTAAGCCAAGTTAATCTTGCCCCAGCAAAGGTCAGACTGTAAACTCTTTCTGGAAAAGAGAAAGCCCCACTATTGGTTTATGTTCACGGAGGGGGACATTGGAATTTCTTTTATATTAAAAGTTTTTTTTTAATTTAATTTTTCAATTAAAAAAGGGGGCTCATTATTTGATAAGAGGAGCGAATTTCTTAAAGAAGGAATTTGCAGTATTGGCGAAAGGATCTGGCATTTGTAGTATTTTTAAGATTCGGGGTTGTTTTTTTAATTTGCTGGGGTTGGAGTTTTCTTTTTTATTCAAGATGAATAATCAGTTAGTAGAAGCATACCTCAATGAGAATAACAAGCTGGAAGGGTCCAATTATTTTGGTTGGAAATTTAAGCTACAAACCCTGCTTGAGGGACACAATGCATGGGAAATTGTGAATAATGATGAGGTGAAGTCAAACGTTCTTGCAGGAGGAACAACAGTAACAATCCAAGATTGGGATAAGTGGGAGACTAAGGAAAGAATGCTCCTGAAATTGTCAATAAAAGATTGTATTATTCCCCATGTCCATGATTACAAGTCTGCACTAGAAATATGGAAGACGCTCAAGGATCTCTATCATGTCAAGAAAACCAATTGATTGTTGTTCTTGAAGAGAAAGATTCTCTCCATCAAGATGGAGAAGAATGAGACAATTGTAGCATTTATTTTGCGGATCAAGGAGTTCAAGAAAAAGCTAGGTGACATCAATGAAGCCGTGTCAGATACATAATTGGTGATGATTACCATGAATGGTATGACTGATGAGTATCAGATTTTCATCACTGGCTTGAATGCAAGACAAAAATCCCCCATGTTTGAAGAATTGATAGGCATCCTCATGCAAGAGGAGGAAAGGCGGCTGACTCATAAACCTTAGAGTTCAGATCTGGCTTTAATGGCAAAGAATAAGCCTTTCAGAGGAAAGCGAAATGCAGCACAGAAGAGTAGTTCAACCCCAGAGAGAAAGATGCCCCCACCATAAGGTACGTCTTTCAATAGAAATGACTCTACGACCAAATGTTTTTATTGTGGTAGAATCTTCATATAGCCAGATATTGAATGAAGAAGAAGTGTGATGAAGGCCAGAAGAGATGCAAACAACATGCAGGTCATTTTGCTGATGAGGAACAAAGTCAGAGCCTCAAATTGTTCATATTTGACTTTGTTTTTCAGCTAAGGATGATGAAGCAGATACCAGGTTTGTGGACTCAGGTGCATCCATCCACATGATAGGGAACAGACAGTGGTTTGAAGACTTCAAAGAGATCAACAATGGATCAAACATCTATCTTGGCGATGATAGAGGGTACCAAATCAAAGGTTATGGTAATATTCCTATTGTTTTTCCTGATGGAAATATTAGACATATTCATAATGTAATGTACGTACTCTGGATAAAAAAGAATCTGATCTCTGTCTCTATGATAAATGATCAGAATCTCAAGGTAGAATTTCATAAATCATCTTGTGTTATTAAAGAGTTGTTGGATCATATGAAGCCTATTGCATCAAGTATCCGTGTGGGAGGATTGTACAAGCTAAATGTCAAAATTGCACCACATCAGGCATTAACATCATCTTCCATGACTGCAGTGGACTTATGGCATCAAAGGTTCGGCCATATTAACTTCAATGATCTACTGCTATTACAGAAAAGATGTATGGTCAGAGGTCTTCCTGTTTTAAAGCTTGTCCATATTGATTTTGATGCATGTGCGCTTGGAAATATGCACAAAGATGAATTTGTTGTGAATGCTGATAAAAGGAGGAGAGATATACTCAAGCTGGTACACACAGATTTATGCAAGCCTATGCAGACAAGGTCATTAGGTGGTGCATACTATTTTTTACTTTTTATTGATGACTGTACTAGATTTACTTGGGTGTATTTCCTCAGGAAGAAGAGCCATGCCTTTGAATACTTCAAGGAGTTCATAAGTATGGTTGAAATGGAAACAGGTAAATGCATTAGGATTCTTTGCTCGGATCAAGGGGGAGAGTACAAGAAAGCTTGTTTCCTCAAATACTGCAAAGATCATGGGATTCAGCAACATTTTACAATACCCCACACTCCTCAACAAAACGGGGTTGAAGAAAGGAAGAACAAAACCCTTGTGGAGTGTGCTCGTAGTATGTTAAAAGGTAAGAATATTTCTAATGGGTTTTGGGTTGAAGCAATTAATATTATAGTATATCTAAAGAATATGAGTTGAACAAGAAGTTTAGATTTCAAAACTACTTTATTTGGCTATAATCCTGCAGTTAAGCATTTGAGAGTTTTTTATAGTAAAGCCTTTGCTCATGTCCCAAAGGAAGATAGAAAGAAATTAGATTTAAAGGCCATCAAATGTATTTTTGTTAGGTATTGTACATAATTTAAGGCTTACAAATTATTTAATCCCTCTACTCATAAAGTTTTTGCAAGCAGAGATGTAGTGTTTCATGAGAAGGTTAATGATGGATTCCATGAGAGTGCTAATGAAGAATGGCACATGCCCTTGTTGGTGGAAGAAGGAAGTGATGAATTAGGTGACATTAATGAGCAACAACAACAACAACAAAAGCAACAAGAAGGGAAAGAAGATGATGTAGTTGTCAAGTCAAGTCCATAAAAGGATGACCAGACAAGGTTTGAAGCTGCCCCACCAATGAGGAGATCAGGTAGGAATGTTTAGTTCCCAACAAGATATAGGGAAAATGCTTTTAAAATTAGTATGATGAATGTTGTTGAGCCTTATAGTTATAAAGAAGCCAGTCAATATAGTGAATGGAGGGCTGCTATGGAAGAGGAATATGAGTCAATCCTCAAAAACAAAACTTGGAATTTAGTTAAACTACCTAAAGGAAAACAACCCATAGGATAAAAATGGTTGTATAAGGCCAAATTTAAAGCAGATGGGAGCATAGATAAATATAAAGCTAGGTTGTTTGCAAAGGGGTATTCACAACAAGAAGGCATAGATTATGATGAAACATTTACCCCAGTAGCTAAACTAAACACAATTAGAATGATAATTGATTTAGCTACCAAACGCCATTGGATGATTCACTAGCTAGATGTTAAATCTGTTTTTTAAATGGGGACTTAAAAGAAGAAGTCTACTTAGTGCAACCTGAGGGGTTTGTCAGATAGGGTGAAGAACATCTAGTTTATAGGTTGAAGAAAGTGTTGTATGGACTAAAACAGGCACCCAGGTCATGGTATGAAAAAATTGATTCATTTTTCCTGCCGCATGGTTATAAAATAAGTAAGAATGACCCTAATATTTTTACCGTGTTTGATAAAGAGGGAAGGATTGTTTTGATTTTTTTATATGTAGATGATCTAATCATTATAGGGAATGTTGATAATCTCATTAAATAAATCAAGGAGCAGATGTCACAAGTCTTTGAGATGAAAGACCTTGGAGAGCTACATTATTATTTGGGTTTGGAAGTCTAGAGGGATTCTGGACAAACATTTTTGCCACAGAGTATGTAAGGAGCTTTCTGGAAAAGTTCAGAATGGATCAGTGCAAAGCTACAACAGTACCTCTACATCAAAATATAAAACTTAGGAATGATGATGGATCTAAGGAGGCAGATGTGACTTTGTATAGACAGCTAGTTGGGAGTTTAATCTACTTGACTACAACTAGGCTAGATTTGGCTTATGCAGTTAGTTCATTGAGCCAATTTATGTCAAATCCCCTTGAGAGTCGTTGGGTTGCAACAAAAGGTGTTTGAAGGTATCTACAGGGAACCTTATATTTTAGTATTGTTTATACTGATTCATGTGATGTTAAATTGACAAGTTTTTTAGACTCTGATTGGGCTGGAAATGTAGACGACAGATGATCCATAATAAGCTAAGAATTTAGCATTGGATCTGGGGTCATTACGTGGAGTAACAAAAAGTAGATCACAATATCCTTTTGTTCTACGAAAGCTGAATATCAAACTATGTGTGCAGCAACATGTGAAGCAGTTTGGTCGAGGATACTTCTCCTTGATGTTGGAGAAGAACAAAAGGTTGTAACAGTGATCAAATGTGACAACCAAAGCTCCATTAAACTTGAAAATAATCCATTATTCCATAAGAACACAAAGCATATCGATACAAAGTTTCACTTTGTAAGGGAGAAAGTTCAGTCAAAAGAAATCCATATTGAGTATTGTAATAGTTGTGAAAATGCTACTGATATTTTTACCAAACCTCTTGGTAGAATCAAGTTTGAATTGTTTAGGGAAGTGTTAGGCATATGTGTGAATCAATTTCTCTATTAAGGTGGAGTGTTGAGATTAATGATGAAATGTATTAATGGAGTGATGGTTCAATCGAACCTTAGATTAGGAGTTTGTTCCCGATTTCTAGGGTGTTGTTTCAACTTCCCTAATTGTGTGTAAATTATATATTTCTAATGTAATGATTGTAATCGTAGAGCTTGTTCTGCAGAGGCAATCTTCAGGTGGTGTCCCACACCTGTGAGCTGCTCAAGTTTAATATAATTAACTTGATTCTTCTATTTCTAATAGGACCTTCACATGCTCCATTACATTTGTAAATCAAGTGTTACAGTCTGCAGTAGGTCATGGCCTTTCGATTTAAAGGCTAAATTCTCACCAGCATAGGCATAATAGAAATGAAACCACCGGGTTCTAGTCATATGACATGACTATGTTGAAAAATCCTCAAAAAGGTTCTATGTATAGCTTCTATAAACCGGGTTTCCTCAGCACTGCAAAAAAAGAAATAAAACTAGGAAAAATATTTACGGAAATCAGATCGATGATTTGTAGCTACTGATTGATTAAAATAAAATAAGCAAATTTTCTTATCTCAAAACAATGGTGAAGCCAAACAACAATTCTACAAAACCTTTGCATTGGCCCATTAACCTCCTTGCATAGGAGAGGAGTGGCCATTCAAGGACATCGAGTTTGAGAAGTAGTATAGCTTCGTCATAGTTATTGACATAACATGCTCTCGTAGACAAGGATTGTTGTTATTACAAAAAGAAAGAAAATAGATCTCATTCAAAGAAGGAGGAAAATTTAAGGTGGTCATTGGTGTCAACATGCAGATCTTTTTCTGCATGTCAGAAATTTGATGTTCCCTGTGAGGGAGGTGACAAGAGAGGATGGCCTTGCTGACAAACAAGAAGTCTTTGCATAGATGGAGGATGCACCCATGCCCGACAGAACAGATTATGCCCCGTTCAACATACTGTGAATCACATACTGCACCGCAATGCAAGGACCATTAGAAATGTGGACATTGGTGCCTCTGCCATTGATTGTCTTGTAGTTGTTCATGATAAGTTCTTCTTTGAGTGGGATGACCATGTCGCTCTCAAATATGATCCATAGAGGCTTCTTTTGAATAGTAGCATGGCGCAAGATGCCCGGCCAAGGATTGACCACATCGTATTTGTTGGGATCAGTTACAACATAGAATCTTCCATTTTTCCCTCCAATGGAATTTCTCCTAAAACCAATGGTGCAGTTTGCAAGCCTCTTTAGATTGCTTTCCCAATCTGAATCACGACGCCAACAGTCGTCAATGTGGTTCCCCGTTCCATAAGAAATATAACCTAGTTCACTTATAGAACTGTTAATGCTACTGTAATACATTTCATAAATAAAGTGCTAATACTTTTGCCATCTTAATTATAACTTAGTTCACTTATCGAACTGTTAATGCTATTGTAATACATTTCATAAATAAAGTGCTAATAATTTTGCCATCTTAATTACATGAATTAAACTGAGTACAACTTGAAAAGGGCATGCTTATCGAATCAATATCCAAACCAATGATTACATATGATTATATTTTACCTTTATTTTTGTTTGTTTGTTGGAAACCACTTTTACATCTGGTTGGTTGGAAAATAATAAAACTAGCAATTGCATGGAGAGGTGCAAAGGAACACTGAAAAAGGAGGATTCATGGAATTTGGAAGTTCATAACATATCTTGTAAATGCATGAATCGTGCATTTGAGGACCGAGGTTTTTCAATTCTCTACCTAGATTGCATTATTGAATGTAGTCATTATTTCCAATGCTGACTCCCTAAGATGAACGAAGTTCATAGATGCATGCATCTGCACATTCTCACACGATTCCTTGTAATAAATGGTTTCGATGTCAGGCGTTAAGTCCCACAAAACCTTATAGATGTCGAGCACTCTGAAGCGCCTTTGGCTTGAATTTTTTCTCACAGCCACGGATTCCCCAACAAGCAGAAGCTTCATTGTAGAGCCCTTCACAACCTTGGCAAAATAGGAGTCCCAAATGTTATTAAGCCCTGAAAAAAATCTAGTCGTAGAGCCATTTCTCGTAGACCACTAAAATCCCCACTGCCATTCTCACAAAGCATATCCTCATGACACTTTAGAGTTGTGATGAGAGGAACATTATGCACCAATTAAGGAAAATATTAAGGGTGGGAATTTATCTTAAAATTTATAAACCTTGGCGAACCTTACTAGTCCCTAATATGCAAATTGTAAAATGTCTGGCAATATTTTTGTAAAAATATTTAGATTTCTAATGATTTTATATTAGTATATCTAATTTGTTTGCAATTTTTAAGGTAAATAATTTTATACTATAAAATATGGGTGAATCATTTTTAGAAAAAAATGAAAATTGGTGAATCTTTTTTTAGGAAAAAACATGGAAAATTAGCCCACCTGTGAATATTATCCCCTAAAATTTTCTCTTGCACCAATCACTCATGATAAAAGAATGATCTTTTTACCAAGTTTCGTTGAACAAAAAAGGAAAACAATTGTGAAGCTAGGAGTAAAATTGAGATATGTGACGAAAATTACACCATCCACCCACTAATCAAACTTGATACAGATAATGATGTTGAATGACTTTGTGTTATGTTAGAAAATTCTCATCCAGAAGATTACAGGACCCACAGCCTGTACGTGATATACAAATAGGCAGCAAAAGACACACACAAATCTCACTCGATTTTAATCATATCCTTTTGAGGCAGAGGAGAACCCAATACAAAGGATTTTCCTTAAAAACAAGAAAATGGGTGTTTTTGGAGCGCAAGGAAAGCTCTCCTACAATACAATGGCCATGGAGCATCTAAGTTGACAGGCAATGGAGTATCCCCTATTTATCTCTTTGCATATGTTGCAACAACCGCCTAGATTCAGGAATCAATATATAACATTTTAGCATAAACATCCAAATGTCTAGAGGAAATGAGAAAAACCATGTCCCTCTTCTTCTTTTAGGAATGGTATTGATATACTTATTCTAAATTATATCAAAAAATGAAGGAAAGGCAGAGCTTTTAAAATAATTCCCTTGCCTCATTGGTTAGGTGGCACCAGAATCAGTCCCATCGGAGGAGTAGGAGTAAGTAGCTTTTAAACTAACCTTCATTATTAGTGGAAAATGACACATTATATTTTTCTTAATTCTTTTATAATTAAATTACTATATTTAATGATTAAAGCATATAAGGTTAACATATATGTGATTAAATATGTAATTGAAAGTAACAATTTCAACAAATATTTAAACTGAGTAAAATATAGTTAATTATTGAATATTATATTTGTTGAGGAAAATTAATTACCTATCATTTAATTGTCAACCCAGGGGTTTCGTAAAACTTTCGAAGCATGCGTGCACTATATATGCTAGAAATTAAATTTCAATTTTGATCAATCTAACTATGAAAGCAAATAATAACAAACCAAATTCACCTATTCTAATTGAACAATCAACTCAAAAGAAATCATAGTACAATTATAGTACAACACGCGGAATTGAAATTACATGAAATGAAAAAAAAACAATCGTTCTTAACCTCTCACACAGGAAAATATATGAAAGAAAATAAAAACAATTTCTCTTAACTTCTTGATAGGAAAGTAAATAAAAACAATCGCTCTTAACCTCTAGGTAGAAACCAAATAAAAACAATCACTCTTAACCTCTCACACATGAAAAGATATGAAAGCAAATGAAAACAATTGCTCTTAACTTCTAGGTAGAAAGAAAATAGAAACAATCATTCTTAACCTCTCACATAGGAAAAGATAAGAAAGAAATAAAAATAATCACTCTTAATCTCTCACATAGGAAAAAGATATGAAAGAAATAAAAACAATCACTCTTAACCTCTCACACAGGAAAAGATATGAAAGAAATAAATCTTAACCTATGAAAGCAATAAATCTTAATCCATGAAAAGCAATAAATCTCACACATTGTAGGTGGCCAATCCAAAAGCATGAGAGATGGAAAGTTGAGAGGCTCCCAGTGCAAGCAATACTAATCAAGTTGAACATCACTCATGAGCATGGTGCTAAATCTAAATTCCATTCATAAGTAATCTTAACTTTCCACCTGAGTATCTCCAAATTTACACATGCATTTGAAGGGAGGAGGCTCTCATATTTATACAAAAACATAAGAAACTACCTCATTAATGGAGGTTCGTTATTCTCTCCCTAGATCCCTAGAAAACCTCATAGAGTTACAACTCAAATAGGTAATGATGAGACACATATCCTCTTTGACCTTTATCCAAATCTTATTCTATATCTTGAAGGGAATTCGAATTTGAGGATTGGAGGCTAGATAAGGGTGCCTTGGAAGCTTCCAAATTACCTACACATGTTATGAAACTCAAGCCACTTTTAAGTATTAGCAATTATATGTCCTTTTCTAAGTTTTAACCATTTAATTCACTTATAATACTAGAAATCATTAAACTTTGGAAAACACAAATGGAACCCATATAATTATGAAAATGGAGGCTAATGAAAGGTTATATGGTCGTGGAGTTGCAACATGTAATTGAAATGGTGGTGATAAAGGTGAAAGTGGATGATATTTTGAATACATTTTGGAGGCTCTACATACCCCCCAACTAGTGTTATTGCATGTCCTTGTGCAATCTATTGCATTTCTTAATCATTATTTGCTTTTGAATGAGCTTGGTTGATATCAATTGTCCTTAAACTTTGCATTTGACAATTTCATTTCATTTTTCAAAGTATTCCTTGTCATCCATTGAATTGCAACATGTTTGGTTGGTTCTTGTGTGACAACCAAATCTTAATTGGTAGTGGTTCTTGTGTTTCAATACCTTCCTTCTTTTTGTTGCAGCAAGATTCGTTGAACATGTTTAAGAATGCATCTTTAAATCAACCATATAATATGATCATCATTTAGGAATTTATTTTCAAATCACATAAATTTTGAACCATAATGCAATCATAATCTATTAGGATAAGTATGTTAGGATGAAATGACGTGAAATGGAATGAAGTGATATGGATGTGATAATAAATGGATGTTCCTTCACCCCCAACTAAAGGTGTTTACAGCTTTTTTCAAATGAGAAAGGAAATATGGTGAAGTATTTTCCAAAAATTATAATTTCAGTATTCAAGAAATTCTATGATTAAAAGCTAGAAAAGAGCATACCTTTACTTACCTAGGAAGTGGAAAAATTATGCATATGTAGAGAAGTTGTATCTGTTGTTGGATCATGGAATAGAATGTATAATTTCATATGCTTCTTGGTTGTATAAATGGTGGATGAGGTGGTGAAAGTGGATTCTTTATTTCTGCTACTAAATCTATTGTATTTGCTGCAAAATTATGAAATGATATAGTCTTCACCTGCTACAAAACCCAATGGTACAATTCTAGTCATGCGAATAAATGTGTTGTTGTCGAGCATGAAAAAAAGTCATTTGATTACTGGGCATTGATGAATGTGTAGAAATTTTGAATAATATGACACTTATTCACAGAGATTATCCTAATTATATTCTATTGTGAAATGCATGCATAATACATAACCTCCTCTACGTTGATCATCAATTTTGCGGAATTAAAGACAATGAAACATCAATCGCATGCACAAATTAACACAGTATGTAATCTGGGGAAAGCATACAGCTGAAAACCCTTCACTATCTATATATTATAATGATTGAGAACATTTAACAATACATAGCACAATACTCCTCACAAGTGCTCAGTACTATCTCCACCTGTTACACACAAACTAGCCCAGATCTGAATCAATCACAGGTTCAAATCTCCTTCGTTACTTGCCTGCCTCCACTGCACAATGCTGCATGAGAATAGATGAGAATGGCTGATCCAAACTCGTATTTCCCTTGGCTGAACCACAGAATCCTCATTGGCAATACTCAATCCATTGATTGTGCAAATCTCATGCACAGCTATAGTCACAACTGATAGCAATCTCAACCTCTAACACCTGTCTCCACTGAACTGTCCATGCACTGAGTTAACTGATGTATTCTTTAGTTGCTTTATGAGTTAATAATTAGTGAATTAATTAATAATTAATTCACATCACTCATCATGAGTGTATTTGCAGTTAAGCTAAATACAACTAGTTCAACCAAGTCAAACAGAACACAACTCCATCAACTCCACCAAACTCAATCACTTGAGTTCTAACTGAAGTCCATCATGCAATAGCTCAACTGACCCATAAGAAAAGCGTATTTCCTTCTGACAACTGCATGTGCCACATCTGTAGCTCGAACTGAAGTGCTCCAAGAGGATAAGATAATGTTTATAGTCCAAATATTATTAAGAGATAATAATATTCGACTGTTCTATTTTTAGCCTGGCAGTCTAAAAATAGACTCGGCCCATATGTATAAAAATAGAAGTCCATCTATTTTTACCAACATGACCAATCATCCACAAATAACATCTTGCAACTCATAAACCATGATCCATATGTTTAAAAATAGACTTCGCGCCAAAAATAGCTTGCGGGCCCACTTAGTGAAGGTGACTCCTTTCCACTAAGCTCCATCATCTTGTTGCATTTTCAACAGAATGTCATTAACCAATGCGAGGAAAAATTTCCATTAATGTCAATGAGTGCCAAGATACCTAAGTAAATCTTTCAAAGTGTGAATAGATGAGCTAATGTCGAGCCAGTTGCAAGATCCAACGATTAAGGGACATTAATGTATTCCCATGATTTTCGGCGAGAGAAATTGTCATTGATGCATACAAGCCTCAATGCACTAATAAGGACTCTAGCCCCGAACCTAGATAATGTGATGATGTTGATAGGCCAAGACTTGTTAGAAGGGAGGTCTTAATGAATCCTCTATCATCTAACGCAAGCATAAAACAATAATTTTGAAGGACTAAGATTTTTTTTTTAAATTTTTTTTTCTTGTAGTGGATTAAGGTTTATTTGAAAAAGAGAAAATGACAAGAGGGTAAACAAGTGAATGGAAAGAAAAAGGACAAATCATCATGTAAGTGAGCTGAATGTCTTTATTAACGGGTTAATGAATGGAAATTATGGAAAATGTAAGTGGAAATCATGCGACACTTGCAAGAAAAATGTTAATGATGATGTTTCTTGAAAAATGCTTGGATAGCTTATGAGTTTGTAGAGGAAAAATGATGGCATTTATGGATGATAGAAATGAATTTAATTGGTTCATGTTTCTTGAAATTGGTCATAGAAAACCAATAGTGCACAATTGGCTTCTTTCAATTCTCTGATCGCCCTGGAACCTGAAAATAAACATGGCACTAACATTGCAATAAAATGTAACTGTGTTCAAAGAGAAGTGATCAATTTCTCTAGGTACATACAAAAAAATTGCATAATTAACAGGTTCATGATGTGTTTTCGTTTCAAATGGTTAGTTCAATTTCCCAATTGCGATAATAAATCCAATTTCTAAAAGAAAACAATTTCCTCAATCTATGTTTGAATCATAGCATTTCATAAAGATAAGGAAATATTATTCGCAAATGCTTCATGATTCCTGCAAAACAATCCTCAATAGAATTCATCAATTGATCCTGTGGATAAAGTGCCTTTATAGTTCTTCTTCTTTCCTGCATCATGCTTGAAAACATAATCATTAAACAAATCTAATAAATTTCGATCATGATTTTCTGATTAAAATGCATTGTTGACAAATAGATCATTGAGTTAAACACAGAGCTGCATAATTGTTGGTCAGCTGTAGAATTGTTGTTCAACTGCAGAATTGCGCAGTTTCTGTAGCTAAAATCCTGAACAAACATTTAAGTACACACAACTATGCATTTTTGTTATGAAAAAATAACTAGTCCAATCTTCAAATTGATTAATACCTCTTCTAGAAAAATTAGCAAATAGAACATTTTCTTTTTCTTTTTATTTTTTCCGACACTTGTGTAAGTGAATCATCTCAAAAGTTCCCTTTTTTTTACTTTGCTCCAATCATGAGTTGAATTTCACATCAAAATTTTTTACAACATGTTTTCATGGCAATATTTTTTTTTGAAAAAAAAAATTAACAAAATATATACAAAACTAAAAAAAGTAAAATAAATGTACATAAAGGAAAAAGAAAAGAACATGTACAAACTAAAATATATATATACAAATAAACATAAAAAATCATAACAAAAACCTATAACACAAATGTTATATAAAAAACACTTCATAAAAAAAAATAAAAAATTAAAAAGTTACGTGAGTTGAAGGAGATCTTGTCAGACAACTCAACAGGAGAAGGCTACATCTTGGGTAAAGAAGTAAGACATTGAATATCAAGAATCTCTATACATTTCCTAAAGTCTTAAGGATGTGATAAAGTTCGATGCTTCCCCCGATTCAAGGAAGGAAATTGCATACCTTCAACTCTCCTCCATCTGTAACTATTTGAATAATGAGAAATCATATAAAAGATGACTCGAGCTAATTTGTGAAAAAAAATATCTCGGTGAAGAGGTACAGAAGTATATGTAGAGTTCACATCTTGTGAACATTAAAAAAAAATGAAGATCACATTACTGAAGCTATTTGATCTGTAGAAGACACCTCTTGCAAATTTGTGGAGAATTCTTTTGAACTAGTGGCGATTATTTGAATTTCAGAACTAAAAGAAGTTGGAACAATAACAACTTAGTCCTATGATTTATTCACAAAAATCTCGATGCATTTGAAGGGAAAAGAATGACGAAGATAATGTTCTCTGGTTAGTATTATGTGGTGACATTTGTGGCAATGCAATCTCAGATAGTCAAATTTCTATATTTAGTTCAAAACTCATTGTGCGGACTTGTGGTAAATGATTTTTCCAGGCCAGTGATCATTTGTGTTCTCTTTTGCAGATCTATTGTAGACTACAAGAGGCTTAGAGAAATAAAAACAAAGACCCATTAATGAAGCAAATCTACCTCCTGTAAATCAAGAAAATTGGATCAGGGCCACAGCTGTTGTCTATGTATTAACTGAAAATTGTTTTTTTCTCAAGTAATTTACCAAGTAAGGCTCTAGAGAACCCATAATATCTCCCAATCGGTTACGATTTTGACAAAATCGTTCCTGGGTTTTATAATTGACCTCGTTCTGAGAGAAACTCACATTTGGGTTTTTTGAAATTTATTTTCATTTGGTCATAAATCATGTTTTAAAAATGACGTTTTTAAGCTGCTACGCATTTGTAGAAAATGCTCAAGTATTTCTTCTAGAATGACTGCTAGATCTGGAGATTTGGCATGAAATGAATACTCCTCAACAACTAACAAAGGTGGCATCCCCAATCTGTTCCTTCATGATCGATCTATCAGTAGGATGCCAACAATTGTGCCCAATGGATTCAGACAGCAACAAAAAAACTCATGGCTCCACTATGGCTATTTCGAACTGGAGATATGCGTCATCGATCATCACAATTTTGTTGCAAATGCATATTGAATTGTAGGCAGAATTTGAGCTATAGATGATTAGCCAAATATGCAACAATTTAAAGCAAGATCTATCTTTTTTTTTTTTTTAATGATGAATTTTGGATTTTGATTTTTAAGCTAATGCAATTTTTATTTCTTTTACAGGTCGCATGAGAGCCAGTTATCAATTTGTCAATTTGTCAATTCTCTAAAAAAAATTGAAAATTTTTATTTAAAAATTTACATTTTCCTTGTTCAAAAACATGATTTTTATTTTTGCTTTGTTATTTTTTTATTGAAAATCTAACATGAATTTTTTATTTTAAAATCACAAAATGAATTTTTTGTTGAAAATATTTGTGATGTTAATGAAAAAAATGCAAGAAAATAAATAAAAATCTAAAATATTTTAAAGTCTAAAAACTTAAAAAAAATTGCAATGAAGCTTGATGTTATTTCCTAGTTTATCCCACTTGAAAGAATATATATATATATATATATATATGTTTCTAATGGATCCATTTACGGATTAGACTTTCCAAAATGTTCATATCCAAGTTTGCAAAATGTACCTGATTGTATATAAGGACATGAGAAGTCATTTTGACCTTTAGATTTGCTACAAAGATCTCTTGAAGAACGGATGATTGTCATGGCACAATCTCTTTGCGATACCATTCCTCAATGTAGTCCTTGTGCTCCAAAGAATGTTTGATCTGCATTCTAGATCCTTTGTCCATAAATGGTTAATATCGATTTTTTTTATAAACTTGATATGAAGCTAAATGATTCATGCATCTAGAAAAAAATTGAAAAATATGAACTCTAGACTGAAAGCTAGCTCCTATGCACACTTCCCAGGCAACGATGCCAAAATGTTCAGGCAAATTAATTACCTATTATTTAATTGTCAACCCGGGGGTTTCGTAAAACTTGTGAAGCATGCGTGCACTGTATATGCTAGAAATTAACTTTCAACTTAGATCAATCTAACTTCGAATCCAAATAATGACAAACCAATTCACCTATTCTAATTCAACAATCAACTCAAAAGAAATTATAGTACAATTATAGTACAATGCGCGGAATTGAAATTACATGAAATGAAAGCAAAAACAAACATTATTAACCTCTCACACAAGAAAAGATATGAAAGAAAATAAAAACAATTGTTCTTAACTTCTAGGTAGAAAGCAAATAGAAACAATCATTCTTAACCTCTCACACGGGAAAATGTATGAACGAAATAAAAACAATCACTCTTAACCTCTCATAAATCTTAATCTATGAAAGCTATAAATCTTAATCTATGAAAAACAATAAATCTCACACATTGTAGGTGGCCAATCCAAAAGCATGAGAGATGGCAAGTTGAGAGGCTCCCAGTGCAAGCATTACCAATCAAGGTGAACATCACTTGTGAACATGGTGCTAAATCTAAATTCCATTCATAAGTAATCTTAACTTTTCACCTGAGTATCTCCAACTTTACACATGCCTTTGAAAGGATGAGGCTCTCCTATTTATACAAAAACATAAGAAACTACCTCATTAATGGAGGTCCATTATTCTCTCCCTAGATCCCTAGAAAATCTCATAGAGTTACAACTCAAATAGGTAATGATGAGACACATATCCTCTTTGACCTTTATCCAAATATTCTTCTATATCTTCAAGGAAATTGGAATTTGAGGATTGGAGGCCACATAAGGGTGCCTTGGAAGCTTCCAAATGACTTACACATGTCATGAAACTCACGCCACTTTTAACTATTAGCAAGTATATGTATTTTTTCTAAGTGTTAACCATTTAATTCACTTCTAATACTAGAAATCATTAACTTTAGGAAAACACAAATGGAACCCATATAATTATGAAAATGGAGGCTAATGAAAGGTTATATGGTCATGGAGTTGTGACATGTGAGTGAAATGGTGTCAATAAAGGTGAAAGTGGATGATATTTTGAATACATTTTGGAGGCTCTATAGTATTTATCATAATAAATGTTTAAAAATGTTAATTAATTTTTTTTTGTTTTTTTTTTCTCAGGGGACATTTTAGTTGTAGAGCTAACCAAGTCAGCAGTTGATTGTTTCTCAGTCTAGACCTAATCTAAATGTTTACGTATTACATCCATGTGGACCTAGATACATGCAAGGTCATCATTCAACTTCGAATTCTTCGTAGCTAAAGCCACTAATCCTGCTTCAGCAATATCAACTCTGCTTTCTTCAACCACAAGTTTTCCTTGAAGGTTTTGTAGTACAGTTTTCATATCAGACAACTTGCCATAAAATACCTGCAATTCAACCCCCATTTCCATAGATGATACATAAAGCTAATAAGCAGAGAAAATGGTCTAAATATGGAATTAACACCTTAACTTATCAACTTTAATAATTGTAGGTAGGTGGGGTTTAGAATCTAAATTTAATACCAACTTGACAATTGTTTGTAGGTGGAACCAAAATCAATCCCATTGAAGGAGTAGGAGTAAGTAGCTTTTAAACAAACCTTCATTATTGTTGGCCTTACCTAGTATGTTCATCTCTATTTAGTCTTAACACCAAATTGCAATCAAAATTGGTTAGATCCCTTGGGCATGCAACATTGCTGAGCAATACCATTAAGTGTTATTCGGTAGGGTGATTTATTTATTTATTTTGTCTCAGGGGACATTTTAGTTGTAGAGCTAACCAAGTGAGCAGTTGACTATTTCTCAGCCTAAACCTCATATGAACACTTTTGTATTGCATCCATGTGGACCTAGAGACATGCAAGGTCATCATTCAACTCCGAATTTTGTTTAGCTAAAGCCACTAATCCTGCTTCAACAATATTCGCTCTGCTTTCTTTAGCCACAAGTTTGCCTTGAATGTTTTGAAGTACAATTTTCATCTTAAACAACTTGCCATACAGTACCTGCAATTCAACCCCCATTGCCAAAGATGATACAACAAGCTAATGAGTAGAGAAAATGGTCTAAAACGGGAATTAACATCTTAACTTATCAACCTTAACAATTGCAGGTAGGTGGGATTTAGAATCTAAAATTAATACTAACTCGACATGTTATTCTCTTAACCTGCAAAGCAATACCCAAACATAGAATTTGCAAAGAAAAGATATCGAGAACACAGAATATGCGAAGAAAATATACCCAGAGCACAGAATAGCAATGATTTTATTATTCAGAGAGAAATGTTCACAGGCCTCTTCGAGGGGGCAACCTCCAATAGAGCAGAGCTCGATTAGAAAACAAGACACAATGCTCCTCTCAGGGAGTCTCTATCCTTTATATATGACTCATACATGCAATACCACGAGCCAATATCGTGGGTTTTATTAATACCATCTATCTAATACTACCGCCCATTTGCAACTAACTGTGGTCCCGTCATTAATTGCGGGTTAACCACTTACAAATATTAATATGGGCTTTATTGACTCTTGACTATGACGTGATCCCATGACATAAATAAGGGGGTTAGGGTGGGACCCTAACATGCCCTCCCCCTTAAGACTAGCCTTGTCCTCAAGGCTGAAGCTGCGGAAACTGCTGAAGAATAGTGGCTGGTTCCCAAGTGGCATCTTCCGGCGAGGTGTCTTTCCATTTGACGAGGACCTCCTTAATCATGCGGCCGCGCAGGTGCTTGTCTTGTGTGTCTAGAACCTGTTCAGGTTGAAGCCAGATTGACCCTTCTTCGTCCAATTCAGGTAGACTGGTTTGAACTCGGCAATTGTTCCCAATCACTTTCTTGAGGCACGATACATGGAAAACTGGGTGGATTTTTGCTGTAGGTGGCAAAGCCAACTTGTAAGCCACTTCTCCAATGCGCTTAAGTACTTGATATGGTCCGTAGAATTTTGGAGAGAGCTTTTGACAGCCCTTGTCTTTGAGTGATGTTTGCTTATATGGTTGCAGCCTCAAAAAGACTTGATCCCTTTCTTGAAATTGGCGCTCTGAGCGATGTTGGTCAGCCTGTTGCTTCATACGGTTCTGAGCTTGATGAAGATTCTCGCGCAGTTGGGCAAGCATGGTTGCACGGTGTTGTAGGAGTTGATCCACGGCTTGTACTTTGGAGCATCCTTGAGATAAGAAGTAGGGGAAGGCGGAAGTTGTCCATAGACGGCTTCATAGGGAGTCATTTTGGCGGTGGCATGATAGTTGGTGTTATACGACCATTCCGCCAGAGGTAACCACTGTACCCAAAGGTGTTGTTTTTCTGAAGTGAAACACCTAAGGTAGGTTTCTAGACATTTGTTGACGGCTTCGGTTTGACCATCTGTTTGCGGATGATATGAAGTACTGATTTTGAGTTGAGTGCCTTGTATTCTGAAGAGCTCCTGCCAAAAATTACTGGTGAAGATTGGGTCGCGGTCGGACACAATAGAAGTGGGCATGCCATGCAATTTGAAGATCTGATCCATGAAAGTTTGAGCAACCAAAGTGGGTGTGAATGGTTGGGGTAGGGCACAGAAATGAGCATACTTCGACAGTCGGTCCACAACCACCATGATGACTGATTTGTTCCCAGACTTTGGAAGACCTGTAATGAAATCCATGGAGACCTCCGTCCAAATTGACGCCGGAATGGGCAATGGTTGTAATGTGCCTGGTGTGTTGACGGTTTCCCCTTTGTGGCGTTGACAGACGTCACATTCTGCTACGAAAGTAAGGATGTCCTGTTTCATGCCGGCCCAAAAAAATGATCTTCTGGTGCGAGCATATGTCTTCTGAAAGCCCGAATGTCCTGTAATGGGAGATGAGTGCAATTCTGCCAAAATGCGACTTTTGAGGGTGGATGTTGGTGATATTACGACTCTGTCCTTGTAGCGAAGAATATCATTCTGCCACGAGTAGCCCTTGCTGGAATTAGGATCTGCCTGCAATTGAGAAATGAGTTGGGAGAGCCCGGGATGTGAAAACCATTCTCTGCGAGCCTCTTCAATCCAGTCTGGAATGGGGAGGGATATTGCGAGCAGAGTACTTTCCTCCTCAAATTGGCACGACAATGCATCTGCTACCCTGTTGTCTTTCCCTTTCTTGTAAATGATCTCATAATCATATCCCAGCATTTTGGCTAACCATTTATTTTGTTGTGGGGAAGATAGGCGTTGCTCCAAAAAATATTTAAGACTGTGATGATCTGTGCGGATTTGGAAACGTCGCCCCAACAAGTAGGGTCGCCAGGTCTCGACTGCATGTAAGATGGCCATCATTTCCTTCTCATAAGTAGATTGGCCCAAGTTCTTCCCACTTAGTTGTTGGCTGGTGAAGGCCAATGGTCGCCCTTCCTGCATTAAGACTGCTCCAATACCTGTTCCCGAAGCATCAGATTCAATGACAAATGATTTGGTGAAGTCCGGTAGTGGTGGATCTTCCTCGATGGAGCTGTAGTCAGTGGCATCTATTTGAAAAAACTTGTGCTCTTTGCATTTATGACCCGGGGAATATTTTTCATCACAGTAGTAACATAGTCCTTGCTTCCTTCTTTCGGCCATTTCCGCAGGTGACACCTTTTGAATCTTAAGTGTTTGAGTCATATTGGGAGCCTGTGAGGGACGACCTTTAGCGGGGAAGTTGGGGCGGCTGGATTGGGCTGTTAATGCACGTTCCACCTTACGGGCTACCTGGCAAGCCTCGGTCCATGTGGGAGGGTGGTGGAGTAGAACCTGAGCTTTGATGGCTTCTTTAAGACCACTGATAAAGCATTCCATGTAGAACTCATCTGTGAGACCCTTAGTGCGGAAGGCTAAAGCTTCAAAAGCAGTCATATATTCCTCCACTGTACCCGTCTGTCGAAGCTTAGTGAGACGCCCCAAAAAAGAGTCTTCCTATTCAAAGCGACTGCGAAGAGTTTTGGCAAATTGGGCCCAATTCTGAAAATGTCCATTGCAACGTTGATGCCATTCCTTCCATTGCCATCTTTCATTTTCCAAGTACATGGTGCCCACCATAAGCTTAGTCCCCTCATCTATGATATGATTCAATTGGAAATACTGCTCCATTTGTGCTAGCCATGCTGACGTGTGAGAACCGTCAAATTTCTGCATATCCAACTTAGGAGGACACTGACTGGGTGGTGGACGGGAGTGCCAAATGTGAGGAGAGTGGCTAGACTCACCCTCATGGTAGTCATGGCCATTATACTCCTCCTCGTGGGCTGGCTCCTTGCCTTTTGGGAGTGCCTGCTGTATCTGGTTACTCATTCCTTTAAGCTCAAGTTGTATGAAGTTACTCATTCCTTGAAGCTCATGTTCGATCTTGTTCATCGCAGTTTGGAGGGACTGCATATGGTTTTCAATTTTGTCGATCCTTTCATTGGCCATCACTTGGGCACGAGTTTCTACCATACACCAACCTGATGAAAAATTGGGACCGCCGAAAAATTTTTACTAAGAAATTGAATGGTACCACCTTGCTCAGCTCGTCGTCCTGATACTGATGGGCTAGGTCACCAATAAGCGTCCCGGAAGGTCTCAGACTTTTTTTTTTTGGAAAACTCCTAACGGAGTTTTACTCCTTCCTGATCAATACTGCAGTCGTCAAATCCTCAAAATGTCAATGCTGCCAAAAGTCCTGCGAAAATTATATCCAGGTACAGGAACCCTTCACAACTACTCCGATCTGGTGCTGCTGCTGATCTGGAATATCAGATCTGGTGGATCTGAGAGATCTAAATGGTGGAACAACTGCTACTGCTAATCTGGAATATCTGATCTGGTGGATCTGAGAGATCTGAATGGTGGAACAACTGCTGCTGCTGATTTGGAATAGGTGATGTGTGATCCCCCGATAGAAAGGGAACTATGGTCTTGGGGAGTGTCAGGTGCTACAGATCGCAATATACATAAGGGTCTGACAGTAGTACTCGGCCCAATGTTTCAGGGCTCTAACTAAGGAGGATCGATCGTACCCTTAGCCGTACAACCCGACTACCCTATCGTACGGGCGAGTAATCTCTCCGAGTGCTGTTCTCGGTGTACTGTAGCCACAAGACGGCCGAAGGTTTATCTATGGCGAGGTTTCAAGGGAGCTAGGGGGCTTCCTATATACCCAGAGGGTACGTGGAAGACAGTCCGTGCACGGTTCTGTCTAATGCGCTACTACTCGAAGGGGTACCCATAGGGGTTACAAGGGAGTCCAACAGATGTGACCACCTCTTGTATTTCCTGCGTGCATGCTTCCCCAAATCCGCAGGTTTATGCGCTTAACGACAGATCCCGTGGTTTAAAGACGCCGGAACACGTCTCTAGCCTAAAAAAAATTTTGCTAAAATTTGGAGATCCCACCGAGCCCTGGAAAGTGCTCTGATACCACTTGTTATGCTCTTAACCTGCAAAGCAATACCCAAACATAGAATTTGCGAAGAAAAGATACCGAGAACACAGAATATGCGAAGAAAATATACCCAGAGCACAGAATAGCAATGATTTTATTATTCAGAGAGAAATGTTCACAGGCCTCTTCGAGGGGGCAACCTCCAATAGAGCAGAGCTCGATTACAAAACAAGACACAATGCTCCTCTCAGGGAGTCTCTATCCTTTATATATGACTCATACATGCAATACCACGAGCCAATATCGTGGGTTTTATTAATACCATCTATCTAATACTACCGCCTATTTACCATCTATCTAATACTACCGCTCATTTGCAACTAACTGTGGCCCCGTCATTTATTGCGGGTTAACCACTTACAAATATTAATATGGGCTTTATTGACTCTTGACTATGACGTGATCCCATGACATAAATAAGGGGGTTAGGGTGGGACCCTAACACGACAATTGTTTGTATGTGAAACTAGAATCAATCCCATCTGAGGAGTAGAAGTAGCTTTTAAACCGACCTCCATTGGTGTAAGGGATCACCCGTGCTCTTGGTATCCCCATTGCTAATGTTTTGAAAGATGAAGGAAAGGTGTAATTTAAAAAGAAATTGTAGACAAATACTTGGAAATGGATTGCATTTCGAGTGCTGAAAAACTTTATGAGCTATGCTTTTCAAAAACAAATGTGTTTGCCTAATTTCATGGTTCCTATTCAACCAAATTTGTACATGATTGGATTCTAGTTCCTATTCAAACAAATTTGTACATGATTGGATTCAAACTTTTAGTTAAACTGATGATAATGGAATTGTCACTATTCTATGATAATCAAAGATACAAGAATGGGAAAATTCTCATTATTTGATTTTCTTTTTGTTGGTAAATATGAATCTCTATCACACCTCACGACAAGCTGGCTAACTACCAAAACCACCTACGTCTTGATTCTCTCTCTCTGAGCTAAAATTCAGAGCTCCACCTTCGGCTATCCTTAACTCCTCATTATTGAGCTACTTCATGGTGTCTTTGAGTAGACATGTCTATGCCTCTTTCACGCTTTCTGTGAAATCCATTCCTCATAGTTGACTGTATTGATTGGGTTAAATTCCTTACCAATCATTATCTCTCTTTGTATAAGTATATATGTTATGGTCTCTTTGCTCATTATTAATCACTTGGAATGGAAGCATTAACATAGAGACATCAAGTTGCATCTTGATGAAAATTTATTAGTACTATAAAAAAATATATATAATTTTGATTTTTGTGAATAATGGAGAAAGGTTATGCATTCTTTGCTAGCAGTAAAGATCTAAACTTTTTTGTTTCTATTTTTAATAACTAATTCTTATCATGATGTGGCACACATTTCCATCCTGAACAGTTAACGTCAGAGTAATACAAGTAATGTAGTTGACTTACAACTGTCAAACTGAAATCCTTCAGTGATGAGACCATGAGTGTTGAAAAGTGTGCAACAAGATGATGGAGCTTAGTGGAAAGGAGTCGCCTTCACTAAGTGGTCCCACAGGCAAATTATGGTGCAAAGTCTATTTTTGGATCACAGCAGGGGTGATAACAGCAGGGGTGATCACAGCAGGAGTGATCACAACAGGAATGATCACAGCAGGAGTGATCAGAGTCTATTTTTAGACTGCTAGTAAAAATACAAAAGTCAAATATTATTGTCTCATTATTATTTTTGACTATAAACTTTATCTTATCCTCTTGGAGCACTTCAGTTTGAGCTACAGATGTGGCACATGCAGCTGTCAGAAGGAAATACGTTTTTCTTATGAGTCAATTGAGCTATTTCATGCATGACATCAGTTAGAACTCATGTGGTTGAGTTCTGTGGAGTGGATGTGGAGTTAATGGAGTTGTGTTCAGTTTGACTTAGTTGAACTAGTTGTATTTAGTCTAACTGATCAATAGACTAAGTGATGAGTTGTGTGAATTAGTTATTAATTAATTCACTAATTATTAACTCATAATGCAACTGAAGAGTACATCAGTTAACTCAGTGCATGTACAGTTTAGTGGAGACAGGTGTTAGAGGTTGAGATTGCTATCAGTTGTGCATGAGATTGTGCACATTCATGGGATTGAGTTATGCCAATGATCTATGTGTAGTGTGGGCCAATACCAAGTGAAATATAGCTTGTGCTCACATGATTTACAGTGTGGGTGACTTTCACAAGGTAAAAACGAGTTTGGATCAGCCATTATCATTCATTCTCTTGCAAGATTATGCAGTGGAGGCAGGCAAAGCAGCGAGGGAGATTTGGAGATCAAATCTGAGCTAGTTTTGTGTGTAACAGGTGGAGATAGTGCTAGATACTTGTGAGGAGTATTGTACTATGTAATGTTACATGTTCTCAATCATTAATATATAGATAGTTTGGGGTTTTCAGCGGTAAGATTTCCCCAGGTTACATACTGTGTTAATGTGTGCATGCGATTGATGTTTCATTGTTTTTGATGCTGCTAAATTGATGATCAAAGTAGAGGAGATTATGTATTGTGCATGTATTCCGCAATAGTGTATAATTGGGATAATCTCTGTTGAATAAGTGTTTATTATTCAAAATTTCTACATGATATCGGAGCTATTGATCATCACATCTACTATTCAGGAAGTGTTTACATTCTATTTCTTCAGGAAGAGTCTATAATCAGGCCAGGTAGCCTATGGATTCATCCTTCCTTTGGAAGGTGAGATATCCAGTGAATGCCCATACAGTCAATCTCTGTATGAGAAATATTGTGTTCTCACAAATTCTAGATCAGAGGAAGTTGAGTTTTTGGGCTGGTGGAATGGAGCTCAAGGATAAACTCAGAAACATTAAGTGTGAGAATGGAGACAGTATGCCCCAGTATCTCACGAAGTTCACCCAATGCCAGGATGAGCTGGGAAGTGTGGGGGTAACTGTTGAGGATGAGGATATGGTGAGTCTAGCACTCCTTGGCCTTCCTAAGAGTTGGCATAGCTACCAGGACTCGGTGAATGGAAGGGAGAAATTGCCAGGATGGGAGAGACTTTGGTCGGATCTTGTGCAAGAGGAGATTAGATAGCACACCAGAGACAGTTCGTCATCTATGCATGATGAGGAGAACTGTGCCTTAGCGAGAAAGGCGAAGGGGAAGGTTTCTCTTTCCAAATCCAGTTCTTACAATAATGGGAAGAAGGTTGACAAGTCAAAGGTGAGATGCTTTCGTTGTCATGAGTTGGGCCATTATGCTACTAATTGCCTAAAGAAGAAGTCTAATAAGGGATCTGGGGAAGGATCTGAAGGTGAGGCACTTGCTTCACAATTTGAGTTGGATTTCACACTCTTAGCATGCATGGTTTCATCCATGGTGGGAAGTGGTTGGTTTCTTAACAGTGGAGCTTCTTTCCACATGACCGGTGACAAGAGTTTGTTCAGTACTTTGGAGGAGAAAGATCTCCAGATACTCATAGCGATGGGTAATGATGAGAAGTATAGCGTCTCAGGTGTAGGAACGATTATTTTTCAGAGGGAGCATGGAGCTCACCTTACCCTGACCGATGTCAAGTATGTACCGGGACTGAAGAGAAACTTGGTGTCGATCGCGATGCTGGAAGAAAGAGGCTATGATGTAGTCTTTAGTAAGGGAAAGGTTTTCCTTAGTCACATCATCACTAGACAGGTGAAGCAGATTGGTTCACGGGTCAAGAACATATATTCTCTTGATGTTCAAGATGCATGCAAAGCCTTGAGCAGCAAGGAAACTGATGGAGACTTGGTGGTTGAGAGGGAGCGTATATTACCTCTCAACATGCAGAGCCAGAAGAAGTCTCAGACGATTGTGGAGGAGCCACAATTGGTGCAGCAGCTTCAGGAGGTTGTGGAGCAGCCACAACAAGTGAAGCTGAGTGGATATCGAGTAGAGACATATACTCATGCAGAGACCTCAGTAGGGGAAAACTTCGAGCCAGGTGGGCTGAGGGATCACATGCAGCCATACCTCCAGGTAGGATGTGGGGCGATATAGAGTGATCATTCCAAGGAGGAGGGGCAGGATCCTTGAGGTACCCAACCTCTTGGATGAGACCTTGCTACGGGAGCCCCAATGTGTAGTAGCAGGAACTAACTGATTGGGTAGAGACAGATGCGGATGGAGCGGCAGAGAGAGCGACAGTGCAGGGAATCCCAGGACATCGCATAGCATGCAGGCTATAGCAATGCGAGAGGCACAAGTGTTTTGCACAGTGTTAGGTGGCACAGAGAGGTGTGCAATAGTGCGATATGCATGGAGATGTTGCAGTAGCGCAGATGTCAGAGAGGGAGCACTTGTCAGTAGCAGGTAGAGCTTCAGCATCAAAGGGTGTTTCTAGCCCAACAGGGAGGTCAGTTGGGAGGTGCAGTGCAGATGCAATGCTGGGAGATAGAACCAGCAGCAGCACGGATGCAGTGAGAGATCAAAGTGACAGAGGCTAGAGTAGTCAAATACTGAAGAGCACAGAGATGCAGAGTTTTCAGTCGACAAAAGCAATAGCAGTCAGAGACTTTGATGATAGAGCAAGTGGACCGAGCAGATGTGTTGCATGCAGAACATTCCAGAGTTATAGGATCAGGTTTGAGAGGAATCCTTTCTTGTTGAGAGGGAGTGTTGAAAAGTGTGCAACAAGAAATGCTTGTTGAGAATGCAACAAGATGATGGAGCTTAGTGGAAAGGAGTCGCCTTCACTAAGTGGTCCTGCAGGAAAATTATGGCGCAAAGTCTATTTTTGGATCACAGCAGGAGTGATCACAGCAGGGGTGATCACAGCAGGAGTGATCACAGCAGGGGTGATCACAGCAGGAGTGATCACAGCAGGAGTGATCAGAGTCTATTTTTAGACTGCTAGTCAAAAATAGAAAAGCCAAATATTATTGTGTCATAATAATATTTAGACTATAAACTTTATCTTATCCTCTTGGAGCACTTCAGTTTGAGCTACAGATGTGGCACATGTAGCTGTCAGAAGGAAATACGTTTTTCTTATGAGTCAGTTGAGCTATTGCATGCATGAAATCAGTTAGAACTCATATGGTTGAGTTCTGTGGAGTTGGATGTGGAGTTAATGGAGTTGTGTTCAGTTTGACTTAGTTGAACTAGTTGTATTTAGTCTAACTGATCAATAGACTAAGTGATGAGTTGTGTGAATTAGTTATTAATTAATTCACTAATTATTAACTCATAATGAAACTGAAGAAGACATCAGTTAACTCAGTTCATGTACAATTCAGTGGAGACAGGTGTTAGAGGTTGAGATTGCTATCAGTTGTGCATGAGATTGTGCACATGCACGGGATTGAGTTATGCCAATGATCTCTACGTAGTGTGGGCCAATACCAAGTGAAATATAGCTTGTGCTCACGCGATTTACAGTGTGGGTGACTTTCACAAGGTAAAAACAAGTTTGGATCAGCCATTCTCATTCATTCTCTTGCAGGATTGTGCAGTGGAGGCAGGCAAAGCAGCGAGGGAGATTTGGAGATCAAATCTGAGCTAGTTTTGTGTGTAATAGGTGGAGATAGTGCTGGATACTTGTGAGTATTGTACTATGTAATGTTACATGTTCTCAATCATTTATATACAGATAGTGTGGGGTTTTCAGCTGTAAGCTTTCCCCGGGTTACATACTGTGTTAATGTGTGCATGCGATTGATGTTTCATTGTTTTTGATGCTGCTAAATTGACGATCAAAGTAGAGGAGATTATGTATTGTGCATGTATTCCGCAATAGTGTATAATCGAGATAATTTGTGTTGAATAAGTGTTTATTATTCAAGATTTCTACAATGAGTAGGGATTTGTTCTGTGAAAGTCACCAAGGACTTGAACATGGACCCAAATGCAAGGATAAGCACACGTTTCCCATGAGGGGGAAACATGTTTGTAGGGAGATATGTACCCTGTTAGGGACAAAAATGGATACCTACTTTCATTAAACAAACAACCCTCCATTGACTAATTTGTAGCATCCAAAAATACATGTCTCCTTATTATGTATATGTATGTATGTGGAAGTTCAGAGTTTGATTTGAGGGGAAATAATTTTAGCGCCTGAAATACTTATTCAATGCTTGCTATTCATTTATAAATTTGATTGGAATAGGCTTTTGGGAATAAAATCCAAATCTAATAAGTAACACTGCTTATAGGGGACTGGTTCTAATGTGACTCATTCTTCAAGTTCTAGTTGTAATAGCAAAGGTAAGGGTCTTATGATTGGGGGAGTTGCTGGTGGGATTATAGCACTAGTACTTCTTCTTGTTATCTGTTGCTATGTTCATCAACGTCATAGTGGGTTAGCTAGTGACAAGAAACTTGGATGGTTTCCCCTACCATTCTATGCTAGTAATTCACACATCATTGGGAGAAAAGTTTCAACTACTTTTGGAAAGAGTGGTACTGGGAGTTATGTGTCATCTACACCTTCCAGTTTTTGTAGACATTTTACCTTTGTAGAGATACAAGAGGCTACCAAAAATTTTGATGACTCACAGATTCTTGGTGTTGGTGGTTTTGGGAAAATTTATGAAGGAGTGATTGATGGTGGTGGTGTCAAGGTTGCAGTTAAGATAGGAAACCCGCTAGCAGAACAAGGTATCCATGAATTCCAGACAGAAATAAAGATGCCTTCTAAGCTCAGGCATCATCATTTGGTGTATCTTATTGGTTACTGCGAAGAAAATTATAGCTTACAAAGAATCTCTATTTCTATTTGGAATTCATGTATACCTTGTTCTTCTACAGGGTTTCCTCTATTAACTACAACCTTGATAGCACCACCATCAATCTCTCCTTCATAAACTTTCCCAAAACCACCAACACCAAGAATCTATGATTCATCAAAGTTTTTGGTAGCCTCTTGTATCTCTATAAAGGTAAAATGTCTACAAAAACTGGAAGGTGCAAATGACACATAGCTCCCAGTACTACTCTTTGCAGAAGTAGTTGAAACTTTGCTCCCAATGGTGTGTGAATTACCACCATAGAATGGTAGGGGAAACCATCCAAGTTTCTTGTCACTGGCTGACCCACTATGCCGTTGATGAACAAAGCAACATATAACAAGAAGAAGTGCTAGTGTTGTAATCCCTCCAACAAATCCCCCAATAATAGGACCCTTACCTTTGCTACTACAGCTAGAACTTGAAGGAGTCCCATTAGAACTAGGCCCCTGTAAGTAGTGATATTTATTAGATTTGGATTTTATTCCTGAAAACATATTCCAAACATATTTATAAATGAATAGAAAACATTGACTAGGTATTTCAAGCGCTAAAATTATTTCTCCTTAAATCAAACTCCGAATTTCCACATACATACATATACATAATAAGGAAACATGTATTTCTAGAATGCTACAAACTAGTCAATGGAGGGTTGTCAGTGCAGTGAAAGTATGGAACCATTATTGTCCCTAATAGGGTCCATATCTCCCTGGAAACATGTTTGCCCAATCCTTGCTCATGGCCTCATTGCTAAAGAATCTCAATTTGACAGTTGTAAGTCAACTACGCTACTTTTATTACTCTCAAGTTGACCATTCAGGATGGACATGTGTGCCACATCATGATAATAATTAGTTATTGAAAATAGAAACAAAAAAGTTCAGATCTATACTCCTAAAAAAGAATACATAACCTTTCTCCATTATTCACAAAAATCAAAATTATATATATATATATATATATATATATATATATATATATATATATATAACTAATAAAATTTCATAAAAATTGCAGCTTGATGTCTTTGTGTTTATGCTTCCATTCCAAGTGTTTAATAGCGAACAAAGAGACCACAACATAGAGACTTATACATAGAGAGTTAATGATTGGCAAGGAACTTAACCTATTTAATACGATTAACTATGAGGAGTAGCTTTCACAGAGGATCAAAGCCTGAAAAAGGCATAGGCATGTCTACTCAAAGACATCACGAAGTAGCTCAATAGTTAGGAGTTAAGGATAACCGAAGGCAGAGCTCTGAATTTTAGCTGAGAGAGAGAATCAAGACTTAGTCGATTTTGCTAGTTAGCCAGCTTGTCTTAGGCTTGATAGAGCTTCATATTTACCAACAAAAGGAAAAACCAATAATGAGAAATTTCCCATTCTTGTATCTTTGATTGTCATAGAATAGTGACCATTCCATTACCATTAGCTTAACTAAAAGTTTGAATCCATCATCCATCATGTACAAATTTGGTTAAATAGGATTGCTAGTTGCCAGGGTTGCCGGAGGAGATATATCAAGAGACATTGATAAAATGTTTCTACGTGTTGATTTTCAATGAGAGAGAAGGAAGAAAATGGAGTGAGGAGATTGGTTAGACTAAACAGTGTTTGCCCAGCCAAGCCAACGCAACTCTATAGAAAAAATGCCAACTCTATAGGAAAAAAAAAACCTTTTTGACGTAATGATAATTAATCATTAACTTATTTCAATGTACTTAATATTATTTTACAGATATATACAAATATGCAAAATAAAAAACAAAACAATAACAAAAAAAACAAAAACACAAGGTTGTCTTTTTAAAGTGCAAGTGTGGATAAACAATTACTTTAAAAGAAACCGGTGCTTACACTCGGATGTAGAATCGTTTGAATTCGATCCTCATCATGGATATATATATCCACGTTTAAAATGAATCTTTGAATTTGATCCCTATCATGGATCTATATATCTGCGTTTAAAATTAATCTATGCTGGTGTATTCGGGGAAAATAAAATGACATTGCAGAAAACTGAGCCTTATCACTCGAAGATTCATGAAATGATTATTATAAAGGTGGATGAAATGCCTATTGTAAAGGATGATGAATCTAATCAACGCATAAGTGAGTAATTGTGTTATGTACTGCACGAACAACAATTACCTGTCTACCATTTCAACTACTCGTTGAGGCTCTTTCACGTATTTCGTTGAAGGTTGTTGCCCATGTTTCGTCTCAGGTACCACCAACGGCCGTCCAAGAGTAGTCGCTGTCAAATTTTTGAAAATTGGAAAGCTCCTGCCTGCTTCGCATCGAATGCAAAAAATCCAAAGCAAAACAAACAATGATAGTACACTTCGATAGCCGCACATTTTGGTTGAAGAGGGCGTTTGACTGTTCAACGTTGTAACAATCCGCATATTATAAGACGATTCAGCTGCGATTGTATCTATATCACTTTTCACTAATACAGGATCTCTGAGCGAATATTAAGCAAGATAGGATTCTGTACTTCAAGGTATGAAAATGCAAGAAGAATTGCAGAAGGTCATAGATGAAATGTTGTGAGGTTTCTCACAAATTAAACTATAACTGCAGCGAGGAATCTCGCCTACAATCGACTGCACATGGCAAGACCACGACCAAGTTTGTATAGAACTCAGGTCGTGTTCAGTGTGCACGAATATGCATGAACGCTTGGCCCCTTTCTATATAAGAAACAAATGGTTATTAAAAGAAATAAAAAGCAGAGGTGGGGATTAATCTTCATACATAGTCAACTCAATTAACTGTGCCAACATGTGAGTGAGAGAAATTTACAAAGAAAACGACAAACGATAACGGTTTGATGAATGAGATAGCCTAAAATCACGGTTGTCCAGAACCACCATTGCTAATGTGGGAAAAGTTTGAACTCTTGCATAGTTATAGGAATCAAAATATATCAAGGACTTTACGAAGGTAAGTAGGTTTCCTCTGGTGCTAAAGCCTTTTCCATATCTACCAACAATACAAACAATTGTCATGGCCTTTCCCACCGTCCAAATCCTTCGTCCGGACTGAACAGAATGTGTATATATGTACATTCGCCGTCCAAACCTTGAACAAAATGTGTATATACATGCATTCGTCATCCAAACCTTAAACGTCAGAATGTGTATATAGATACATTCGCCATCCAAATCTTGAAGAACATTGTGGGGTATCTTTATATAGATTATAGATTTCTGAATCATCAGAGATCCTGAAATTATATCATGATGAAAATTGTGGGGGTATTTTTAGATGGATTATAGATTTTTAGAGTATTTCATAATCGAATAGATATGAGTGCGTCAATTGTTTAACTTCACACTCATATTTATTAGATTTTAAAATATTTCAAAAACTTACAATCAATTTTAATTTAAAAAATAAAAATTCACAACAAAAACAAGAATTCACAATCAATTTAAACAATCAACTTAAAAGAAATTATAGTACAATTATAGTATAGTGCGCGGAATTGAAATTACATGAAATGGAAGCAAAAACAAAGAAAATAAAAACAATTTCTCTTAACTTCCAGGTAGAAAGCAAATGGAAACAATCATTCTTAACCTCTCACACCAGAAAATGTATGAAAGAAATAAAAACAATCACTCTTAACCTCTCATAAATCTTAATCTATGAAAGCAATAAATCTTAATCTATGAAAAACAATAAATGTCACACATTGTAGGTGGCCAATCCAAAAGCATGAGAGATGGCAAGTTGAGAGGCTCCTAGTGCAAGCATTACCAATCAAGGTGAACATCACTTGTGAGCATGGTGCTAAATCTAAATTCCATTCATAAGTAATCTTAACTTTTTACCCGAGTATCTCCAACTTTACAT
Source organism: Pinus tabuliformis (assembly GCA_031772625.1). Taxonomy (NCBI): domain Eukaryota; kingdom Viridiplantae; phylum Streptophyta; class Pinopsida; order Pinales; family Pinaceae; genus Pinus; species Pinus tabuliformis. The sequence goes on along the minus strand of CM062811.1, from coordinate 503,550,200 downwards.
ATGCCTTTGAAAGGATGAGGCTCTACTATTTATACAAAAACATAAGAAACTACCTCATTAATGGAGGTTCATTATTCTCTCCCTAGATCCCTAGAAAATCTCATAGAGTTACAACTCAAATAGGTAATGATAAGACACATATCCTCTTTGACCTTTATCCAAATCTTCTTCTATATCTTCAAGGAAATTGGAATATGAGGATTGGAGGCCACATAAGGGTGCCTTGGAAGCTTCCAAATGACTTACACATGTCATGAAACTCAAGCCACTTTTAACTATTAGCAAGTATATGTATTTTTTCTAAGTGTTAACCATTTAATTCACTTCTAATACTAGAAATCATTAACTTTAGGAAAACACAAATGGAACCCATATAATTATGAAAATGGAGGCTAATGAAAGGTTATATGGTCATGGAGTTGTGACATGTGAGTGAAATGGTGGCAATAAAGGTGAAAGTGGATGATATTTTGAATACATTTTGGAGGTTCTATAGTATTTATCATAATAAATATTTAAAAATGTTAATTAATTGTTTTTTTGGTAGGGTGATTTTTTTTTTTTTCTCAGGGGACATTTTAGTTGTAGAGCTAACCAAGTCAGCAATTGTTTGTTTCTCAGTCTAGACCTCATCTAAATGTTTATGTATTACATCCATGTGGACCTAGAGACATGAAAGGTCATCGTTCAACTTCGAATTCTTCTTAGCTAAAGCCACTAATCCTGCTTCAGCAATATCAACTCTGCTTTCTTCAACCACAAGTTTTGCTTGAAGGTTTTGTAGTACAGTTTTCATACCAAACAACTTGCCATACAATACCTGCAATTCAACCCCCATTTCCATAGATGATACATCAAGCTAATGAGCAGAGAAAATGGTCTAAATATGGAATTAACACCTTAACTTATCAACTTTAATAATTGTAGGTAGGTGGGGTTTAGAATCTAAATTTAATACCAACTTGACAATTGTTTGTAGGTGGAACCAGAATCAATCCCATTGAAGGAGTAGGAGTAAGTAGCTTTTAAACAAACCTTCATTATTGTTGGCCTTACCTAGTATGTTCATCTCTGTTTAGTCTTAACACCAAATTGCAATCAAAATTGGTTAGATCCCTTGGGCATGCAACATTGCTGAGCAATACCATTAAGTGTTATTCGGTAGGGTGATTTATTTATTTATTTATTTTGTCTCAGGGGACATTTTAGTTGTAGAGCTAACCAAGTGAGCAGTTTACTATTTCTCAACCTTAACCTCGTATGAACACTTTTGTATTGCATCCATGTGGACCTAGAGACATGCGAGGTCATCATTCAACTCCGAATTTTGTTTAGCTAAAGCGACTAATCCTGCTTCAGCAATATACGCTCTGCTTTCTTTAGCCACAAGTTTGCCTTGAAGGTTTTGAAGTACAATTTTCATCTTAAACAACTTGCCATATAGTACCTGCAATTTAACCCCCATTGCCAAAGATGATACAACAAGCTAATGAGCAGAGAAAATGGTCTAAAAAGGTAATTAACATCTTAACTTATCAACCTTAACAATTACAGGTAGGTGGGGTTTAGAATCTAAAATTAATACCAACTCGACAATTGTTTGTAGGTGAAACTAGAATCAATCCCATCCGAGGAGTAGAAGTAGCTTTTAAACCGACCTCCATTGGTGTAAGGGATCACCCGTGCTCTTGGTATCCCCATTGCTAATGTTTTGAAAGATGAAGGAAAGTTGTAATTTAAAAAGAAATTGTATCCAAATATTTGGAAATGGATTGCGTTTCGAGTGCTGAAAAACTTTATGAGCTATGCTTTTCAAAAACAAATGTGTTTGCCTAATTTCATGGTTCCTATTCAACCAAATTTGTACAAGATTGGATTCTAGTTCCTATTCAAACAAATTTTTACATGATTGGATTCAAACTTTTAGTTAAACTGATGATAATGGAATTGTCACTATTCTATGATAATCAAAGATACAAGAATGGGAAAATTCTCATTATTTGATTTTCTTTTTGTTGGTAAATATGAATCTCTATCACACCTCACGACAAGCTGGCTAACTACCAAAACCGCCTACGTCTTGATTCTCTCTCTCTGAGCTAAAATTTAGAGCTCCACCTTTGGCTATCCTTAACTCCTCACTATTGAGCTACTTCATGGTGTCTTTGAGTAGACATGTGTATGCCTTTTTCACACTTTGGTCCTCTGTGAAATCCACTCCTCATAGTTGATTGTATTGATTGGGTTAAATTCCTTACCAATCATTATCTCTCTATGTATAAGTATATATGTTATGGTCTCTTTGCTCATTATTAATCACTTGGAACGGAAGCATTAACATAGAGACATCAAGTTGCATTTTGATGAAAATTTATTAGTACTAAAAATATATATATATATATATATAATTTTGATTTTTGTGAATAATGCAGAAAGGTTATGCATTCTTTGCTAGCAGTAAAGATCTGAACTTTTTTGTTTCTATTTCTAATAACTAATTCCTATCACGATGTGGCACACATTTCCATCCTGAACGGTTAACCTTGGAGTAATACAAGTAATGTAGTTGAATTACAACTGTCGAACTGAAATCCTTGAGTGATGAGGCCATGAGCAGGGATTTGTTCTGTGAAATTCACCAAGGGCTTGGACATGGACCCAAATGCAAGCATAAGCACATGTTTCCCATGAGGGGTAAACATGTTTCTAGGGAGATATGAACCCTGTTAGGGACAAAAATGGCTACCTACTTTCATTAAACAAACAACCCTCCATTGACTAATTTGTAGCATCCAAAAATACATGTCTCCTTATTATGTATATGTATCTATGTGGAAGTTCGGAGTTTGATTTGAGGGGAAATAATTTTAGTGCATGAAATACTTAGTCAATGCTTGTTATTCATTTATAAATTTGGTTGGAATAGGTTTTTGGGAATAAAATCCAAATCTAATAAGTAACACTGCTTATAGGGGCCTAGTTCTAATGTGACTCATTCTTCAAGTTCTAGTTGTAATAGCAAAGGTAAGGGTCCTATGATTGGGGTAGTTGCTGGTGGGATTATAGCACTAGCACTTCTTCTTGTTATCTGTTGCTATGTTCATCGACATTGTAGTGGGTTAGCTAGTGACAAGAAACTTGGATGGTTTCCCCTACCATTCTATGCTGGTAATTCACACATCATTGGGAGAAAAGTTTCAACTACTTTTGGAAAGAGTGGTACTGGGAGTTATGTGTCATCTACACCTTCCGGTTTTTGTAGACATTTTACCTTCGCAGAGATACAAGAGGCTACCAAAAACTTTGATGACTCACATATTCTTGGCGTTGGTTGTTTTGGGAAAGTTTATGAAGGAGTGATTGATGGTGGTGGTGTCAAGGTTGCAGTTAAGATAGGAAACCCGCTAGCAGAACAAAGTACCCATGAATTCCAGACAGAAATAAAGATGCTTTCTAAGCTCAGGCATCATCATTTGGTGTATCTTATTGGTTACTGCGAAGAAAATTATAGCTTATAAAGAATCTCTATTTCTATTTGGAATTCATGTATACCTTGTTCTTCTATTGGGTTTCCTCTCTTAACTACAACCTTGACAGCACCACCATCAATCTCTCCTTCATAAACTTTCCCAAAACCACCAACACCAAGAATCTATGATTCATCAAAGTTTTTGGTAGCCTCTTGTATCTCTATAAAGGTAAAATGTCTAAAAAACAAAGAAATAACCAAAAAAACCAAAAACAAACTTTGTGAAGTAATGGTAATTAATCATTAACTTATTTCAATTTACTTAATATTATTTTACAGATATATACAAATATGCAAAATAAAAAACAAAGAAATAACCAAAAAACCCAAAAACACAAGGTTGTCTTTTTAAAGTGCAAGTGTGGATAAACAATTACTTTAAAAGAAACCGGTGCTTACACTCGGATGTAGAATCGTTTGAATTTGATCGGCATCATGGATCTATATATCCGCGTTTAAAATGAATCTTTGAATTTGATCCCTATCATGGATCTATATTATCTGCGTTTAAAATTAATCTATGCTGGTGTATTCGGGGAAAATAAAATGACATTGCAGAAAACTGAGCCTTATCACTTGAAGATTCATGAAATGCTTATTATAAAGGTGGATGAAATGCCTGTTGTAAAGGATGATGAATCTGATCAACGCATAAGTGAGTAATTGTCTACCATTTCGAATACTCGTTGAGGCTCTTTCACGTATTTCGTTGAAGGTTGTTGCCCATGTTTCGTCTCAGGTACCACCAACGGCCGTCCAAGAGCAGCGCCTGCCAAATTTTTGAAAATTCGAAAGCTCCTGCCTGCTTCGCATCGAATGCAAAAAATCCAAAGCAAAACAAACAATGACAGAACACTTCGATAGCCGCACATTTTGGTTGCAGAGGGCGTTCGACCGTTCAACGCTGTAACAGGCCGCATATTATAAGACGATTCAGCTGCGATCGTATCTATATCACTTTTCACTAATACGGGATCTCTGAGCAAATATTAAGCAAGTTAGGATTCTGTACTTCAGGGTATGAAAATGCAAGAAGAGTTGCAGAAGGTCACAGATGAAATGCTGCGAGGTTAATTCTTACAAATTAAACTATAACTGCAGCGAGGAATCTCGCCTACAGTCGACTGCACATGGCAAGACCACGACCAAGTCTGTATAGAACTCAGGTGGGGATTAATCTTCATACATAGTCAACTCAATTAACTATGCCAACATGTGGGTGACAGCACTTTACAAAGAAAACGGCAAACAATAACTGTTTGATGAATGAGATAGCCTAAAATCACGGCTGTCCAGAACCACCATTGCTGATGTGGGAAAAGTCTGAACTCTTGCATAGTTATAGGAATCGTAATATATCAAGGACTTTACGAAGGTAAGTAGGTTTCCTCTGGTGTTAAAGCCTTTGCCATATCTACCAACAATACAAACAATTGTCATGGCCTTTTCCACCGTCCGAATCCTTCATCCAGACTGAACAGAATGTGTATATACGTACATTCGCCGTCCAAACCTTGAACAGAATGTGTATATACATACATTCGCCGTCCAAACCTTGAACGTCAGAATGTGTAAATAGATACATTCGCCATCCAAATCTTGATGAACATTGCGGGGTATCTTTATATAGATTATAGATTTCTGAATCATGATAGATCCTGAAATTATATCATGATGAACATTGTGGGGGTATTTTTAGATGGATTATAGATTTTTAGAGTATTTCAGAATCGAATAGATATCAGTGTCGTCAATTGTTTAACTTCACACTCATATCTATTAGATTTTAAAATATTTCAAAAATTTACAATCAATTTTAATTTAAAAAACAAAAATTCACAACAAAATCAAAAATTCACGATCAATTTAAACTTAAAAACACATTATATGTATATATATTTTGTTAATTCAGGTATGAAATGTATAATCAATGAGTAATTTGTACAAGGTCATTTTCATTAGGTTTTCTGATGAAAAAGATTGACTATGAAAATCACTGTGAAATATAAAAACTATATCATCAAATATCAGATTAAAAATTTCACACTTCAACATCTTGATCGTTGATCATAACATTTCAACTTCATTCCATCCAAACTCAACTCTCCCTTGACACATCTGCCTCGCATGCAAGTCCAAAATTCCATCCAACATTGAAACTCAACTCTCCCTTAACACATTGAAACTCAACTCTCCCTTGACACATCTGCGTCGCATGCAAGTCCAAAATTCCATCCAACATTGAAACTCAACTCTCCCTTGACACATCTGCCTCACATGCAGGTCCAAAATAAATGGACTTTGTCTTTAGACTCATGTAACTTCTTTGTGAAGATGCACGCGTCGTGCATGACATAGCGGCTGGGGCGGATGGCTTTCGCTCCCCCCAGCCGCGATCGAATCCTGCGGCGGATGATTGTGGACCCCGCGTATCTGCTGGCTTCGGCTTACCACGGCTAAAATATTCTGCGTTGGTTATCTGCTGGTTTCGGCCTATGATTTGTAACGGCTATGCCATAATATTCTGAATTCTGCTGGCTTCGGCCATATGTTGTAAATATCTGCTGGCCTAGGCCATATGTTGATTTTCCCTCTGAAAAAAAACTTCTTTGTGAAGATTGCGGCCAAATTTTGACCCGAGAGCCGCTGTTCGTACGAATTTTGACTACATGCACTTCACGTGTTTGTCTTATATCTTCTATCAAAATATCTAATGGAAATTGGAACCGCCTTCATATCATGAAATGTCAAAGTCTCCGGCCGACCCGTTAACGGAGGCGATTTTTATTCATCATATATGAGTCAGAATTCTGGAAAATTTTTTCATATGAGTGGACAATTACGTAGACTTGTAACTTGCACAGCTGAAGTGCATAGCAAGGCGTTAATGTCGTAACGTGATGAATACGTTGGGTGACGCAATCCACGTAAATTACTGTAGACTTAAATTAGTCTAGTCGGAGGGTAACATAGGGTTGCTCTAAGATCAGGGAATCTCTAGTACGTGGGATGATGCGAACCATACACAATTAGGGTTGCGTGTGTCTTCTTGTATGGATGCTTCGTGGGTGATAAGTAACTAATTTTTTTTTGGATTGTGTAATTAATAGCAATATTATATTAATAAATGGGTTGATATATGTGATTAATATTAATTTTTTGGTGTATAAAAAATGAAAAGATAGTGGATTGACTTATAGTTGGTATATGTGATTAGTATTAATTTCATATGCAACTTGGCATTTAAAAGTCATATCTCTTAATGTGGTTACGCTAGTTGACAACTAACATGTGTGGGTTGGATTTGTTGACTATGGTTGATCATGGTTAAAAAGAGTTAATGAGGTTGACCATAGTTGAAGAGGGTTGATGAGTTTGATCATGGTTGATGTAGTCGACTATGCCTAAACAAAGGTGACCAAGATTGATAATGGTTGACCATGATTAACCATTAATGTAACAATGTATTAATGTTACAATAATCTAATAATCTTACATTAATGTTGACCATTATTACATTGTTATATTAATGTTGACCATGGTTGACCATTGTTAGCCATGGTTGATAATGGAAGATGTTAGATTAATGTTAATATTAATATTACATTAATGTTACAATTTTTTTTGCATCAATGGTGGAAGTGGGTCGATGGGGTTGACCGTGGTTGAAGAGAGTTGACCATTTTGTGTCAAGGAAAACCATGTTTGATCTCAGTTGACCATGATTAACAATGAGTACCGCGGATGGATCGAGAGGAAATAATATGGTTGACCTTAGTTCAACATTGTTGACCATTGTTACATTGTTATAATAATGTTGACCATCATTAACCATGGTTGATGTTACAATAATGTTATTTCTAATGTTACATTAATGTTAGAAAAATGGTTACATTAATGGTTGAAGTGGGTTGACGAGGTTGACCATGGTTGAAGAGATACGACCATGTTGGTCAAGGTAAACCATGGATAATTTGAGTTGAACATGATTGATAATGATTATGATGGTTTACCTTAATTTACCATGATTGACAATGATTACTATGGTTGATCACAGATTAAGGAGAAGATTATGGTTGACCTCAATTTACGATGGTTGACAAATTAAATTATGTATGGCCATGGTAACCTTGGTTAACTATAGTTGAGATGGTTTTATTAGGGTTCAACTTGTTGTCCATGTTTGACCATGGTGAGAAATTTTGCCCATCAGTGAGCTTGTTTGACCTTGGTTCATTATGGTCAATACCTATGCTTTACTATGAGTGAACATGGTTGTCAACATATAACATAGATGACTATGGTTAATCATTTTTTTACCATCATTGACCATGTTCAACCATAAGTAAATGGTTGACCATGGTTAACCACAATATATTATGTTGGCCATGTTATCCATCATGAAGCATCCTTTAAACAAGTTCATCATGGTTAACCATGTTGTCTATGGATGTTTATAGTTGATAATGGATGAAAATGTTGACCTCTTAAGTAATGGTCAAACATTATTGGTTATGGTTGACCAAGAAAAGTATGAATGGCATTGGTGACCATGGTTGACTATAGTTGAGATGGTTTGGCCATGGTTGAACAACTTGTCCATGTTTGACCATGCTAAGTGTGTTTGGCTATCACTAAGATTATTTGACCATGGTTGACTATAGTCACCTATGCTTTATTGTGAGTGAAACATGGTTGTCAATATATAATTATAGATGATTATGGTTAATCATTTTTTAAACATGGTTGGCCATTGTCAACCATAAATATATTAATATTTTTATGTGCCATTAAACTAACAATATAACATTAATTTGAAAATTGGCCATGTGGGCTATTGTTGAACATAGTTGACCATGGTTAATTATGTTGGTCGTGTTAACCATGGCTAGGCATCCTTAAAACAAGTTCATCATCGTTGACCATGTTTTCTGTGGATGTTTATAGTTGATAATGGATGAAATGTTGAACTCTTAAACCATGGTCAAACATTGTTGGCCATGGTTAACAAAGTATGTAAGGCCGTGGTGACTATGGTTGACTATGGTTGAATGGCTATGGTTAATCATATTTACCATCGTTAACCATGGTGAACAATAAAGTGGCATTAATATAACAATGTAACATTAATCTTAACAATTCACCATGTGGGTTATGGTTGGACATGGTTGACCATGGTTGATTATGTTGTCCATGTTAACCATGGCCAATCATCCTTTAAACAAGTTCATCATGGTTGAGGAAGTTATGTATGGATACTTATAGTTGATAATGAATGAAAATGTTGACCTCTAAAACATGGGTCAAACATGCTTGGCCATGGTTGACCAAGTAGTATGGCCATGATGAGAACGGTTGACTAAGTAAAGTATATATGGCCATGGTTGACTATGGTTACCTATGCTCTATTATGAGTGAACATGGTTGTTAACATATAATTATATATGACTATGGTTAATCATTATTTTACCATGGTTGACCATAGTCAACCATAAATATAAAAATGTATTTATGTGACATTAATCTAACAATATAACGTTAATCTTGGAAATTGTTACATTGTTACACTAATGTTGACCATGGTTGATGTTATAGTAATGCTAACATTAATATTACATCGATGTTACAAAAAAGGTTACATTAATGGTTGAAGAGGGTTGAACATTGTTGCTCAAGGTAGTCCATGGTTGATTATCGCTACTTATAATAGATCATGGTTGACCAAGGATAAAGATGATAGATCATGGTTGGGCATTGTTTATCATGGTTACTTATGGTTGACCCCCCTTTACCATGGTTGAATTGTGTTGACCATTGTCAACCATGGTTGACCACGATTACCATGTTCAACCATGGTGGCCATAAGTCAACATGGTTCACTATCTTTAACCATTTTTATCATGGATGACCAGGTCATGTTAACTATGGTTTGCCAGTCTCACCATGGCATACCTTGGTTGTCCATGATATCTATGGTTGAATATGGTCGTCTATGATTGACCATGGATACCCATGTTTAGCCATGTTTCCCCATGGTTGTGATATCCCCTGGTTAATATTTCACTCTTGTTAATCATTGTAATTATTTAAATAGTTGAGAGAGGGACACAAACTCCATTACTTGAGGAAGAAGATTGCTTGAGGGAATGGTTGTTTTAAATATCAATCCTGGTTTGCTAACTGGTTTTAAATGGGCTTACTAGGAAATAAATTAAACTAAAAGAAGACAACAAGCCCAGGTGTTTCTTGAGCTCCAACCATAAGTAAGAAAATGACACAAATTTAAGACAAGCATGGGCTACGCTATCAAACAAATGATTGCGTGGAGCCTTGGAAAAGGATAGACAGGTGGTATGTTAGAAGCATGAAAACAAGTCGGCAATTTACGGTGAATTCACTCAGAGATTCTCTTTTGTATGTGCAGTGGAAGAGAACATGGGCGAGAGCACTACGAAAATTCCTTGAAGAGTCAAAGGTGTCATAGAGAGTCGCATAAGACTTAAACTCTAGAAAAGAGAACCATTTGAGGAATCCTTATTGTGTAACACCCTCTTCCCACATCTACCCAAGCAACTGGCCAACCGGGGTAAACATGCGACGAGAGTCCATTATGATATGATTCGACCTCCTAAGTCACATTAAGGAAGTGGAACCAATGGAAACACACCATACAAACATTCAACATCAGCCTTAGGAGCCTCAGGAACCAGCCCAACACTTCAGACAACTTGCCCTTGGGTCCCACTAAACTTTTGGAAAACTTAAGCCTCAATCGCTCTCATTCTATATGCATGACAACATCCAGAAACCTAGAGTCACTCTCATAGGCTTGCCTGTGAGCATCCAGAGACTCATTTGATCAGTTCTATGCCAGTGTCCCCGAGATTTCAGCCACTTTTTCAGGCCGAGAGCCCACGTCACTATCCAAAATTTCCTTATACCTTCAGAACAATAAATAACATGGAAATGGTAGTACTAAAGAAAATTCTTTTTTAAGACCTTGAATAGACCCCTACTAGCCATGATAGACATTTTGTCAAACATATCATGAATATGTAAACTACAGGTGTAAATAACAAATATGAGCATATGGGTCTCAAACTTATCTGCGATTCGCCATGAAGAATATATTCCTTATCACATTAACTACCATTTCATCCATTAAAGCATAGATACATTGTTCATTCATATACAAGGAGAAGCCTGATGAGAGCCATACATAGCTAATGTCATAAAACATATACACAACCATCATAATAGGAACATAAATGCTAATGAACACGTTGCCATATAAACCTCATATAATCCAATGTAATGATCATAGAAAAGCAAGGAGAAATAAGCTCTTATTGATGATGCAAAATCCAATCTCGGGATGGGACTTCAACATTCCAGCCAACCATAGAATGGCCGAGCTAAATATTTCTTCATCCATTCATCCCCGTGCAATATTCCAAAAATGAATGTGGGATCTCATCTACCACATTAATCAAAACTCATCCAGGGTTTATAGAGTCCATCCACCCTCAACCCATCAAATAGTAATTCCACCTCATGGTCAGACATCAAAAAACCATCAACAAATTTGTCTCAATCCAAGCCTTCCAGGGCTTCTAGAGTGTTTGTCAAACCAAGGCTTCTTGGACTAGTAACTCAACCCACATCTTATACAGGGCTTCCAGAGCGTTTGTCCAACCAGGGCTTCCAGGACTAGTAACTCAACCCACTAAGGGCTTCCAGAGCATTTTTCCAACCAATGCTTCTAGGACTAGTAACTCAACCCAAGCTATTACAGGGATTCTAGAGTGTTTGTCCAACTAGGGCTTCTAGGACTAGTAACTCAACCCAAGCTAAGGAAACAAAAGAACCAACCAAAAAAACCAATGAAAGTAAACCCACAATCACCATGGCTATCCAAGAAATGGAAAGGCTAGGGAATCCACTATCAATCTAAGAAATCATCCATGCCAATGAAAAACCATGCCCAAGAATCCAGATGCAAATTCCATGCATGCCAAAACTATTGAAGGAAATATAACTCGGTGCCTGCAAGCAAATCCCACTATAGTTGTTTATCCTCATGCCCTCTTGCACTTTCCTACTCTTCATTTTCCTTCTTTCTTCAAGAACCCATGTATGACACACCCTCCAAGAGTGATCCAAGAAAACTCTAAGTATCCAAGAAAATGAGAGAGAGAAGAGAGAGAGAGGGTTGAAAAAATGAACTGACCAAGTCTGAGCCAAGAGATTACACTGACTAAGAGCTTCCCAATTGATCCTTAGAAGCCTTCTTATTAATGAGGCCTCTACTTTCTTCATTTACCATTATTTTCCTTCATTTTCCTCCTCACATGAAACTTGTGACCTTTCACCTTCCTTTTCTCCTAATTTCCTTTATTTTCATAAATAAATGTGCCAAAAATTCCATTTTTCCTTTTCCAAAGCCTTAGATATTGTCTTTGCCATTTTCCTTAGCCATAATAAATTGAATCAACACCCACTAGGATGTTTCTCCCACCATTCAGCTTGGAATACGTTTCCCATCAACTGTGGCCTTATCTATTTTTACATCGAATATTGACCAGGGTTGTTACAGAACCCTCCCCCTTGGGGGAACACCATCCTTGGTGTTCAATGACAACTATAACCAATAAGACTGCTGAAAAAGAAAACATCTCCACAACTCCACCCTCAAAGTAATACCAGGATTCACCTCCTTCCCAGGAAGTCCAGAATCTATTGTAAAGTCAAATCTTCTCACCTCCTTCCTCACGCAACAATCCATCACCACTTGTCCTCTCAATGAACAATTATCAACTCATTATTCCAGGGCTCACTCCCAATGTGCATCTGATTCCATCTGGCAATGCTAATGACCAAAACAAATCTGTCGTGACCTTCCCTTTGCTACTATATAGTTCCTTGGGAAATCTGGTCACTCCATTTTGTGCAGTCACTAACCTTCAAATTCCTACTGGCACCCCCATCTCGGGCAATCCATCCCTTGGCAAGGCTTCCTCGTGTCGGAAGATACAAAACCAAAGCATATACCTGCCTCAAACCATCATACTGGTCATATCATGCTCATGGAAATCATTGGACACTATTGGGTACTAGTGTCCCATAATGACCCTGCTTCTGAAGTGTTTTACTAGCATATTGTTGCATCTTCTAGTTTCTTTTGCTGACGTTGCTAATTCTTGTAGTCAATTTCAACCACTCAACCGGGCATGCTAATGCATTCTTGTACCAAGAACATAATTTCCATTAGATTCAAAATAAATTGAAATAACTTCAAATCATACCTCATTGGTAGCTCGTCATTAAGGTACATTTGTAATTTTGTTCACTTCCTATCACAACAAGTCAAACTAACATCTTTGACCAAGTCATCATGTATAACATATCAAAATAGGTTAGCTAGAAACACAACCATCATAGATAAAAATCATAAATCACACGTAACCATCATAAATTAGAATCATAGATCACATGTAATAATCATAGACCAAAATCACAAATCACGTGCATAATAAAATTGAAATAAAAGATTGAAATTTATCCTTTAATCAATCCTTGTCTTCCACCTTGTCTTTATTCCATACACATTTCAGATTGGTTGCCAGACTCGACAAACACTAAGTGCCTTCTCCTCAACCGTTTGCACATACACATAGTGTGCATCACACCCATACCACCACACACGACATACAACACCATGCGATACATCCATCTACACCTAATGTACAACACAAGACAATACATACTCATACGTCTAGTGTAAGACACAACACAACACGTCTAGTGACTATGGTTGACCATGGTTAAAAGGCATTGATGAGGTTGACCATAGTTGAAGAGGGTTGATGAGTTTGATCATGGTTGATGTGGTCTACTATGCTTAAATAAAGGTGACCAAGATTGATAATGGTTGACCATGATTAACCATTAATGTATAAATGTATTAATGTTACAATAATCTAATAATCTTACGTTAATTTGACCATTATTACATTATTATATTAATGTTGACCATGGTTGACCATTGTTAGCCATGGTTGATAATGGAAGATGTTAGATTAATGTTAATGTTAATATTACATTAATGTTACAATTTCTTTTGCATCAATGGTGGAAGTGGGTCGATGGGGTTGACCATGGTTGAAGAGAGTTGACCATTGTGTGTCAAGGAAAACCATGTTTGATCTCAGTTGACCATGATTGACGATGAGTACTGTGGAAGGATTTAGAGGAAATAATATGGTTGATCTTAGTTTAACATGGTTGACCATTGTTACATTGTTATAATAATGTTACAATAATGTTGACCATTGTTAACCTTGGTTGATGTTACAATAATGTTATTTCTAATGTTACATTAACGTTAGAAAAATGGTTACATTAATGGTTGAAGTGGGTTGACAAGGTTGACGATGGTTGAAGAGATTCGACCATGTCGGTCAAGTTAGACCATGGATAATGTGAGTTGAACATGATTGATAATGATTACCATGGTTTACCTTATTTTACCATGATTGACAATGATTACTATGGTTGATCATAGATTAAGGAGAAGATTATAGTTGACCTCAATTTACCATGGTTGACCAAGGTTGACCAAGTAAAGTATGTATGGCCATGGTAACCATGTTTAACTATTGTTGAGATGGTTTTATTAGGGTTCAACTTGTTGTCCATGTTTTATCATGGCGATAAATTTTTCCCATCACTAAGCTTGTTTGACCATGGTTGATTATGGTCAATACCTATGCTTTACTACGAGTGAACATGGTTGTCAACATATAACATAGATGACAATGGTTAATTATTCTTTTACCATCATTTTCCATGTTCAACCATAAGTAAATGGTTGACCATGGTTAACCATGGTCACCCATAAATATAACAATGTTTTTATGTGGCATTAATCTAACAATGTAACATTAATGTTGGCAATTGATCATGTGGGCTATGGTTGAACATGGATAACCGCAATTTATTATGTCGGCCATGTTAACCATCGTGAAGCATCCTTTAAACAAGTTCATCATGGTTAACCATGTTGTCTATGAATGTTTATAGTTGATAATGGATGAAAATGTTGACCTCTTAAGCAATGGTCAAACATTACTAGTTATTGTTGACCAAGTAAAGTATGTATGGCCTTGGCGACCATGGTTGACTATAGTTGAGATGGTTTGGCCATGGTTGAACAACTTGTCCATGTTTGACCACGCTGAGTGTGTTTGGCTATCACTAAGCTTATTTGACCATGGTTGACTATAGTCACCTATGCTTTATTGTGAGTGAACATGGTTGTCAATATATAATTATAGATGATTATGGTTAATCATTTTTTAAACATGGTTGGTCATTGCAACCATAAATATACTAATATTTTTATGTGCCATTAAACTAACAATATAACATTACTTTGAAAATTGACCATGTGGGCTATTGTTGAACATGGTTGACCATGGTTAATTATGTTGGTTGTGTTAACCATGGCCAGGCATCCTTTAAACAAGTTCATCATTGTTGACCATGATGTCTGTGGATGTTTATAGTTGATAATGGATGAAATGTTGAACTCTTAAACCATGGTCAAACATTGTTGGCCACGGTTAACAAAGTATGTAAGGCCTTGGTGACCATGGTTGACTATGGTTAATCATATTTAGCATCGTTGACCATGGTGAACCATAAATATAACAATTTTTTATGTGGCATTAATATAACAATGTAACATTAATGTTAACAATTGACCATGTGGGATCTGGTTGGATATTGTTGACCATGGTTGATTATGTTTTCCATGTTAACCATGGTCAATCATCCTTTAAACAAGTTTGTCATGGTTGACCAAGTTATGTATGGATGTTTATAGTTGATAATGAATGAAAAAGTTGACCCCTAAAACAATGGTAAAACATGCTTGGCCATGGTTCACCAAGTAAAGTGGTATGCGCATGATGAGAATGGTTGACCAAGTAAAGTATGTATGGCCATGGTTGACTATGGTTACCTATGCTCTATTATGAGTGAACATGGTTGTCAACATATAACTATAGATGACTATGGTTAATCATTACTTTACCATGGTTGACCATAGTCAACCATAAATATAAAAATGCATTTATGTGACATTAATCTAAGAATATAACATTTGTTGACAATTGTTACATTGTTACACTAATGCTGACCATGGTTGATGTTATAGTAATGTTAACATTAATATTACATCGATGTTACAAAAAATGTTACATTAATGGTTGAAGAGGATTGAACATTGTTGCTCAAGGTAGCCCATGGTTGACCTTGGTTGATTATTGCTACTTATGATAGATTGTGGTTGACCTATGTTTATCATGGTTAATTCTGGTTGACCCCCCTTTACCATGGTTGAATTGTGTTGACCATTGTCAACCATGGCTGACCACGATTACCATGTTCAACCTTGGTGACCATAAGTCAACATGGTTCACTATCTTTAACCATTTTTATCATGGATGACCATGGTCATGTTGATTATGGTTTACCAGTCTCACCATTGAATACCTTGGTTGTCCATGATATCTATGGTTGAATATGGTCGTCTATGATTGACCATGGATACCCATGTTTAGCCATGCTTCCCCATGGTTGTGATATCCCCTAGTTAATATTTCACTCATGTTAATAATTGTAATTATTTAAATTGCTGAGAGAGGGACACAAAATCCATTACTTGAGGAAGGCGATTGCTTGAGGGAATGGCTATTTTAAATATTAGTCCTGTTTTTCTAAGTGGTTTTAAGTGGGCTTACTAGGAAATAAATTAAACTGAAAGAAGATGACAGGCTTGAGCTCCAACCATTAGTAAGAAAATGACATAAATTTAAGACAGACATGGGCTATGCTATCAAACAAATGATTGCATGGAGCCTTGGACAAAGACAGACATGTGGTATGCTAGAAGCTTGAAAACAGGTTGGAAAGTTAGGGTGAATTCACTCAGAGATTCTCTTGTGTATGTGTAGTGGTAAAGAACATGGGCGAGAGCACTGTGAAAATTTCTCGAAGAGTTAGAGGTGTTGTAGAGAGCCACATAATACTTAAACTCTAGAAAAGAGCACCAGTTGAGGAATCCTTTGAGAAAACCTTATTGTGTAACACCCTCCTCCCACATCTACCCAAGCAACCGGCCAGCCGGGGTAAACATGTGACGAGAGGCCATTATGATATGATTCGACCTACTAAGTCATGTTAAGGAAGTGGAACTGACGAAAACACACCATATAGACATTCAACATCAGCTTTAGGAGTCTCAGGAACCATCCCAACAGTTCAGACAACTTTCCCTTGGGTCCCACTAAGCTTTTGGAAAACTTAAGACTTAATCGCTCTCATTCTATAGGCATGAAAACATCCAGAAACCTAGAGTCACTCTCACAGGCTTGCCTGCCAGCATGCAAAAACTCATTTTATTAGTTCTATGCCAGCATCCCCGAGATTTCAGCCACTTTTTCAGGCCAAGAGCCCAGGTCATTGCCCAAAATTTCATGATACCTTCATAACGGCAAAATAACATGGAAATTAAAGTACTAAAGAAAATACTTTTTTAAGAGCTTGACTAGACCCCTACTAGCCATAACATGCATTTTGTCAAACATATCATGAATATGTAAACTACAGGTGTAAATAACAAATCAGAGCATATGTGTCTCATACTTATCTGAGATTCACCATGAATAATTGATTCCTTATCACATTAGCTGCAATTCCATCCTTTAAACCATAGATACATTGTTCATTCATATACAAGGAGAAACATGATGAGAGCCATACATAGTTGTTGTCATAAAACCTATACACAACCATCATAATAGGACAAAAGTACTAATGAACTCGTTGCCATATAAACCTCATATAATCCAATATAATGCTCATAGAAATACAAGGAGAAATAACCACTTATTGATGATGCAAAATCCAAGCTCGGGGTGGGACTTCAATGTTCCACCCAACCATAGATTGGTTGCACTAAATCTTTCTTCAACCTTTCACCCCATGCAATATTCTAAAAATGAATGTGGGATCTCATATACCACATAAATCAAAATTCATCCAAGGTTTCTAGAGGCCATCCACCTCAACCCATCAAACAGTGATTCCACATCATGGTGAGTCATCACAAAACCATCAACAGATTGGTCTCCATCCAAGCCTTCCAAGGCTTCCAGAGCATTTGTTAAACCAAGGTTTCTAGGACTAGAAACCCAACCCATAACTTATACAGGGCTTCCAGAGCATTTGTCCAACTAGGGCTCCCATGACTAGTAACTCAATCCACTAAGGGCTTCGAGATAATTTTCCAACCAAGGCTTCAAGGACTAGTAACTCAACCTAAGCTATTACAGGAATTCTAGAGCGTTTGTCCAACCAGGGCTTATAGGACTCGTAACTCAACCCAAGCTAAGGAAACAAAAGAACCAACCAAAAAAACAATGAAAGTAAACCCACAATCACCATGGCTATCTAGGAAATGGAAAGGCTAGGAAATCCACTATCAATCAAAGAAATCCTCCATGCCAATGACAGATCATGACTAAGAATCCAGATGCAAATGCCATGCATGCAAAAACTAGTGAAGGAAATATACACGTAACTCGGTACCTACAAGAAAATCCCACTATAGTTGTTGATCCTAATGTCCTCTTACACTTCCTACTCTTCATTTTCCTTCTTGCTCCAATAACCCAAGTATGCCACACCCTTCAAGAGTGCTCCAAGAAAACTCTATTCCCCTTGGACCTTGTTTCCGGGAAAACTAATGTCTACTCAAATCTGCTAGTCCCACTAAGATGGGTAGTTATCTTAGAAACAAACAATTCAAAGTAACTTGTGTTTTCCTTTATGAGAGATAGATGAGAGAGAAGCAGAGAGCACCAACCTTAGTATTTCGCTTGGCTCCTTGATACGTTCCTCCCTCCTTTGATAGAGCTTTCGCCACTCCTTTCTCACATGTCCTGCTTCAAAGAACACCTGTAGAGTCAAAGAATCAAAATACCATCAAAGCATAGAGATCTATAACCATAAACAATGTAGAATCAGATGTACATTAACCATACAAAAGCATACACAAATACAAGATTCAGAAATATACAAGTATATGGAGGAAAACTCAAATAGCTTTATTGATAGAAGTAGTAGAAGAGAGGATTACAACCTAGCTATCTGATCCAGTGCCATCCTCCCAGCATGAAAGCCCTCTTCACCTCATGAAAAGCTAGATCACCCAACAATACAATGTCTCAAAGAGAAACCAACAACACTTCCTTACAAATTACAAAATTCCAGCCTCTGGATCTCTAGAATGAGGGATCCATATATAGATATTTGCAGAGGGGTGAGACAGCTTCTGGGATTTTGATTAGTGTCATTTCATTGATAGTTCTTGGTTCCACTTGGATATTTCATGATCTCTTACTCATCCCTGGGCGAATTTAGAGAGGCAAATGTCATATGAGCAGTTTCTAGAAGATTCTTTGGGTTTCCACCTAGCAAACCGCCTCTGCATTTGTCTGCTCTTGCTCATCATAACCTACAGAAGGGATTTTCAGTATGCATTACACCCTTTGTGTGTAGTAGGTGAGATGCATCACACCCTTAGCATGGAGCAGTCTGTATGGTCCAGTTTTCACCAGTTCTGAGCAACTTTTCAGGGATAACTTTTGGGAAATGATGTAATCAGTTGACCTTGATATTTTATGATATGAAACAACACTTTTAGGGGTTTAGAAGCCCTTGGTTTATGGACATATGTGATTGGGGTTGCAGTGCCCAAATATGTCTATAACAATTGCCCCCTAAAGCATGAGGTTGTAAATCTTCTGATGTCGGGTGAAATGCTTTATCATGAGGATCTGAGGTTTTTTGAATTGGAAGGTGACGTGTAATAAGATACAATACAATACCTTATCTTCATAATATTATCATGATCTAGCTGAGGCGGGCATTCCCATGCTCAACTTTATAAATTCATTTTCATGTACATAGGACAGACAATCATTTGTGTGGTAGACTGATGATTCTGGTAGAGTCATCATCCCTTAGCTTGGATGATTATCTGTGTAGCTATGGTGTACATTTGATGTCTTTATTTTCCTAAATATATCATAGCCTGGATGGATGAAACTAGATCCGGGGTCTTCAAACTCGTTCAATCTTCACCCGGCATACAAGTCGATCCATGTGAAAAGATGTTCTGGTGTCGAACATGGAAAGACATCGCCTGATTACCAACCAATTATGTAAGTTGTTAACTGGCACGAGAGGAATCACCGTTAATGATAATGACCCTCAAGGTACTACAATACAATTCATGTGGTGTGAATACATGATTCGATGTCGAACACCATGCAAAATCTTTCGGTCGAAGGCCATTGACGTAAACCTGTGGCCGGAAGTGAGAAACTTGCCATTGAGGCATGCAAGATTCAAAGTACTGAAAGGGTTGCTCCTAAGTCAACTTCTTGGATAATGAGCTAACGTCGACAAGAAGTGACCCATCGTAGGAGAGCCTTAATGAATCCCACATCTACGACACAGAACAGAGCAAATGATTTTGTGGAGGTGAAAACGATCTAATGATACAAGGTTCAGGGTGGCAGTCATGAAAAATGGAGCGTGAAGGTATTGCAGCGGATGGGGTGTTAGCTGGGTTGGTGAATTCTCTGAGCGATTTCTCTTGAACATATCAGCGACAATGAAATGGATTGGTAGTGCTAACCCCAAAAATGGATGGTACGGAGGACCAATGGTGATATGACCAGTGAATGGAATAACCCAACCCGACTCAATCATGGTGATGGAGTGAAAGTGTCATGCTCAGGAGCGACCTGCTACTATTGAAGTTCTTCAAGTTTCCTTCCCTTTTTCCCCAGTCATTGCTGAGCAGTACCTCTTTATTTTTGTCAAGCTTGAGGAGGATAACATATGATTGTTCTATAATTTTCCCTTCGGGCAAACCTGTCACTATTTTTTAGTGAGCCTAGCAACAGTGAAACTCACTCTTGTCCGTATGGACAAGTTTGCCGCTATTGTTTTAATGAGTTTAACGACAAAGATAACTCGGTCCTTTTTAGTTTTAGAGAATCTGAAAAGAGACAGAAAGGAAACTCGAGTAGTCCTTTTTCGTAGTATACTCCCTTAAGTCTGAAAAAGTATAAAATAATACGAAAGGGATGACTTTTCCGATCACTTTAGCAAGCCGAAAAAGACAAGTGCTCGATCTTTTTGTGTAATGATCCCTTAGGTCCAAAAAGATTAAAATATAGAGGAGGGATGGCACTTCCAATCACTTTAACGAGTTGGGGAGGCCAATTGCTCGGCAATCTTTTTATATTTTATGAGTCTAAAAAGAGCTTAAAAGAGACTCGTTTTTGAGGAACGAGTGATGCTTTCGGGTAGCAGCTGGTCCTAGGTAAGTTTGGAACTTTTCAATCACGACAGTGTAAAGAAGGTGGCTAATAGAATCACTTGTCGCAACTGTTCCTCAAAATGGTAAACAATCAAGTGGAGGCGTATGATCAGCTAAAAAGTGGAGGTGATGGTAAGAACACGACCAAGGCTCAAAAGCTGACAGCAATGTGATCACAAAGGTTATTTACCGAAGGTGGGCTCATTTTTTAATGAGTTTGAACTCTGGGGAACATATGCTCATTGCTAGGTTTATTTTTTAACGAGCTTTGAACTTCGCAGAAAAATTGCTCGTGCCAGTTGTCTAATAAGGATGTCTCTCATTAGTAGGTTCATTTTTTAGGGAGCTTGCCCCATGCGAAACTTTGCTCCAAAGCCTTTTGTATGCAAGCTAGAAACGACCAGCTACTGTCCTAAGGGTTAATGAACTACTGAGGTTAGGTAGGATAGTTTCGTAGAAACATTTCCTTTACTTTGCCGATGTCGTCGGGCCTTGCAAATGTGAATGGTGGAGTAGACCAATCACCTAACTTAAGCAGTTGAAGTTAGTAAAAATTGTGGGGTTATAGTTACGTTGGTCACTTTTCACTTGCGTAAAAAAGGTTTGCATGCCCCCAGGCAAAAGAAATGAGAGTTTCTAGGTTAGCATATGGAAGTTCTTGCATTAAAGCAAGGTTGTTTTGCTCGTGCAGCAGCCAAAACACTTCCTTGGCTTTGTCCATCGAAATAGACAAAGGTGAATGGTGTGAGCTTCCAATCACATAACCTTCGACGAGGAAATCCTATTCCAGACTGATCCCATTTTCCTAAATGGAAAGGTGTGTCAGACTGGTCATATATCCTACGAGGAAACTTATCTTTTATTTGGTGTTTTCCTACCGAAGCAAGCCAGGGCGCGTGCCCCCTAGGTTTCATCACATTCACCGAATCACTCGCGATCTTCATGTGGATAGACTGGAGGTTGATGAGACATTCCTTGTACAAAAAGATTAGTTAGGCATGGCATTTGACAAGTAGCCTTGTTTGAACCGAGGAATGAAAGCTGGTCAACGAGCTGGACTATTCTGCCTTCATACGGGAAACACATCACCCGGAAGAGTGAGGAAACAATAGCTCCCATGCTATAAATGTAGTCACGCCCAAGGAGTAGATTGTAATCTAGAGGCACTTGTACTACCATCACATTTAGATGAACGGTTTTCCTTCTCAAAGTTATAGGCAAACTTAGAAGGATCCCTAATGGTCGACTGGTTCCTTTATTGAAGCCTAACAGATTTCGGATCTCAGGCAGAAGCAATGGCAGACCAAGCACTTTCCAAGCAGTTGAGGAAAGGATACTCACAGAAGCCCCTTCATCTATGATAGTTCCAGCCATGATCATTCCGTAAGCTTGTACTATGATTTGGAATGGCACATTAGACGGTAGGCGAGGTCTCGCTAGTAGATTCCAATTGACGGAAATGACTAGATTGCTTGGAGGAGGGACCAAATAAACGACCGGATGAATCTCTTGAACTGAGGAACTTCTTTCTTGCGGTAAAGGAACGGGTAGAATGCCCCATGTTCATCAGATTCTGTGTTAACAAAAAGAATTTGAACAGTGTCATTCTCATTCTCTTTGGAGACTGTATTATCTAAAGGAGAACCTTTTGAAGGCAAGACTGGGTCGACTGCCGTCTCGACCTATTAACTTTGGTCCGGTGTGGACTCAGAGGGTTTATCTTCAACGATAGGTGTTTCGGCTGACAACAGAGGTGTGTCAGTCGGATTTTCAACTAGCGATGGACTTGGCAAGAGTTTCTTGTATCTAGGTGGAAGTCGCTGTGGTGAAGTAGGACAGTTATCCAAGACTCTTTTAGCTTCGTTCAGGAAAGGACAATGATGGAGGGCATGATTGCCTTCACACAACATACAAGGAAATTTAGATCTTCCTTTTTGTTCATTGACTTCATTTTCACTAGTTGACGATGTACTCTCAACATGATCGACAAAGGTTAACGACACTGGATTGTGCAAGCGGGGAGACCAGTCTCTCAAGATCCGCAGGATGCAAGGACAATCTCGATGATAGTGGTCTCCCTTGCAAATGACACATGGAGATTTGGATTTGGATGGTGCAGTGTGTGGATTTTTGCCAGACGATGCATGGTTGCCCCCTTTCGCCGTTGGCTTCTTCTTCTTCTTCTCCTTCCCTTTCTTCTTCTTCTCAGTTACTTGGTTTTTAGCTTCACCAAGCGAAGAGGAAGAAGGAGAGGGAGAAACAAATGAAGTAGAAGGTGGGGGAGCAACTTTAGTATCATCTGGTTGCTGATTCGATTACTCAGGAATTACGGTGTTTTGAACGATAGAGGTCGAGAAAAGCCATACTGGAAAGCCAATTGTCAATCCTGGAAGGGACAATGTAGCCATATAAGGGGCACTAATATCTCCCCAAGAAGAGAAAGGACTAGGATTCCCCTCAAGGGGAAATCCTTGATTGGTGGACTCCATTTTCTCAACCTAAGACCAACGAGGGAACAGTGATGTTATTCTGAATAAAATAAGTTTTATGATGCTTTGACACAACTTGCTTTTTCAATTTTTAAGAGTCGAGAAAAAGCTAAAGATGACTCTAGTCATCTTCGATTTTTAATGAGCCTGAAGTGACAAGTGCTTAGATGGACCTTTTCTTTTAAGGAGTCGAAAAGGAATGAAAGTGACTGCTTTGAAGTCTAGACAGAGGGATTACCAAACCAATCGCAAAACTAAAATATACACCTTGGTGGTAAATTATAGAGAAATTACCGAGGACTTTACGTACGGCAATCAATCTTCCCGAATGCTGTGTTCAGTGCATTGCGATTGATAGGGCAGTAGACATAGCTTCCTAAGGATAAAGGATATAAGCCTATTGTGGTCTCCCAATATATACT
Source organism: Pinus tabuliformis (assembly GCA_031772625.1). Lineage (NCBI taxonomy): Eukaryota > Viridiplantae > Streptophyta > Pinopsida > Pinales > Pinaceae > Pinus > Pinus tabuliformis. The sequence goes on along the minus strand of CM062811.1, from coordinate 503,526,299 downwards.
CAACGGTACGTGGGAGCACAAGTTTGTACTGTCACTTGTTGTATCAAAGAGGAGGAATCACCCAACCTATGATGAAAACGATAGTTACCAGGCATTACGACGCTAGAATACATCTCTAGCCTATACTTCTAAATGTTGTGCGTTAGGTTCCAAAGCATTTTTATGTTCATTGAGGTTTATTTTATAGTTGATGTTTCTTAAAAAGTTTTCCTTTCAAGGTTCACCACGTGATGTAGACGTACAATTCCTAAATATGCAATCTAATATGATAAACAGTCATTTATTTTCTTTTAGCAATGAAAATCCTAGCTACTAAAGAAAGAAGAGTAAAATTCTTTCAACATAGAGTAGAGAGCACACACTAAATGCACTTTTCCTAAATCAATTTCCGCATGCAGTCTAAATGCAAATGCACATGCATGTATTTGTTTTTCCGCTTTCTTAATGTGAGAATGACAAAAAGAAAACTAAGTATAGATCTGAATTTCTTTTCCTCAAAGCGATACTTTAGCAATTTCTTTTCAAAAACGAAAGGAAGACTAAGACGACACTTTCAATTTCGAATGGAAAATCGCTTTCGACACTTCAAATAATTGACAATTCAAATCAAATACAATGGCAAAAGTATAATCGACTATCTAAAAGAGGAAGACTTTACGACACTCTTTTCTTGACTGAAAATGACAGTTGCGACACTTTCGAATCAAAAGACGATAGTTTGATTAAGCTACTTTTTGCAAAGGAGGACTGTAAATGATGAAAAATACATAAAAAAACATTCACAATTCCTTATCAATGGAGGTTGAATAATGTAAAGGAAGAATGCTTCAATAGTGATATACTGATCATAGACAGTAAAACTACTGAATAGAGCTGAAAACAATGAAGAAAAAACCAAAATCTGGAGGCAGAAACAGTCTCACTCAATCATCACACCTATCCTTAAGGGAAACAGGGATGCCTCTCACCTGCAACACACAGGAGGTGTGATGCATCCAGACTGACAATGAGAGATAGTGCGATGGTCTAGGGACGAGACTGAGCTTGGTTTTCACCCACAGTTTGCAGCTAAGTTCAGGGATTTAGGCTGAGCTTGTGATAGGCAGTAAACACAAAGTATAGGGGCTGATCTAATGAGGTTATTGAGCTACCACCCGGGCTCTTAGGATGTTTGCAAATCAGATGTTTAGTTCATAAAACAACCCGGATATTGACTAAAGTAGCATTGATCTACTTTGCAGTTGCATAGAAAAAGCAGTTCAAAGGCTAGTTGGCTTAACTTCAGGCTCTGTCTGTAGTTTATAAACTAAACAACAGTAACAAACAAACAAATTATTCGCTCCCCAGTGGAGTCACCATTTTGTTTCCGGGAAAACTAGTGTCTACTCAGATCTGGTAGTCCCACTAAGACGGGTAGCTATCTTAGAAACAAACAATTCAAAGTAACTTGTGTTTTCTTTTATGAGAGATAGATGAGAGAGAAGTAGAGAGCACCAAGCTTAGTTTTTCGCTTGGCTCCTTGCTTGGTTCCTCCCTCCTTTGATAGAGCTTTCGCCACTCCTTTCTCAGTTGTCCCACTTCAAAGAACACCTGTAGAGTCAAAGAAGCAAAATACCATCAAAGCATAGAGATCTATAACCATAAACAATATAGAATCAGATGTACATTAACCATACAAATGCATACACAATTACAAGATTCAGAAATATACAAGTATATGGAGGAAAAATCAAATAGCTTTATTGATAAAAGTAGTATAAGAGAGGATTACAACCTAGCTGTCTGATCCAGTGCCATCCTCCCAGCATGAAAGCCCTCTTCTCCTCATGAAAAGCTAGATCACCCAACAATACAATGTCTCAAAGAGAAACCAACAACACTTCCTTACAAATTACAAAATTCCAGCCTCTGGATCTCTAGGATGAGGGATCCATATATAGATATTTGCATAGGGGTGAGTCAGCTTCTGGGATTTTGATTAGTGTCATTTCACTGATAGTTCTTGGTTCCACTTGGATATTTCATGATCTCTTACTCATCCCTGGGCGAATTTAGAGAGGCAAGTGTCATATGAGCAGTTTCTAGAAGATTCTCTGGGTTTCAACCTAGAAAACTGCCTTTGCCATTTGTCTTCTCTCACTCATCGCACCCTAAAGAAGGGATTTTCCGTATGCATCACACCCTTTGTGTGTAGCAGGTGAGATGCATCACACCCTTAGCATGGAGCAGTCTGTATGGTCCAGTTTTGACCAGTTCTGAGCAGTTTTTCAGGGAGAACTTTTGGGAAATGATGTAATCAGTTGACCTTGATCTTTTAGGGTATGAAACAACACTTTTAGGGGTTTAGAAGCCCTTGGTTTATGGACATATTTTATTGGGGTTGCAGTGCCCAAATATGTCTATAACATAACTATAAACACATACGATTCAATATGGGGTATCTGTTGGCATTATGACACAGGTTCGGCACTATGACACAGGTGTTGTCCTTGATGGAAAGTCACTCAGATGACAGATCTTAGTTCAAGCTCTCAGAATGAAAGAAAAATATATATACATAGTTTCCCCTTAACCAAGCCGCGTATACACGCGGGATCATCTATCAAAAAGTGTGTATGTGTATGCATGCACTTTCATGCACGTAAAAGCACGTACATGTGGGAAAACTTATTTTTTAGTCCATGGTATTTGGTCCTTGTATTTGGACTTTGGTATTGCATTCGAAGTGTTGAACCGAGGTATTGGGTCCCTAGTATTGGTTCTAAATGGTTTTGGACCATGGTATTGAGTAAGGCCTAAGACTATAAAAGGGGAAGGAGATCATTAGGCAAAGGTATTGACTCAAGCATTGAATATCTTATGAAGAGATAGATATAGAATACTGGTCATTGGGTTATGGTGCATAGATAGATCTGAATCAAGGAGGAACCTGAGCGCAAGAAGAAGGATAAGTACTATTGATAGGTTAAGATCTTAAGGCTTGAATAGTAGTATCTTTGTGTGATTTTGATCTGTTATTTTTGGCGCATGACTTGATCTATAAATCTGATAATCTGGGTATAACCGATGTCTGAATAAGTGAAAAGGATAAATTATCTTTTATAGATCTGTACGCAGGTTCAGCAAAGGAAAGGCACGTATACACACCAGTTATGTAATTCAAAATAGCGTATACACAGGTTGGCCTTAATACATTAGTGTATGCACGCAGGTTCTGCATATTGAAGTAGCGTACATTTCATGAAATATGTTTTAGCTACTTCTGTTTATTGTTGCAGTGTTCTGGGTTCAAGATTGGTTCTGGTTACTGTCATTGTATTCTGGTTATAGCTTTCTGAGAAGTGATTGTTTGATTTAGTATTGGTTTGTACAAAGGAGATTGGTTGATGCAGATATAATTGATGTTTGATTGATGCTATTCATGGATACAGTCTGAAAATTTATGAAACGTGGTCCCTGGAAGAAAAGAGAAGGTTGTAGCCTTTTGTAGGTCAGGACCTATGTACTAGTACCTCAGCTAGTACAAGAGCCAAAGGGGTTGTAGTTCCCTTCCAGGGGAAGCTCGAGAATGAGCGAAGGTTGTAGCCTTCTGCAAGTAGCAGCCTGCGTACTGGTATAAGACTACACCAGTACAAAAACATTGTAAAAAGAAGTTTCTAATTAAAAGAAGATAGAGAGGAATTGCAGCAGGTGGTTTTCACTCACATTGCGTTTCCACCTTATATCTTGTGTTCTTATGTGTGACTGCCTGTTCTGTTTTACTATTCTTGGTTACTGTTTATATGGTTTGATGCACAGATTAATGATCAACATCTGAAGAATAATTTAAATTACAAGTCTACTGGTTATACGCTAGTTTCCTTAACTGTAGTTGTGTACATACGCGGTTTTCACTAACTGAAGTAGCGTATACAAATCTGGTTGTGAAATAAAAAATAATTGACTTGATAATACTGATTCACCCCCCCCCCCCCCACCAGTATTATTTCCAAAAATTGGAATCAGAGCCAGGTCCTTCAGAAGAAGCTTGATCGCTTGAAGGAAGATCTATCATCATGAGCAACTACGAAAAGGAGGCATCTATCAGGCCACCAATCTTTGATGGAAGCAACTTCGTCTATTGGAAGGTAAGAATCACAACCTATCTTCAATCTCTTGGTACAGAAGTTTGGGATATCGTGGAAAAAGGATACAAATTTCCATCAGCAACTCCTACAGATACAACTGGTAAGAAGCAGTATTAAACAAATGCAAAGGCTATCAATACTCTATTAGGGAGTTTATCTCAATTAGAATTCGTCAAGGTTATGCAGCTCAAAACCACAAAAGAAATATGGGACAGGATTGTTCTGAGCTATGAAGGATATGATCAGGTAAAACATGCAAAACTACAAACTCTCAGAATTCAATATGAAAATCTCAGAATGCACAATGATGAAAGTGTGGCTAATTATTTCTTACGTATAGATGAGATTGTTAATTGTATGAAAAACTTGGGTGAAGAGATAAAAGAAGTTACTTTGGTCGAAAAGGTTCTAAGATCTTTGTCTTCTAAGTTTGAATCAAAAGTTTCGACCATAGAAGAAAAGCAAAATCTACAGAGCATTACCATGTCACAGCTGCACGGAATCCTAACTGCTTTCAAAATGAGAAAAGGGGGACCATCAGACATGAGAGAATTTGCATTCAAAGCCTCAGGAAAGGGAAAATACAATGAGTTAGGACATATGTCAGAAGGAGAGGAAGAATCAAACTTTATCAAGAACTTTCAACGGGGTTATGGAAATTTAGAGGTAAGCTACATTTTAAATGCTTTGCTTGTGGAAGAGTCGGTCACTATGCAGCCAAGTGTCCTCATAAAGATAAGCTTGACAAAGGTAAGGAACCAGTTAGATGGAACAGAGAACAGAATGTAAGTAAGAAGAGCTATTATACACATGAAGACAATGATGGATTTTCAAATAGTGATGAAGATGAACAAGGTAATGATTATAGACTTTTGATGACTTTTGAAGATGATGATTTCTTGGATGCTATAGATGAAGAAGGTCTTTATGAAGAAATTTCTAAACTTAAAATGTGCTTAGAAGAAAAGAATATGATTATAGATACTCTGACATTCCAACTTGCTGAAAGGGAAAAACACAATGAAAAGTTAGAATGTGAAATTGTGGGACTTAGAAAAGATATTGAGAAAACAAAAGCTCTTAATCTTAGATTTGCTAAACAATCTGAAACTTTAGATGAGATTATCAAAGTACAACGTTCTCCTCTAATCAAGACAGGTTTTGGGTATACTGAAGAAGCATCTCAAGCACAGAAGCCATCTACCTCCAAAAGTTATCTTGAAGCAACAAGGAGAAGTGAATAGGTTGACAATCGACAGCAAAGGCACAATGCAGATCACTAGGTAAATCAGGGACAATTTACTTCAAGAATGAAGAGATATCACCAAGTAAATTGAGGGCAATCTACTTCAAGGATGAACAGAAGCTACAACCAACCACAGGTAAATCATTCTCAATTTTCCTCAAGAACGAATGGCTATGGAAATTGCAATCACCTGAACAGAAGGTTTGATAATCGTAGGAAGTTCTTCAATGGCCAATGTTTCTCTTGTCATAACTTTGGACACAAAGCAACTCAATGTGTTGCCTACAAGACCATCATGACCAAAGAAGCAGGAAATCAAGGGAGTGTGACTGGAATCATGAAAATAACCTACAATAATTTTTCTGCTCTTGAAAATGAAATAGAATGTTCTATTTGTAACAACTTTGATCATGAAGATTCTGAATGCAGGAGTAGGTTCCGACAAACAACTCAGAAGGAGCAAGCTTCATTGAGTCCCAAAACATGGAGGAAGAAAGAACTGCAACCAGAAATATGTGGTATAGCCTTATATGTGGAAGGACAGGAAAATCAGTGGTATCGACAGTAGTTGCTAAAAACAAATGACAGGTGATAAGGAAAAACTTTAGTCATATAGTGCCTTTGAAAAGGAAAGGAAGGTCTCATTTGGAAATGACGCCCCTACATTCATAAAAGGTAAAGGTTCTGTTATTTTGAAAGAAAAAGTCAAAGTTGGAAATGTTATGTATGTTGATGGCTTAAAACATAATCTATTGAGTGTCAGTCAAATGTGTGATCAGGAAATGAGGTAATGTTTCGATCAAATGGATGTATTGTTCGTGAGCTTGATATAGGAGAAACAGTGATCAAAGGCATAAGAACTCCAAATAATTTATACATACTCAAGGGAGGACAACAACAATGCTATCTAAGCAAGAATGATGAACACTGGCTATGGCATAGAAGATTGGGGCATCTAAGCTTCTCTCAAATAAGGAAAGCATGCAAATATCAGGTGGTTCATGGTCTCCCTGACATTAGAATTCCAGACAATACAATATGCAAATCATGTCAGTTTGGTAAGAAAACTAGAACGAATTTCCCTAAGAAGGAAGGATCAACAAGTAGGCCACTTAAACTTGTCCATACTGATGTATGTGGTCCATCTAGGAATTGGTCACCTCGAGGAGAAGAATATTTCATATTGTTCATTGACGACTTTTCAAGGATGTGTTGGATAGGAGTTCTGAAGCATAAAGACGAAGCTTTCGAAAAGTTCAAAGCCTTCAAAGCCTTGGTTGAAAATGAATCAGATCGAAGAATCAAATGCCTCAGTTCTGATCGGGGAGGGGAATTTACCTTGGATGAATTTTTCGATTTTTGTGAAGAACATGGAATAAGAAGCGAATTCTCTACTGCAAGGACTCCTCAACAAAATGGAGTAGTGGAAAGGATGAACAGAATGGTTCAACAAATGGCTCGTGCTATGCTTGATGACTCTGGAACTCTCGCAACCTTTTGGGGAGAAGCTGCATTTGCAACAGTTACTGTTCTCAACAAGACAAATGTCCAGGTAAATAGCACTCAAACTCGTCATGAACTTTGGTATGGTAAGACTCCTAAGGTAAAATACTTCAAAATTTTCGGAAGAAAATGTTACATCAAAAGGACTGATGAAAACCTTGCCAAGTTTGAACCTAGAGCAGATGAAGGCATTCTCCTTGGTTACTCTCCCCACAGTGAGGATATAAGTGTTAGAATAAAAGACTTGGAAAAATTGTTGAAAGTATTGATGTAGTGATTGATGAAGAAGGAAATATTCCTAGGCAGGTAAAATATGAAGAATTAGAAGAAGATGAAGACTATCCTTCAACGTCAAATCAGACTTATGATGAAGAATAAATCCCTGAGGCACCAGAAGAACAAATAAGGGTAGAAGAAAAGGCTCCATCCAAGTACATTTAGAATAATCATCCAGAAACTCAAATTTTGGGACAGAAAGAGGCAGGTGTATAAACAAGAAGAACTATTTCAGAAGCTTCAAGCTATTTAGCATTGCTCTCCTCCACTGAACCACGAAATGTAAGTGAAGCATGCAAAGATGAATGTTGGGTCAAGGCCATGAATGAAGAACTTGAGAAGATTGAAAAGAATAACACTTGGGAGTTGGTTCCTAGACCAAATGATAAGAATGTCATAGGGACAAAATGGATATTCAAAATAAGTTGAATGAAAATGGAGATGTTATTAGAAACAAGGTCAGACTTGTTTGTAAAGGGTATGCTCAACAAGAAGGTATAGACGTTGAAGAAACTTTTGCACCGGTTGCTAGACTTGAAGCCATAAGAATGTTCCTTGCTTTTTCTAGCTTTCAGAAGTTCAAAGTATTTCAAATGGATGTGAAATTTGTTTTTTTAAATGGAGATTTGGAAGAAGAAGTTTATATTGAGCAACTAGATGGATTCATCCTTGGAAATGATCCAAAACTTGTATGCAGACTTAAAAAGGCACTCTATGGTCTTAAACAGGCTCCAAGGGTTTGGTATTATCGTATGGACAAATACTTCCACCAACAAGGTTTTTCAAAAGGATCAGCTGATAGCAATCTATATGTAAAAATTGATAATGATAAATTGTTAATACTTGTCATGTATGTTGATGATATCTTCTTTGGTAGCAATGAAGAAGTCATGAGTCAAAACTTTTCTTTGGTGATGCAGAAAGAATTTGAAATGTCCTTGCTTGGTGAGCTAGCATATTTTCTTGGTTTACAAGTCCAACAAAATAAAGATGGTATATTTTTGTCACAAACCAAGTACCTCAAGGAGATCTTGAAGAAATATGGCATGGAAGATTCAAAACTAGTATGTACCCCTATGGTAACAGGATGCAGCCTCAACGCAAATGATGATTCAACTGTAGTACATCAACCAGCCTATAGATCCATGATTGGTAGTTTGCTCTATCTGACAGGTACCTGACCAGACATCATGCATGCAGTGGGAATAGTTAGAAGATTCTAGGCAAATCCTAAAGAAGCACATCTTCAGGCAGTTAAAAGAATTTTCAAATATCTTCAAGGAACACAAAACTATGGCTTATGGTATCCTAGAGATACAGATCTCACACTTCATGCATATAAAGATGCAGATTGGGCAGGAAGCATGGATAACAGAAAAAGCACTAGTGGTAGTGCATTCTTTATGGGTTCCAGATTAGTATCATGGTTCAGCAAAAAACAAAGTTCAATTGCTTTATCTACAACTGAAGCGGAATATGTGGCTACTGCATCTTGCTGCACACAACTCCTTTGGATGATGCAAATTTTGCAAGATTTTCAAATCACTTGTACTCCACCTATCTCCATTTTATGTGATAATACAAGTGCGATCAGCATTTCAAAAAATCCAGTCATGCATTCAAAGACCAAGCACATACCTATCAAATATCATTTTCTCCGAGAACAAGTGCTTGAACAAAAGGTCAAATTGGAGTATGTTCCCTCGAAGGAACAAGTTGCTGAAATACTCACCAAACCACTACCCAGGGAGACATTTGAATACCTCAGACAGAAGCTGGGAGTAGTTGATGCATCATCTTGCTATTGAAACTTGTCTGTTTCAGAGAAAAGTGGTTGTATGCGAGTTTAATGAGGAGAATCTGCGTACATACACTGGTTTATGTGGATATAATCACGTATAGGTTGGTTTGAAGACAAACAGTGGGCCAGGCTCAAGATGAAAAGAGTCTGATATGGGTCTGATAGAGACCATCTGGCACAAGTTCAGGGGGAGCATATATTCTTCTAATAATGCATTGTTGGCATTATCTTGGAAGATCTTGGTTCAATTTCATAGTTGTTTTGGTTTCAGGTGGAACAGGTGCAAGGGAAGAACATGGTTGCTGGTCTGAATGATGATTGACAGATGCTGCTGATGATAGTTGTTGATAACTATCATATTCTTGCTGTAGATATTTCGTCTCTATGTCATGTAATTCTTTTCTTATCAAGGTCATGTAACGACCTATTTTGGTTTCCCCACTATTCCTGGGATGGATGATGTAATGTTCTTATTTTATCATGTGTAAATTATTGGTATATCCCCACTTGGATGGGAGATGGATATATCTATGAGTCTTTGCTGGTAGGAAGGTCATTTATGATGTATAAAGTCATGTTTCTTCTTGTAGAACATCTTCTTGCAGACCTTGCCTATAGTTAGGGGGAGCATGGATAGCAAAGCAGAAGAGAGACTTCAACATGTACTCAGGGGGAGCATAACCCTTTACCCTTGATGACAAAGGGGGAGAATGACTTTGAGTGACTTGGGGTCGCCATCAAGTCCAAAGGGGGAGATTGTTGGCATTATGACATAGGTTCGGCACTATGACACAGGTGTTGTCCTTGATGGCAAGTCACTCAGATGACAAATCTCAGTTTAAGCTCTTAGAATGAAAGAAAAAGATATATATGTAGTTTCCCCTTAACCAAGCCGCGTATACACTCAGGATCATCTATCAAAAAGCGTGTATGCATGTGCACACATTTTCATGCACGTAAAAGTGTGTACATGTGGGAAAACTTATTTTTTAGCCCATGGTATTTGGTCCTTGATATTTGGACCTATGGTTTTTGGACCTTGGTATTGCATCCGAAGTGTTGAACCCAGGTATTGGGTCCCTAGTATTGGTTCTAAATGGTTTTGGACCATGGTGTTGAGTAAGGCCTAAGACTATAAAATGGGAAGGAGATCATTAGGCAAAGGTATCAACTCAAGCATTGAATATCTTATGAAGAGCTAGATCTGGAATACTGGTCATTGGGTTATGGTGCATAGCTGGATCTGAATCAAGGAGGAACCTGAGCGCAAGAAGAAGGATAAGTACTATTGATGGGTCAAGATCTTAAGGCTTGAATAGTAGTATCTTTGTGTGATTTTGATCTGTTATTTTTGGCGCATGACTTGATCTATAAATTTGATAATCTGGGTATAATCGATGTCTGAATAAGTGAAAAGGATAAATTATCTTTTATAGATTTGTACGTAGGTTCAGCGAAGCAAAGGCGCGTATACACACTAGTTATGTAATTCAAAATAGCGTATATGCAAGTTGGCCTTAATACATCAGCGTATGCACACAGGTTCTGCATATTGAAGTAGCGTACGTCTCATGAAATATGTTTTAGCTACTTCTGTTTATTGTTGTAGTGTTCTAGGTTCAGGATTGGTTCTGGTTACTCTCATTGTATTCTGCTTACAGCTTTCTGAGAAGTGATTGGTTGATTCAGTATTGGTTTGTACAAAGGAGATTGGTTGATGTAGATATAATTGATTTTTGATTGATGTTATTCATGGATCCAGTCTGAAAATTTATGAAACTTGGTCCCTGGAAGAAAAGAGAAGGTTGTAGCCTTCTATAGGTTAGCACCTACGTACTAGTACCTCAGCTAGTACAAGAGCTAAGGGGGTTGTAGCTCCCTTCCAGGAGAAGCTGGAGAACGAGAGAAGGTTGTAGCCTTCTGTAGGTAGCAGCCTGCGTACTGGTATAAGACTGCACCAGTACAGAAACATTGTAAAAAGAAGTTTCTAATTAAAAGAAGATAGAGACGAATTGCAGCAGGTGGTTTTCACCCACATTGGGTTTCCACCTTATATCTTGTGTTCTTATGTGTGACTGCCTGTTCTGTTTTACTGTTCCTAGTTACTGTTTATATGGTTTGATGCACAGATTAATGATCAACATCTGAAGAATAATTTAAATTACAAGTCTGCTGGTTATACGCTGGTTTCCTTAACTGTAGTTGCGTACATACGCGGTTTTCACTAACTAAAGTAGCGTATACAAATCTGATTGTGAAATGAAAAATAATTGACCTGATAATACTGATTCACCCCCCCCCCCCCTCAGTATTATTTCCAACAGTATCTAGCTCCTTCCCCTCCTAGGGTGTATGTTTCCAATAGGTCATATGCATAGATTGTTACAAGGTGTAGTCTCGAACCAAGCCATTATGATAAGGTAATGAGCCCAAGTCAACTGTAAACTGTGATAGAAGGCACTTGAAATGGACAAATATGTTTTTGAAAATGAAACCTAGGTGAAGAACCTCTTTAGGAGAACTGGGATCCCCATAAAACCTTAGCAGATAATAGTCTATATTCTACCTAAACTAGTAAATCAGTAAAGGTACACAAGGTTAGTCAGCCTATAAGTCAGACACGTAAACAACATGTAGTATGACATCCATTGACACACTCTCCCATGGTTGTGATAGAACAGACAACAACCCTTCTGTAGTCTTAGGATATTCTCCAATACCTAGGAAATCTTGCGTTGGAAGGATAGAGTATGGGACAACCCTTATATTTCATCTTGATGCTTGTCCTTGTCCTTCCCTATTATATGGGTCATGGCCTTTAGATCGTCCTCTCTCCTTAGCTCTTTACATCGCTTACTCTCTACATAACCAACCTTCGGTGAACACAAATCCTATTAGCTTTCTTATACACCAATCAGATCCCAACAAACTCACCAGCCAAAGAATAGTTTCTTATTCCTTTTCCCTTGATGGGTTTTCTCTTGTTAGGTCTCTCTCCACCACACGTCTAGCCAGAAAATAGAAACATCCAGTCGAGGTTTTCAAGTTGTCCAGTGAGGGATGGAAATGAAGGCTAAAGATCTTGTTCCTCGTTTTCATCTCCTCCCAGCCCCAGTTGATTCGACCAACCCACCCACCATTAATCTAGCAAGTAATAAGAAGCACGTATTTTATAGCCCCTCTCAAATAAGCAACTCAAAATTCATGCTTTCTTAGTTGATTATTGGGTGGGGGTAGGGTGTGGAGTTCACTGCACTGACCCAATCCCCATCCGGGTCTCTCGCATTGCTCAAGTGTGCGACTCCGTATGAGGGTTGTAGTTGTTCATCCTGGGTCAAACCAATTGATCTCATTAAGAAATTATCCTACCTTAATCCACTCCCAACGGACACAATTTTCGCAGCCTACCTAAACGCCTCCCTAGCTTCGAGGCATGGATCTATACTACCTCTCCTTCTAAGCTTCGTAATTAGATGAGTGGGTAGATGAGTTAAACCTTCTTAGAAAGTGGGTAAATGGATACAGTCATCAGAATTGGGTGGACAATTGGCCTGCTCACCTGGAAAACATTATCTTCTCTTATTCAAATATGCAGAGCTTGCTCCCTCCAATTCTGGATAAGATAGGGAGGTGAATGGATGGTTGGTCGATTTATTAGCTGGAACAAGAAAAAGAAGGTTATAACCTCTACTAGTTACCGAAACAAAATACTGGACCTAGTGTTGAGTTTAATCTGAATGTGACCATAATACTAAGTATGCCACGAACCCATACCATAGAGTTCAGTCAAAGTGGTCATCCATAATTAAGATGGGTTAAGTGAGGTTCAGAATGAAAGGTTAGTCACTAGAGTCCCTTACCAACCCATTCATTTCAACTAGAAGAAAAGTACAGTATTGATGACATGCTATGAAAGCAAAGTAGGGTGGGCTTGGAGCAGCCTACCGAGTGTACGACAGAGCATGTTTCTCCCTGCATCACATCCAGGGTTCTCTACGCATTCCAAATAGCATTCTAGAGAAACCAGTGTTGCTTCACATCCTCATCACCTTTGGCATGAAATGGAGGAAGCCACAAAGATGAATCATTTGGATGAATGGTAAAAAAAAAGAGTTTGATCCTAGCTCAGAACGAATGCTAGCTATATGCTTAACACATGTAGTGTAAGGGGTAAGGGGTAAGCCGTCCCCTACATATATTATCCTTACTTAAAAAGAGGTTGTTCATTATAACTCCATCCCATGTCCCAGGGTGTAAGCTTACTTTGCGCCTACCCTTCGTCTAGTAGTAGCTCTATACGCGGCATTCTATCGAGCCACTCTGTATGTAATTAGAAGGTGGTGGCTACCTCCCATACAAAACTAGAAAGTGGATGCTCCCTGCCTGCCTGAAAAAGTATCTAAGAATATGAGAGAGAGAAGAGAGAGAGAGAGAGCCTCAAAAATGAGCTAAACAAGTCTAAGCCAAGAGATTACACTGACTAAGAGCTTCCCAATTGATCCTTAGAAGCCTTCTTATTGATGAGGCCTCTACTTTCTTCATTTTCAATTATTTTCCTTCATTTTCCTTCTCACATGAAACCTGTGACGTCTCACCTTCCTTTTCTCATAATTTCCTCTATTTTCATAAATAAATGTGCCAAAAATTCCATTTTTCCTTTCCAAAGCCTTAGACATTGTCTTTTCCATTTCCCTTAGCCATAATAAACTGAATCAACACCCACTAGGATGTTTCTCCCACCATTCAGCTAGCAAAACGTTTCCTATCAATCGTGGCCTTATATATTTTTACATCAAATTTTCACCAGGGTTGTTACAGAACCCTCCCCCTTGGGGGAACACCATCCTTGGTGTTCAATGACAACCATAACCAATAAGACTGCTAAAAAAAAACATCCTACCCATGGAGCTTTATATCACAACTCGTTACAGTATTTACAATGACCATTGTTGAAACATGACAATCATTCCATTTATTAGAGATTTATAACACAACTCATTATGATCTTTAAAATAATAACAAAATATACTCATGCACACTTTCTTCACACAACAATGGTTGACCATTATTACATTTTTATATTAATGTTGACGATGGTTGACCATTGTTAGCCATGGTTGATAATGGAAGATGTTAGATTAATGTTACAATTTTTTTTGCATCAATGGTGGAAGTGCTTTGATGGGGATGACCATGGTTGAAGAGAGTTGACCATTGTGTGTCAACGAAAACCATGTTTGATCTCAGTTGACCATGATTGACGATGAGTACCGTGGAGGGATTGAGAGGAATAATATGGTTGAACTTAGTTTAACATGGTTGACCATTGTTACATTGTTACAATAATATTTACCATCGTTAACCATGGTTGATGTTACAATAATGTTATTTCTAATGTTACATTAACGTTAGAAAATGGTTACATTAATGGTTGAAGTGGGTTGATGAGGTTGACCATGGCTGAAGAGATTCAACCATGTTGGTCAAGGTATACCATGGATAATGTGATTTGAACATGATTGATAATGATTACCATGGTTTACCTTAATTTACCATGATTGACAATGATTATTATGGTTGATCACAGATTAAGGAGAAGATTATAGTTGACCTCAATTTACCATGGTTGACCAAAGTTGACCAAGTAAAGTATGTATGGCCATGGTAACTGTGGATAACTATTATTGAGATGGTTTTATTAGGGTTCAACTTGTTGTCCATGTTTGACTATGGTGAGAAATTTTGCCCATCACTGAGCTTGTTTGACCATGATTGATTATGGTCAATACCTATGCTTTACTGTGAGTGAACATGGTTGTCAACATATAACATAGATGACTATGGTTATTCATTCTTTGAGCATCATTAACCATGTTCAACCATAAGTAAATGGTTGACCATGGTCACCCATAAATATAACAATGTTTTTATGTGGCATTAATCTAACAATGTAACATTAATGTTGGCAATTGATCATGTGGGCTATGGTTGAACATGGATAACCATAGTTTATTATGTTGGCCATGTTAACCATCGCAAAGCATCCTTTAACCATGTTGTCTATGGATGTTTATAGTTGATAATGGATGAAAATGTTGACCTCTTAAGCAATGGTCAAACATTATTGGTTATGGTTGACCAAGTAAAGTATGTATGGCCTTGGTGACCATGGTTGACTATAGTTGAGATGGTTTGGCCATGGTTGAACAACTTTTCCATGTTTTACCATGCTGAGTGTGTTTGGTTATCACTAAGCTTATTTGACCATGGTTGACTATAGTCACCTATGCTTTATTGTGAGTGAACATGGTTGTCAATATATAATTATAGATGATTATGGGTAATCATGTTTTTAAACATGGTTGGCCATCATCAACCATAAATATACTAATATTTTTATGTGCCATTAAACTAGCAATATAAAATTAATTTTAGAATTGACCATGTGGCAAATTGTTGAACATGGTTGACCATGGTTAATTATGTTTGTCGTGTTAACCATGGCTAAGCATCCTTTAAACAAGTTCATCATCATTGACCATGTTGTTTGTGGTTGTTTATAGTCAATAATGGATGAAATGTTGAACTCTTAAACCATGGTCAAACATTGTTGGCCATGGTTGAAAAAGTATGTAAGGCCATGGTGACTATGGTTGAATGACTATGGTTAATCATATTTAACATCGTTGACCACGGTTAGCCATAAATATAACAATATTTTTATGTGGCATTAATATAACAACGTAACATTAATGTTAACAATTGACCCTGTGGGTTATGGTTGGACATGGTTGACCATGGTTGATTATGTTGTCCATGTTAACCATGGCCAATCATCCTTTAACAAGTTCATCATGGTTGAGCAAGTTATGTATGGATGTTTATAGTTGATAATGAATGAAAATGTTGACCTCTAAAACAATGGTCAAACATGCTTGGCCATGGTTGACCAAGTAAAGTAGTATGGCCATGATGAGAATGGTTGACCAAGTAAAGTATGTATGGCCATGGTTGACTATGGTTACCTATGCTCTATCATGAGTGAACATGGTTGTCAATATATAACTATAGATGATTATGGTTAATCATTATTTTACCATGGTTGACCATAGTCAACCATAAATATAAAAATGTATTTTTGAGACATTAATCTAACAATATAACATTAATGTTGACAATTGTTACATTGTTACACTAATGTTGACCATGGTTGATGTTATAGTAATGTTAACGTTAATATTACATCGATGTTACAAAAAAGGTTACATTAATTGATGAAGAGGGTTGAACATTGTCGCTCAAGGTAGCCCATGGTTGACCTTGGTTGATTATCGCTACTTATGATAGATCATGGTTGACAAAGGATAAATAGGACAAATCATGGTTGACCTTTGTTTATCATGGTTACTTATGGTTGACCCCCCTTTACCATGGTTGAATTGTGTTGACCATTGTCAACCATGGTTGACCACGATTACCATGTTCAACCATGGTGACCATAAGTCAACATGGTTCACTATCTTTAACCATTTTGATCATGGATGACCATGGTCATGTTGACTATGATTTACCAGTCTCACCATGGCATACATTGGCTGTCCATGACATCTATGGTTGAATATGGTCGTCTATGATTGACCATGGATACCCATGTTTAGCCATGTTTCCCCATCGTTGTGATATCCCCTGGTTAATATTTCACTCTTGTTAACCATTGTAATTATTTAAATGGATGAGAGAGGGACACAAACTTCATTACTTGAGGAAGGAGATTGCTTGAGGGAATGGTTGTTTTAAATATTAGTCCTGGTTTGCTAAGTGGTTTTAAATGGGCTTACTAGGAAATAAATTAAACTGAAAGAAGATGACAGGCCTAGGTGTTTTTGAGCTCCAACCATAAGTAAGAAAATGACATAAATTTAAGATAGGCATAGGCTACGCTATCAAACAAATGATTGTGTGGAGCCTTGGAAAAAGACAGACAGGTGGTATGCTAGAACCATGAAAACAAGTCGGCAAGTTAGGGGGAATTCACTCAGAGATTCTCTTGTGTATGTGCAGTGGAAGAGAACATGGGCGAGAGCACTATGAAAATTCCTCGAAGATTTAGAGTTGTTATACAGAGCCGCATAAAACTTAAACTCTAGAAAAGAGCACCAGTTGGGGAATCCTTTGAGAAAACCTTATTGTGTAACACCCTCATCCCACATCTACCCAAGCAACCGGCCATCCGGGGTAAACATGCGACGAGAGTCCATTATGATATGATTCAAACTCCTAAGTCATGTTATGAAAGTGGAACCAATGGAAACAAACCATACAAAAATTCAACATCAGCTTTAGGAGCCTAAGGAACCAGCTCAACACTTCAAACAACTTGCCCTTGGGTCCCACTGAACTTTTGAAAAACTTAAGCCTCAATCGCTCTCATTCTATAGGCATGACAACATCCAGAAACCCAGAGTCACTGTCATAGGCTTGCCTGCCAGGATCCAGAGACTCATTTTATCAGTTCTATGCCAGCGTACCCGAGATTCCAGCCACTTTTTTAGGTCGAGAGCCCAAGTCACTACCCAAAATTTAATGATACCTCCATAACAATAAAATAACATGGAAATGACAGTACTAAAGAAAATACTTTTTTAAGACCTTAACAAGACCCCTACTAGCCATGACAGGCATTTTGTCAAACATATCACGAATATGTAAACTACAGGTGTAAATAACAAATATGAGCATATGGGTCTCATACTTATCTAAGATTCAACATGAAGAATTGTTTCCTTATCACATTAACTGCCATTCCATCCATTAAACCATATATACATTGTTCATTCATATACAAGGAGAAACATGATGCGATCCATACATAGTTGCTATCATAAAACATATACACAACCATCATAATAGGGACATAAATATCAATGAACTCGTTGCCATTCAAACATCATATAATCCAATATAATGCTCATAGAAATACAAGGATAAATAACCTCTTATTGATGATGCAAAATACAAGCTCGGTATGGGACTTAAACATTCCACCTGACCATAGAATGGCTGAGTTAAATCTTTCTTCAACCATTCACCTCCGTGCAATATTCCAAGAATGAATGTGGGATCTCATCTACCACATCAATAAAAAATCATCTAGGGTTTCTAGAGGCCAGCCACCTCAACCCATCAAACAGTGATTCCACATCATAGTGAGACATCACAAAACCATCAATAGATTGGTCTCCATCCAAGCCTTCTAGGGCTTCCAGAGTGTTTGTTAAACCAAGGCTTCCATGACTAGTAAGTCAACCCACAACTTATATAGGGCTTCCAGAGCGTTTTTCCAATGAGGGCTTCCAGGACTAGTAACTCAACCCACCAAGGGCTTCTAGAGTGTTTTTCCAACCAAAGCTTCCAAGACTAGTAACTCAACCCAAGCTATTATAGGGATTCTAGAGTGTTTGTCCAACTAGGGCTTCTAGGACTAGTAACTCAACCCAAGATAAGGAAACAAAAGAACCAACCAAGAAAAACAATGAAATAAACCCACAATCACCATGGCTATCTAGGAAATGGAAAGTCTAGTAAATCCATTATCAATCTAAGAAATCTTCCATGCCAATGACATATCATGATCAAGAATCTAGATGCAAATGCCATGCATGCCAAAACTAGTGAAGGAAATATACATGCAACTCGGTACCTACAAGAAAATCATGCTATAGTTGTTGATCTTGATGTCCTCTTGCACTTTCCTGCTCTTCATTTTCCTTCTTGCTCCAAGAACCCAAGTATGCCACACCCTCCAAGAGTGCTCCAAGAAAACTCCAAGTATCCAAGAATATGAGAGAGAGAAGAGAGAGAGAAGAGAGAGAGAAAGCTTAAAAAATGAACTGACCAAGTCTGAGCCAAGATATTACATTGACTCAGAGCTTCCCAATTAATCCTTAGAAGCCTTCTTATTAATGAGGCCTCTACTTTCTTCATTTTCCATTATTTTCCTTCATTTTCCTCCTCACATGAAACCTGTGACCTTTCACCTTCCTTTTCTCCTAATTTCCTTTATTTTCATAAATAAATGTGCCAAAAATTCCATTTTTCCTTTCCAAAGCCTTAGACATTGTTTTTGCCATTTTCCTTAGCCATAATAAATTGAATCAACACCCATTAGGATGTTTCTCCCACCATTTAGCTTGGAATACGTTTCCCATCAACCGTGGCCTTATATATTTTTACATCAAACTTTCACCAGGGTTGTTACAGAACCCTCCCACTTGGGGGAACACCATCCTTGGTGTTCAATGACACCTATAACCAATAAGACTGCTGAAAAAACATACTACCCGTGGAGCTTTATAACACAACTCGTTGCAGTATTTACAATGACAACTACAGAAACATGACAATCATTCCATTTACTAGAGATTTATAACACAACTCATTATGGTATTTACAATAATAACAAAATATACTCATGCAAATTTTCTTCACCCAACAAATAATCATACTATCTATGGAGCTTTATAAACCATCTCGATACAATATTTACAATAGTATAAACATATACACATATATACATTTTATCAACCAAAAAATAGAAGGATACGATCCTGCATCCACAACAAGGGAATCCACAGGCTCACACCTCCACCCTCAAAGTAATACCAAGATTCACCTCCTTCCCAGGAAGTCCAGAATCCACTCTAAAGTCAAATCTACTCACCTCCTTCCCAACACAACAATCCATCACCAGTTGTCCTCTCAGTTAACAATTATCAGGTCATTGTTCCAAGGCTCACTCCCAATCTACATCTGATTCCATGTGGCAATGCTAATGACCAAAAAAAATCCATCCGTGACCTTCCCTTCTCTACTATATAGTCCCTCGGGCAATCTGGTCACCCCCTTTTGAGCAGTCACTAACCTTCCAAGTTCTGTTGGGACCCCCATCTCAGGCAGTCCATCCCTTGGCAAGGCTTCCTCGTATCAAAAGATATAAAACCAAGGAATATGCCTGCCTCAAACCATCATACCATTCATAGCATGCTCATGGAAAACAATGGGCACTATTGTGTACCAGTGTCCAATAATGGCCCTGCTTGTGAAGTGCTTTACCAGCATACTGCTACATGTTCTAGTTTCTTTTGTTGACGCTGCTAATTCTTGTAGTCGATTTCAACCACTCAAGCGGGCATGTTAATGCATTCCTATACCAAGAACATAATTTACATTAGACTCAAAATAAATTGAAATAACTTCAAATTATACCTCATTGGTATCTCATCAATAAGGTACATTTGTAATTTTGTTCGCTTCTTGTCACAATAAGTCAAACTAACATCTTTGACCAAATCATCATGTATAACATATCACATCAGGTTAGCTTGAAACACAACCATCATAGATCAAAATCATAAATCACACGTAACCATCATAAATTAGAATCATATACCACAAGTAATCATCATAGACCAAAATCATAAATCACATGCATAATAAAATTGAAATAAAATATTGAAACTTATCCTTTAATCAATCCTTGTCTTCCACCTTGTCTTTATTCCGTAAACACTTCGGATCAGTTTCCAGACCCGACAAACACTAAGTGCCTTCTCCTCAACTATGTGCATGTACACATAGCGTGCATCACACCCATACTGTTAGGGCCTAAATCTACCTCAGGCTAAGAAAGGCAGGTCTAGGGTAACATCAAACCACGCTTAACCTAGTAGCTAGCCCTACCAGGTTGGGAGAAGGCTCTTTCCTTGTCAATCTTAGGAAAATATAGAAAATGAGGCTTGAGATGACTGATTTAAAGACTAATTTTAGGCTAGGTATATGCTCAGAGGAGTTTGATTGAATTTTATGTTGGTTTTCTGGATCAAAAGTGAAAGGCAGTTTTGGGTCTGGGGAATGGACTCAGTCTTGCAAAGTTTTCTGTGGGGTGAGATAGGAAAATGCTTTAGTATTTTTAAATAAGTGAAATGTAAAGTTTTAAGACTAGTGAGGAGTTGAGGACGGCATGAAAGTATCAGGAATCCTCTTCAAACAGTTGAAAACATGTAAAACCAAATAAACCCTAAGGTAGAGCACTGCAACATCAATGAATTCCACCTTTATACTTGATTCATTTAGTTAAGCTGAAAAGAGAGAGATAATGGCACACATAAACACATGATAACTTGAATTAAAAAAGGAGAAACAATACTAAATCACCTTGCCACAAGAATCCCACAAAATGCTGCAAACCCTAGTCTATTTCCTTGCCAAACTACAGAGATGAATGTACAATAATGCTCAAAGCTTTCACAAGAGCCCAACCTTGACAAATGATTGAAAAAACACATGATATAGACCTCAAACCATCTGTGCTATCCATCAGGGGTCGAATCCATGAGAACAAGGGTTGTTTCAACCATATCTAAACCAGGAACACAAAAATAGGCAGTGGAACATTTTGCCTCTAAAACCTAGGAAACTGATTCATTCAACTTCAAACCACCTACAACTGATGTATCTACCTTATCAAGTCAATTTTTATCATTTTTACATCATAGTACATCAATTTACATCATTTTAGATCATGAATTTGACCATAAGAGAGAAAAATTCAAACTAGAAGAAAACTAGGTGAAAAACAGAGCTTTTAGGCAAAATTGGCACTTTTTCATCTTGTGCGTAGCGCCACTTTTTCTGTGCGTAGCACTTTTTTCTAGATACATTTGGAGGCCTTCCCCTTCACCAAATTTGCTCCAAGTTGGCTTGTTGGAAAGTTCTGTTTATATAATTTCTAGGACAAGTCGAAGTTTTGAATTTGGTACCCATTTCCCCCTCCAAAAATCAGTTCTCCCAACATTGCTTCCTGTGTGGCCAAAAAGTGGCAGAGAGGGCATTTTTGAGGTGTTTTTGGCCCTTTTGGTGACCCAAAACTTGTCAAAATATCCTAGTAATTTCTGGGCATGCATAATTTTTCATGAGGAATCCAAAAATGCAAAGTTTTCCTCCAGAGGAGGTCCCTATCAAAAGTGAGCGCTAGGTGGCGCTACGCACCTACCAAGAAAACCTGTTTTTTCCTTGAAAAATTCAAAATTGCCAAAAAGTTTGCCAAATTTCTTGAAATTTGGCATGAGTGATCTGCATCAAGTACTATGGTGGGCCAAGGAAGCTTCAACCAATATCTTGAGATTTTCTTTCTCTTTCTTTCTCCTCAAAGTCTTCTTCAACTTGGCTTTTAGGCACCTTATCCTAGTTTTGCAAATTTTGTTTCATGCCAAAAGTGATAAGCCATGTGCCGCAACATCATTTTCTCCTTATTGGAATTCTCAAGCAACTTCTCCAAGTGCATATTTGCCCTCTCTAGCCATGATTCCTATTCAGCATCAATCTCTTGCTCAAGAGGTGTCAATTTGACTTTCTTTCTTTTTGCTACTTGCTTGTTTTCCCTCATGGTTTGCAGTGCCATAATTGTCTGTTTATCCTCAAACTAGTTATTCCATTGCTCAAGGTAATTAATGATCCACTTAGCTCTTTCAAGGTTAAGAGATAAGGCATGGATGTCAGCTTCTTGTTCTTTGATGATCTCCTTGAGATTTGAGCTTTGGGAGCCCAAATCAGTATCATCGTCTTGAATCAAAATAAAATCTCTCTTGTGACCTTCAGAAGGCCCTTCCTCATGCAATGGTTGTTTCCCTTTATCTTGTACTTTCTCCGCTGAAGAAGAAGATAAAGCCCCTTTTACCTCAGGTGAAGATAGCATTTGCATGTTGTTTGGTGAAGGAAACGAGACCCCTTCCACCCCTGGTGGAGATAGTACTTGTTTTGCAGTTGCAAATAGCCTTCTTGTCCCCTTTCCATAAGTGACAAATACTGACACACCTATAGTTTGAGTCTCTTGAATCTCTGGTTGATTTGAATGCCCTCCTTCCTCTTGAAACACTGATGGGATCACTTGAGGGCCTTTGAAAACCTCATGTGAAATGAAAGTATCCCATGAAACATTCAACAAACTCAATTGATGCAAAACAACAATCTTTATCAATGAAAAATGATAAATGTTGTTGAACTGTTGATGAAGAGGTTTTCTTTGCGACAATGTAGCCATTTTCTCAATGTTTCTGCATATGAAATAGGGAGAGGTTCATCATCCTCACTCTAGTGAAATGCACTAATAATATAACATGATGTGTGTACAAACGAGAAAATCTCCGTTCACAGCTGAGATATTTGATAATGAGATTCATGAGTGGAGCATAAGTGTCTTGTAGGTATCTGAAAGGAAAAACCCTACTGATTTGCTTTTGATAACTAGCCTTGATATAAGACTCATAATTCTCTTTGTCCACATGCTATCCTTTGTTCCACTATTCACCCACATTTGGAATACCTGTTGCTTCAGCTATAGTTTCAGGTGTTAAAGTGAAGGAAACACCTGCTAAGTTCACTTGACCATGTGAAGATGAAGGACAAATAGTCTAGCAAGTGCATGGTTGTATTTCACCCTCTCCACCATCTCACAATAATGGTAGCAAGACTGATGTTTGAAACATGTCACTGCAAGGGGACAAGCCAATAACTCTGTGAGTGTAGTGGGCTCCTCCCAGATGTGTTTTCCTCCCTTATGTGGTATTCTTGGTGCATGAATCTCTTGGGAGGAATCACTCATAGTTTCCTTATCCCTTTCATAAGCTGAATCTGTTTCCATATTTTCCACTGTATGATGCAAAATGATGAGTATGAAGAGATTTTATGTCAAGAATAGGTGACTATTGTTTTCTTCTCACTACAACAAAACCCTGTGATTAGCATCCCTTTTTGCTTCCCTTTTTGCATCTAGAGCCCATTTTTGGTGCTATTTGTGTCCATTTATCAAATATGGTGCAAAACTTGATGAAAAGGTTGCACCGAGTTTTGCACCAAGTCTTCAATCAAGTTTAGCACCAGGTTTTGTACTAGACTTTACAACAGGTTTTATGCCATGTTTTATGCCAAGTTTTGTGCCATCCTTTGCACCATGTTTTGCATGAAGTTTGGCACCTAATTTTGTTTCACCAACTTTTGCATCCTTTATTGCATCCACTTTTTGCGCCTACACTTGCATCAACTTTTGCATCATCTCTTACATCCTGTTTTGCATCATTTTTTAAAAAATTTGTTGCATCCATTTTTGCATATTTTTTGCATCCCCTTTGTGCTAAGTTTTGCATCAAGGTTTGTGTCTAGTTTTGCATCTAAATTTTCATCTACTTTTGTTGCATTGAATTTTACATCTTGTTTTGCATCCACATTTACATCATCTTTTTCATCTGTTATTGTGTCCACTATTGTGTCCATCTTTCTTGTGCCATAATTTGCGCCTAGTTTGACACCTCCCTTTGCACCATTTTTTGTTTCTAAATTTTCTCGTATACATCTAGGTTGTCATCGAATTTTACATCTATTTTTGCATCCCTTTTTATATCCACTTTTGCGTCAAGATTTGAATCAGGTTTTGTGTCTCATATTGCATCAAATTTTGTTGCATCAACTTTTGCATCCTATTTTACATCCTTTGTTGCACCCATGTTTACACCCACTTTTACATCCCTTTTTGCATCTTATTTTTCATCTTCATTTTCTTCTTTTTTTGCATCTATCATTACATCTACTTTTGTTGTGACACAATTTGTGCCATGTTTTGTATTTAATATTGTACCCACGTTTGCTTCCAATTTAGCATCCATCCTCGCATCCTCTTTTGCATAAAATATTTAATCTATTTTTGCATCCACTTTTGTGTTGGCTTTTGCATCTCATTTTTTATATTCTTTTGCATGTACTTCCATTGCATCCATATTTTTCATCCAATTTTGTTTCTCCTGTTGCACCCATATTTGCATCAACTTTTACATCCCTTATAGCATCTTGCCTTGCATCTAAGTTTGCATATTTTTTTGTGTCTATTATTACATCCACTTTCTCATCCACTTTTGTTGTGCTATGATTTGTGCCATATCTTATGCCTATCGTTGCAACCCACATTTTCTTCTGTTATTGCATCAACATTTGCATCCTCTTTTGTGTCCAAGTTTGCATCAAATATTGTTTATGTTTTTTTCTTCCCATTTTGAACCTACTTTTACATCCACTTTTGATTCATCCAAGTTTGCAACTAATTTTTTGTCCACTATTGCACCCATGTTTGGCCCATGTTTACATCCCTTTTTACATCCAAGCTTTCCTCCTTTTGCATTCAAGTTTGTGTCCTTTTTCTTACATTCATTGTTGTATCCATGTTTGTTTCACCACAATTCATGCTAAGTTTTATGCCTACTATTGTTCCCATGTTTTCTTCCACTTTTTCATCCATGTTTGAATCATGTTTTGTGTTCAAGTTTGCATAAACTATTGCATCTACTTTTTCATCCACTTTTGTGTCAATTTTTCTGTCTTGTTTTGCATCTACTTATGTTGTGTCCACTCTTCATCCAATTTTATGTCTATTTTTACCCCCATTTTTTTTGTTCACTTTTGCATCCTTTTTCCAACACACATCATATTTTTTGCATTGATTATATTTCTCATGACATTGAAAATTATGAACAATTGATGACAATGTCAATAATTATGACGATGATGATAATAAAGATGATGATGATGACATGAATTGTGAATCTTGTTATGATAATGATGATAAAGACAATGGGGGTTACAATGACAATGATGATGACGATGCTAATGACCTTGGCCATTATTCCCAATTTTTAAATGTTTTCATGGTCATAATCATAATAATTATCTTTGGCGTCGTCTTGCAAGTCATCATCATCTGATCATAATTATCGTTATTTTCATCTTGGTCATCATCAACAACAATAATGAAATGAATGATGATTATGATGTTCATGATGAAGATGACAACATTATGATAAAAATTATATTAGTTATGATGATGGGGATGATGACAATTATAATGATGATGATAATGGTAGTGATGATCATTATCATGTGTCCTAACAACCGTTTTCAAGCACTCATAACATTTTTGGATTGATGATATTTCTTACGATACTTATAATGATGAACAATTGACGACAACTTCCATAATGATGATGATGATGATGATGACATGAATTGTGATTATGACAATAATGAAATGATGACAATAATGATGACGGTGATGGTGGTGATGACGGCGATAATGAAGATGATGACCCTCCCTCTAAACTAGGGAGGTACTCATAATGAGAGAAAAAAGTACTCTCAAGTTGAAATATTCATATAAGAAGGGATCTGGATTGATAAGCATCAATGATGATTTACATCATCATAGCCAACATTGTCAAAATAGCAAGGCCTTGACTAATAAGTTTATCTCTCAATTAGATCAGAGCGCAATGTTGAGAGGTATAAATTTGGACACCACTGCCTCTCTAGGCACTTACCCCACCAGGATGTTCACCAGGTATGTCCTCACATGATGATTTCCTAATCCACTATCATAATATCTGACACCAGGAAATGTAAATCATCATGACTATTCTTATCTTGGATTAATGTACTTGACCTATGGCGGTTAGTCCTAGTCAAAGTACAAATTCTCAAAGAAATATTGGTCCTAGATGTTTATCCAATCCATCGTTCTCCCTACTGGTGTCTTTACTAGGCTTACGACTGTTACTCCTGGACATAGTACATGACACGTGGATAATATGGTGTCTGACTACCTCTCAACCAGAGAGGAGACATCCACAAGCATAAGATTTTCTCAAGCATACCCATCATTTTCATAGATAATAATATCATTAATTTGTTTTCACCACATGACACCTTTATGATTAAGCATTCATAGATTTCTGGCAAAATATTTCCCCTTTTGTCATTTGTCACGAAATAAAATCAATAAGTGAAAGCCGAAATCATTAAAGATACACTATAATGATTTATCTAAGTCTAAAATCTAAGGTTGAAGTGAAAATTCATGTAAATGTTATATCTATGAGTTGTGCCAAACTTATGAAAACCGTATTTCCTAAGTCCTATATACAAGAAGAAGAAAAAGAAAGAAAAATAAGGCCCAATGAATGGAAACTCATGTATTCACTCCCTCTTTGGAAAATATATCAATATATACACTCCTAGTCACACTTGATCACATGTTTGTGATGGTTAAATCATGAAGTACTCTTTTCCCCTTGCATTTTCACTTCATCATTTAAGGACCTAATTGAGGATCTAGGGAATGTTTGTTTCCTAAGGGTTTCATGTCTACTCTTGGTTTACTTATGTCACACTACTGTCAATTTATGTGACAGAGTGAAATACATAAGTTTGTGGAGTTATTAGAACAATGTATTAAGTTAGTCACCACACACACATGTATTACATCTCATTGATACACATGTGTGGGTTGGAGACTCATTGCTGGACAACTTTAATGGACTACTTTATGGATTTAATGGTATAGCTTACAAAATATCTTGTTAAACATTGTGATTCCTTTCTTTTCCTTGAGACACTTGATAATATTGAAGTCACTCCCAATAATCCATGGAGATGGGGAGTATAAATTACTTGTGCTAGAAATAGAGGTTTTCCATTTGCGATATTGGAGTCATAGACATTGGATAAATGGTAATAGTCCTCAATGCCAATTAAGTAAAATTGTATTGTCATAATGCGAAAAGAGTTAAACATATTGGTAACCTTAATGTCCTGATCATTTCAAATAATAACCATTCCACCCAAGTATCTCTAAGCATCAATCACTACTACTTGTAAATTCCTCCCCCATTTGCTAATTATATGAGGTAGAACCTGTTATGAAACCAGCTCAAGAAAAGATAGAAAATATAGATCAACGCCTTAGAATTCAGCCTCTTCGAGGGGGCAACCTCCTTTACATTACATAAATGAACAATTCTTCGGTGATACAAATGAAAAGACCTCCTTTCTATATATAGGAGTCTAAGGGGTCATAACATAATCAGATCCGACATAACAATAATAATGTAAGGGCACAATAACAACAATAGTGGGCTTATATGGGGCACAATAGTAACAATATGGGCACTACATGGGTACATCAATATAATAAGTGGGTTATACTAATAACAATAAGGGGTTACACTAGTAGTATAGGGGCCTAACATGCCCCTCTCCTTCAAAAAGCATTGTCCTCAACGCTTGAGTAGTTCTTGATGCTTCTGTCTAAAATTCTTGTCCTCCCATGTGGAATATTCAGCGGGTAAGTTCTTCCACTTGATGAGATACTATGAAATTGATCGATTTTGTAGCTGTCAGGTTCTTGTTTCTGTGACTACTCCAGGTTCCAATATGATTTTTTCTTCCTCTTCAATTTCTGGAAATATTGTTTGAATTGGGATCTTTTGCAACTTTTGAATAAGTTGCCATACTTCTTCGTCCTTCTTCCATTCATCCCTTGATTCGTTTATCCAATCTGGTTGGATAATATAAATAGCACAAAACAATGCTTCCACATTCTCATCCTTGAAGAGTCTTCCCATTCGGTAAGGTCACCATTTTTTAAGTGCATGTAGTATTGCCAACATTTCCTTCTCATAAATAGATTGCTTGAGATATAGCAGTAAAAATACCCAATCACCTACATCAAAACATTTTTCACTATGATGTTGATCTACCTCTTGTTTTGTTTGATTTTGCACCGAAGTGGCGTTATCATGTAAAAGTTGGAGAACTTGTTGTTGATGCTCGATGTGATATTTCACTGCTTGAACCTTTTTCTTCTTGATATGTCCTTCTATCTCTAGAGTTTGAGGAGTGGTAATTTCTTCCAATCCTTTACAAGATATGTTCGGATTCATTTCTTGATGCTCAATGTGATCTTTCACTTCTTGAACATTTTTCTTCTTGATATGTCCTTCTATCTTGATAGTTTGAGGAGTGGTAATTTCGACCAATGAATTACAAGATATGGTTGGATTCATTTCTTCTTTCTCGATGTGATCTTTCACTTCTTGCACCTTTTTCTTCTTGATATGTCCTTCTATCTTGAGAGTTTGAGGAGTGTTAATTCTTGCCAATGCTTTACAAGATATGATCTGTTTCATTTCTTCTTTCTCTGGGGTGGGTTCCTGGCGTATATCTTCTTCTTTTGATGTTTCTTGATCCTTTTCTTCCTCCTCTTCATATTCTATGTAAAATAATTTCTTCCCAGCACACTTATGACCTTTAGTTCATTTGCTATCACAATTGTAACAAAGCCCTTTTTCTCTTTTTTCTTCCAATTGTTGTGGTGTAACCCTTGTAGGTTGTGGAAGGCTAGGAGAAACAACACTTCCATATTTATAGTTGTGAGGGTTAGAATTCCTTGTTGCCATAATTTTACTTTCAAATATGTCACAAATCCCTTTTACTCTTTCCAATTGTTGTGGTGTTGCTCTAAAGAAGGTGTTGCTCTTTGTATCCTCATAATGTGCTATCATTTCCTCCGTGAAAAATGACCACGTACAAGTTGTTTACGAGAACAAAGCCCTTTGTACCATAAAAATTGATCTGGTTCTAAATATGAAGATGCAATACATACCTTTTGTAACAGTTGTACACCATGCAGATCAAAATATTGCTCCATCTGAAGTATCCAATTTACCAGATCCTTGCCATCAAACTTCCTCATCTTGCTTTTTATTGATTTTATGCACTCGATCTTGAAACGACTGTAACTCTGTAATTTCGGATCTTTAAGTTCTAAAACTGTGACCTATAGTAGCCCTCTATGTCCTCTTTCAAATTCCACCAGTCTGATCCAAATTGGATTCTCTAAGAAATAGTTATGCACAATCTCCCACAGTGACTTTCTTATAGACTAGTTCAGTAGAGCGAACTTGTACGACATGCCACGAGTCACTGTTTTGACCTTTGGATCTGAAACATGCATACAAGAAACTACAGCCTGTCCTCTTTCTATACCTTATTACGAAATTTCAATCCGATCCCCAAAGAGAAAGTTATGACGATTTTCCCCAGGTCACTTGTTTTGAATGTAATTCATGAGTCTGCAAAAAGACCAACTTCCTCAAATCATATCTCCTCAAAAACCGCGCGAAAAGCTCTAAAATCTGGACCCAAGGTTTAGCGCGATTTCTTCTCAAATGGGTTTTTGTTACGACTCCTGAAATGTCACAGAAAAAAAGTTATAGCAAAAATGCCACAATGACTTGTTTGGAGCAGCGAAACCCTAGAATCCAAAGCTCTGATACCAAATGTTATGAAACTAGTTCAAGAAAAGATAGAAAAGATAGATCAACGCCTTAGAATTCAGCCTCTTTGAGGGGGCAACCTCCTTTACATTACATAAATGAACAATTCTTCGATGATACAAATGGAAAGACCTCCTTTCTATATATAGGAGTCTAAGGGGTCATAACATAATCAGAGCCGACATAACAATAATAATGTAAGGGCACAATAATAACAATAGTGGGCTTCTATGGGGCACAATAGTAACAATATTGGCACTACTTTGGTACATCAATATAATAAGTGGGTTATACTAATAACAATAAGGGGTTACACTAGTAGTATAGGGGCCTAACAGAACCTCACTTAATATTTTTGTTTCTTATATCAACATTATTGATGGGTGATTTGCGTACCATTTTTCTTTTAGGAGTATTTGTTTTGATTTACTATTGAGGCCCCTCATGTTCCATGAGACTATTTTCATCGAGAATTTACACAGAAAGGAAGTATAATGTGACTAGAAAAAACATGTCTCAATATTTAAGTGCTTGGACAATTCCACTTCATGACTCCTATATTTCCTTAACTTGGGACTGAATGGTGAACTTGATGGCCTTAAGGGAAATTGACCAATGAAAATCTAAAAAAGAGGTGACTTTTGACTTTATCACATACAATTTAATATACTAAAAAAATATCCATAACAATTTCATCACTCAATGAATCATTAAAAAAAATATCCCAAACAATTTCATCAAGCAGTGAATCATTGCACTAAAAAATACAATCTATAAACCTTTTGGGAATGTTTTGTTAAACCATGCTCAAAAACCAACATATTTAATATTAATATTTAACAATAATATGGACAATAACCCATTTTGATAGATTATATAACATATTATCAAGCCCAAGAAATGTCACTAATAGAAAACTATAAAGCATGCAACTAATGGAAGTGAACACAAGGCGACCATAAGACAATTAATCTATTAAGACCAAGATTAATGGGGACAAAGATCTACAAAGGACAAAGGCAAACCTATTTTAACTTTATTGTTTTATTAGGTTCCAGATATAATGAGCATAATTAGTTTTATTGCATTAAGAAAACCCAAGTACGTTCTATAACTTAGCAAGGAAGAGATGTATAATACCCATCTCAGCGACACAACACATGGAATTAATTTACTTTTTTATATATAATTTAAATTCCTATCATAAAATCACAAATTTAGCATGAATGGAATGTTTAAAATCCATTTTTATAATAAAAAAAATATAATAATTCTTATAGAAAAAATACCAAAAACTAAATATATATATTTTAGAAAATAAAAAAATACTAAAACTAAATATATATTAAAAAAACTAAAACATAAGGAAACTAGAATTTGAATTTGACACTCTTGTTCACTTTCGGAAACTCATATGGTGGAATGTGATCTCTTTATCCTCATCTTTAGCTTTTTCCTAAAAAATAAAAGTATACACAAGTGGGAAAGAACCATAAAGCATGGGGAAGCTTTTTCCTAAGCACAAAAGCATCTAAAAAGTGGAAAAGGCCATTTTTATATGAGGAAAAATTATTTACCCAAAAGATTTTGCCGAAATTGAACTAATGAAGAATTTGGGAAATCTTCATAACCTTCACTTTCCTATATATTGGAGGCATGGCCATTGCAAAAATGATGGGAATCCTTTTATTGTCACGCTACTGAGATCTATCTTGAGAGGGAGAGTTTTGGAGCTAGGAGTTGGGGGAGGTGTTGCTGCAACTACGTCTGATTGTTTTAACTTTCCTCCAACTCCTTTATTGATATAGATCAATTGTTCCTCCTTCCATATGTTTTTATTCATTCTTTACTTATTCTATTTAACTAATGAATGTATGGTATTTTGGTTTATATTTATTTATTCAATAATATTTATATTTTTCTGATAGTTTCGATTATCAAGATATTATACTATGAAGGTTGCTTTGTTCTCTCTCTTAAAGCTTTGGATCTAACTAGGAGCACTTCCTCGCTATACTAAAAACTCCAAGAAGACTTGCATGCGAGGACTCACAAGAATTCTTTCTATTTTTCTTAATCTACACTCTACATCTTGATCTACTAAGAATCCTGAGCCTTAGAAAAACCTTTCTCTTAATTGATCTGTCCTAAGTTTCTGGGATAAACTGAGAGGGTTTTATGTTCATCTAATCTTGCATTAAATCCTACAGCAAAATGATATCTAGAAGCTTTACTATATTTCACTATGTAAATGAAATTAGTAAAATGAACCCATAGAGGGGGTCATAAATGGAAATAAAAGTAAAACTTTAAACAAGATGGGTCAAAACAAGATGCAAACAATGACACAAAAAAGGTTTTAAAGTAAAATTAAAAAATGGTGCAACATTAGACACAAAGAAGGGAACAAAATAGGGCATATTAAAGGATACCAGATTGGGCACAAACAAGGATGCAAAAATGGACACCAAAATGAGGATGCAAATAATGGTGTAAAATTAGGATGCAAAAATGGGTGCAAAAAGGATGTAAGAAAAGACACAAAACAAGATGCAAAACAGGACTAAAAAGGGGTGAAACCAAGGATGTAAAAAATGATGCATAACTAGATGAAAATTCAAACTAAAATCTAGGTGCAAAATGAGATGCAAATATGGACACAAAATGTGGCAAAAAAAAGAATGTAAATTTGGCTGCCAAAAAGGATGCAAAATTAGATACTAAAAAGGATGAAAAATGGTGCAAAATTCGACACAAAAGAAGAAAAAATGGTGCAAAAATAGGCATAAAAATGGCTCAAATTTGGATGAAAATTGAGATGCAACATTGGATGTAAAAGGAGGTGCAACAAATCATTCAAAACTTGGTGCAAAAACAAATGCAAAAGTAGACGAAAAAAATGGCTCAAAATTGAACATAACAATAGACACAAAATGGGATGCAAAGGTTGATGCAACACATGGTTCAACATTGGATGCAAATTTAGATGCTCAGAAGGATGCAAAAAATGGTGTTAAAAATGATGCTAAATTGGATGCAACAAATGATGCAAAATTAGATGCAAAATATGGTGCAAAATAGGATGAAAAAAGGGGAGATAAACAAAACGCATAAGTGGATGCAAAAAATGGTGCAAAAATGCATGCCAAATTTGGCACTAAATCAAAATCAACATATGATGTAAAATTGGATGGAAAAAATGGGGTAGAAAAGACAGAAAAACTGCGCAAAAATAGATGTAAAAATAAGTACAAAATTAGAAGCAAAAAATGGCATAAGACCAGATGCAAAAATTGGCACAAATTGGATGTAAAAAAGGCACTAAATTAGATGCCAAAGATGGTGTAAAACTCGATGCAAATTATGACACAAAACTAGAAGCAAAGAATGCTGCAAAAGAGGAAGCAAAAAATGATGCAAAAATAGATGCAAAAAATGGCACAAAACTAGAAGCAAAACCTGTTGTAAAACCAAATGAAAATCTTGGTGCAAAATTTGGTGCAAAAAAGGGCGCTTTAAAAATTGTACAATAGAGCCAGATTTAGCGCCAGGCTATTCATCCCAATTGAGAAAAAAATGTACTAAAATCTAATGCTAAATCTGGCTCAAAATGCCTATTTTGTTGTAGTGTCTTTAGGATTTGATGAATGGGACTGATGAGTGTAAGGTTTTGATGTTGGCTGTAGGGTTATTAGGGAGTGATAGGGTTTTGGGAATGAGGATTAGGGTTTAGGGAATAGTGGGAATTAGGTGTTAGGGTTTTAGGTTTTGGGGATAGAGGGTAGGATAAATGTCATTAGGAGAGGGAAAGGGGAGGAAAATGTAAGGAAATGTAGTGAAGAGGGATGGGATATGGGAGAATTATGTAGGGGAGTAAAAACAGCAAGTATGACAAAATCACAAAACCCTAGCCAGTTTTGCCATGCAGCTGTGCAACAAATTAGGGTTTGATTTTTCACCTATCAAAACACTATCAATGATGAGTAAATCTCTTCTTATGGCAAATGGATGGGTTTACTTACTTGAAGGGATAGTATTTGGATATTTTTGAGCTTAGAAGGTTGATTGGACGAATTTGTGGCTTGGCAGACTGGTGCACCACGCTAACACTCAGGTGCGTCGCGCAAGTTCAAAGTTCTTTGCAATTTCTGTGCCCGGTGCGTCGCACCTATACCCAGGTGCGCCATGCCAAGAAATTTTTTTAAACTTTGCTGCGATTTCCCTTATTTCTCCTCAAAGTGCGATTTTACCTCTTGCTCTCTCTCACTTGTACAAATGAAGTTTTCAAATACCAAAGATAACTTTATATACACCTTGGCTTTTAATTTTTCATTTGAAAAACCCATTTTTCTAAAGTTCCTTTTCACTTTGTTCTTTAAAAACTCTGTTTTGCAGTTTGGCTCTCTTTTTGTCATTTGATGGACTAATGCTTGGATTTTCTTGTTTCTTTTGCAAGAGCTGGAGTGCAGGAGTTTGGCAAGGTGACTCAGGGTTGCATTTATGAACTTATTACATATAGGAAAATTAAAATTACATAAAAATTTTATACATACAACATAAAAACTCTGTTTTTCCTCAAAACACGGTTTTGAGGAAAAAATCAATTACTAAGTATATCATTATTGAAATTTTGATGCTAAAAACTTATTAGACCTCCTCATGTGCCTGTTGACCATTATTGAGCTTTTTCATGACTATGGTGACAAACCCTAGACCTAATGAGACTTGAAAACCTTAAAATGACTTCTGCAAGTGAAGTGAAATAAAAAATAACAGCATATGACTTGTACATATGGAAATAGGCCAGCAGATAAAAAGAATGAGGAAATTTGATAAAGAACCACTACCATCAGATGATCCATGACCTAATGGGATGCAATTGATCGGATGAGACACCTAATATGCATGCAAAAAGAGAATTTGATCACTGATGGAGGGATGAAGATACCGACACTAACACATACCACCACACATGACATACAACGCCATGCAATACATGCATCTACACCTAATGCACAACACAAAACAATACATACTCATATGTCTAGTGTATGACACAACACAACACGTATACACACATAATGTACATCTCAAGACATACATGTGCACATAACATGTGACACCTTAAAATGCATACACATACATCTGGTATACAACACAACTCATGCATCAATACCCGATGTACAATTCCACATAATACATGTATTGAAACTGGTGTACAACACAACTAAATACATGTACTACATAGAGTAGAGCATAATGAGTACACATGTCACAATACAACAAGTACATAATACACATACATAGTACCACATGTACAAAAAACAACATATATGACACACACACAATACCACATGTACATGAGTACGATATGTACAACACATACACAGTTCCACCTATACAAAACATCACCTGCACAACATGTGCTCAACATCACATGTACACGACACCACCTACAAAACGCCACATGTACATCGTACCACCTGTACAATGTGTACACAATACCACATGTACACAATACCACATGCACAACACCACATGTACATAGTGCCACATGCACGACATGTACATAGCACCACCTGCACACAACACCACTTGTACCACATGTACATGGCACCACATACTCACAACACCACTTGTACAATCATGCACACAACACCATATGTACATAGCACCATATGTACAACATGCACACAATGCCATATGTACATAGCATGACATATACAACATGTACATATCACCATACACAACACTGCATATCCAACATGCGCACAACACCATATGCACACAACACTGCATATCCATCATGTAGATAGCACCATATATACCCAGCACTGCATATGCAACATTCGCACAACATTATCTGTACCACCCTATACATAGAATTGCATAAACAACATGTACACACATTATATATACACAACACCACATGTGCACAACATCACATATGAAACAGGTACCACATATACAACATATGCACAACAATAGTACAACACATCCAAAACCATGCTGTCTCTACCAAGCAATCTTGATTCCAATGTCTTATCCATGCTTGTCTTAGCATGCCGCATACCACAAAACTTTCATTTCATTGATGTATCCCTCGATATAACTTTTCCATAACATAGACATAATATATTCACATAATATCAACTCATAACCACATGATACTGACCTCGTATATTTTTCATGACTATTCTTCTCAATTGATTCCTCGTAAGACTAGGAGCCTCTTCATGCCATTCGCTTGCATAAGCAATCATTCCTCTGCAAGAATGATCCCTCAAAACTCTATCATACAGTGACATAGATACATATATACATACATATATAATCATTAGCATAAAACATTCATCATCTTGTTAGACAATGACATACATATATACATGTATACTCAAATAAACATCAGCATAATCATGATCATAACATAATTACCAGATAACATAAGGTCTAGGTTAAGAGAACTTCCTTATTTGTGCACAACATGCACAACATTGAGAACCACCATTCCCAACTTGCTCAAATCATCTGACACCTCAAGTCCATTTACTTTACCTTTTATGGTTACCTTTCACATGTTTGTACTGCCACTGTTCATTTATCACTATGGATGAACCAGTCCAACTGAGTGTCATAGTCTTACCTTCTGTCATGCTTACTCATGCATAGAGCTTCATATGAGTCTTACATTACTTGTTGGGTACCACATTTCTCTCCCCAAGATCCATTAACTTTTCTCTTTCTCAACCAATTCCCAAAACTCAAAACTTAAAATGCAAGCACAAGAAACAAACAAGAAGAAAACCATGAAAACCAATAACAACACAACTCTACAAACAAAGTGGTATGGCCATACATTAGACATAAACAAATCCACCAATCAAGCATAAAAAATCACAAAATACCAAAAGCACAAGACTGACAATAACCACCATGACTCAATCCCCATGGTTCCTAGGGAAATCTCAACTAGAGCCTTCTTCAAAATTTCATGGCAGTCTATTTTCCATGCAATCTTTTGCGTCATACTGCCATAAACACATAATTTTCAGTGCAAAAAATAAATATAACCATACACCGATACCTTACTTTTTGTGCCAATCATGTTGCCTTGTAGCTGAACACGTCCATTCCATCTCTCAAGGGACTCCAATTCCCTTGACAAATCCACCTGTAACTAGAGATTAGCTAATATCCTTGTCACTTACATGTCCATGAATATAGCACATATCTACACAATTTCAAATAAATCAAGGTTAATAAGGATTCCTATATGCAAAGCACTCATTCATTTGGAATTAGGGTTTCCAAACATAGCCAAAGGAATTCTTGTCCAATTCCTTATTTTTACCTTTTTTCTTTGTTGTAATTGAGGCTTATTGTGTTGTCACATCACCCAACTATTAGTTATATAAACACATCAACTATTACCTTGTCACGCTAATACCAAGCATGTTTCCTGCAACTACTCACACATGTCAACCACATGTTCCAAATATAAAGGCAATCATATCAATCAATTTGAAATCAACTCTTACAAACAATCATGTCATAACCCATAGTCAAATCATAGCCATTAGACATAATGCTACAAATGTCAACTACATTCAAGTACATATCAACTGTCTTAGCACATATGTATTAGTACAATCATCTTAAAACAATATCATCGGAACGCATACTCATATTATGAAATTCATCAAACATTCAACCAACTTGCAAACATACCATGTTAAATAAATCAACTAGACACCAAACACTAAAACACCAAATAAATGTCATAATCAAACAATCAAGCACAAAGTAGATGAGATAAACAAGTTCTTACCTTAATGTCATAACCCTAACCATATGCATAGTCCATTCCAATTTAGCATGGTACATCATAACATCAAGATCTTAATGTAGTAACCATAATCACCAAGTTACTAGCATATAACAACAATAAGCTATATATCATACTCATCAACAACATATAACATAATCATCAAGTTATCTAACATAATAGAAATGCATACAACCATAGGTTACTATCATTCATGACTATCCGGCACATGTGCATATAGCTACACTAATCAACTAACATCTATCATGAATGCAATCATAACATCAAGAGACATGTACATAAACCTAATGTATAGAACAATCCATTAACTTATATACCTACATGCCAAAAATACAATACCTGTATGACGATATTCTCTTACCCCAAAGTCTAATGTTGCAACCTCATTATGATGATCTACATCTCTTGCTCTATATCAGCGAACATATTAGCATCATAACGACCAATAGCATCATGAGACATAAATTTCATATAATGACTTCACAAGGCATGTTTGACTTACATTTCATGCATAACTATAATCGAGACTATACATGCATAAAAACTGCATATAGACATATAACACATATGTACGAAACCATATACACATCATTCTAACTAGGGTTCAGTCATCAATGCATGACCATATCAACTACACAAACCATGACTTCATGCATGACAATAACAACTACATCATGTGCACTTAATAACATGTGAATATTGACATGCATAAAAAAATGCATATACAACCATACACTCATAAAGACACATCCTAACAACAACATCATCAACCTTCACACGGCGACATCACTTCAACCATGATTAACACCATGAAAATGTAACAAGCACATGGATTGTTGGAAATAATACTGAGAGGGGGGGGGGGGGGTGAATCAGTATTATTATATCAATAACTTAATTTTCAAAATATATTTGTATATGCTACTTCATTTAAGTGAACTAGCGTGTATACGTGACTATACTTAAGGCAACCAATGTATATGCAGAGATATTTTGATTTACCCAATTTATCATGCATTGAACTTTAACCAGTATATGAGGAATTCATTAGACAATGCAGTAAAATCAGAATAAAGCATCACACATAAGAAACACACATGAACACCAAGATATAAGGTGGAAACTCAATGTGGGTGAAAACCACCTGCTGCTGTCGTCTCTGTCTTCTTTTAATAATAAGAAAATCTATTTACAATTTTTTTGTATTGGTGCAGACTTATACTAGTATGCGGCTTCTACCTGCAGAAGGTTACAACATTCTCTCATTCTCCAGCTTCTCCTGGAAGGGAGCTACAACCCCCTAGCTCTTGTACTAGCCGATATGTTTTCTTAGTACGTAGGCGCCGACCTACAGAAGGCTACGACCTTCTCTTTTCTTCCAGGGACCACGTTTCATAAATTTTCAGACTGGATACATCAACAACATCATTCAATCATCAAATATATTTGCATCAACCAATCACCTTTTAAATCAACCATAGCCGAATCAATCATTCACTTAGACCACCCTTCAATCTGATCATTTAGGATACTATCACTAGAATACAGTAATCAGAACCCAAAACAGAACCCAAAACTCTGCAACAGTAAAGAGAAATAACTGAAATATATTTTATAAGGTATACGCTACTTCCATGTGTCGAACCTGCATGTACACGCACTTTGCTCAAAGCCAACCAATGTATACATCTACAAATGTAAATTTAGAGTTTTGCAGCTATTCCCGACCTTAGTTATACCCAGATCATATCATTTACAGAATAATATATGTGTCAGTATTCAGATCTAGAATATACATGAGAAAAAACACATAATGATAGTTCATTTTACGCCTTAAGTTCCCGATCCATCATTAGATCTGATCTCTCATCATCAGCTAAGGTTCATCCTTGGTTCAGATCTAGCAATGCACCATAACCCAATAACCTGCATACTAGATCTCACACTTCATCAGATATTTGATACTTGCACACCTTGGCCTAATGATCTTCTCCTCCTTTTATAGTTTTAGGCCTTTCTCAGTACCATGGACCAAAACCACTTAGGACCAATACCTTGGACCAAATACCTCGGACTAGATACCTTGGACCAATACCATGGATCAAAATACCATGGACCAAATACTTCAAACCAAAAATTTAGTTTTTTTTGCATGTTTATGTATACGCGACTTGTATACAGTGAACTTGTGTGTATACGTAGCTTGGTCAATGGTGAACTTGCGTATACCTCTCTTTCTTCATTCTGTGAAGACTGATTTGTAATTCTTTGTTGTTTACCTGCTATACTGTGATCTTTTATCTAAGTTAGTTTCCTTCTGAACTGATTCCTTGAAGCTACCCTGCATTTCATCACATTTGTAGACACTACTGTCATGCATTCTGTCACATTTGATATCTCTTCTATAGATTCATGTAGTTACCAGATGCAAGTGAGTTGTTCTGCTACAAGTGGGTTGCCATCAAGTACATCACATACATCATAATGCAAACATGGATTACATGCATAAGGAACACACATGCAACAAACATGAATTCATGACAAACACGTAACCCATCCAGTCCAAGGGGTGAAATATGCTCTGATACCACTCTATAACACCCTCCTCCCACATCTACCCAAGAAACTGTCCAGCCAAGGTAAACATGCAATGAGAGGCCACTACGATATGAATCAACCTCCTAAGTCATGTTAAAGAAGTGGAACTGACATAAACAAACCATACATACATTCAACATCATCTTCAAGAGCTTCGAGAACCAGCCCAAAACTTCAAACAACTTGTCCTTAGGTCCAACTAAACTTTTGGACAACTTAAGCCTCAATCGTTCTCATGCTATAGGCATGACAACATCCAGAAACCCAAAGTCACTCTCACAAGCTTGCCTACTAGTGTCCAAAGACTCCTTTTATCCGTGCTATGCTAGCGTCTCCAGGATTTCAACCACCTTTTCAAGCCCAGAGCCCAAGCCCATAATTTCATGATGCCTTCATAACAATAAAATAACATGGAAATGATAGTACTAAAGAAAATACTTGTTTAAGACCTTAACTGGACCCCTACTAGCCATGATAAGCATTTCGTCAAACATATCACAAATATGTAGACTACATGTGTAAATAATAGATCTAAGCATAGGGGTCTCATACTTATCTGATATTCACCATGAAACATTAATTCATTACCACATTAACTGCCATTCCATCCATTAGACCATAGATACATTGTTCATTCATATACAAGGAGAAACATGATGAGAGCCATACATAGCTGTTATCATAAAACATATACATAACCAACATAATAGAGACATAAATACCAATGAACTCAACACCGTATAAACCTCATATAATCCAGTATAATGTTCATAGAAATACAAGGAGAAATAAACTCTTATTTATGATGCAAAATCCAAATCTGGGATGGTACTTCCATGTTCCACCCAACCATAGAATGACTAAGCCAAATATTTCTTCATCCATTCACCCTTATGCCATATTCCAATCATGAATTTGGGATCTCATAGAACACATCAATCAAAACTCATGTAGGGCTTCTAGAGGCCATCCACCTCAACCCATCAAACAATGGTTCCACCTCATAGTTGGACATCACAAAACTATTAACAAATTGGTCTCCATCCAAGCTTTCCAGGGCTTACATAGTGTTTGTCCAACCAAGGCTTCCATGAATAGTAACTCAATCTGCAACATATACATGGCTTCTAGACCGTTTTTCCAACCAAGGCTTCCAGGACTAGTAACTCAACCCACCAAGGGATTCTAGAGAGTTTTTCCAACCAAGGCTTATATGACTATTAACTCAACCCAAGTTGTTACAAGGCTTCTAGGAGTAGTAACGCAACCCAAGTTGTTACAGGGATTCTAGGACTAGTAACTCAACCCAAGCTAAGGAAACATGAGAACTAACCAAAAATAAAAAATGAAAATAAACCCAAAATCACCATGGCTATCCAGGAAATGGAAAGGCTAGGCAATCCACCATCAATCCAAGCAATCATCCATGCCAATGATACATCATGACCAAGGATCCACATGCATACACCATGCATGCTGTTGAGCTTTGAAATTACACCTCTCCTACACATTTTCCCAGACTTTTTCCCTCACCAGTACTCCATAAGCTATCAGAAATCATTGCATATTGATTCTAAAAGAGAATTTAAGTGGTTTTCTAACTATGTTCTTGTGTTTGCTGTTCGACTTATATTTTGCTCATAAGCTGCAGAATGCAGCCACTTTCCGCAGCTGATTCAACTTTCCGTAGCTGTTTTTGTTAAAATCCAGGTTGCAGGTGTCATCAAGCAAAACGAGACACGTGGGTAGGTCAGGAATGACCTGGACATGGATCAGGTCCTATTGGTTCAACCAGATTCATCAAGGAAATTTGTGGTCAACGGTGGTCAAAATGAGGAATCCTACAACAACAGGACTCCATCTTCAAGCACGTGAAGGATTCGTGGCCGTTCCTAGATCCTTGGGGTCATGTCGACAACTGCAGACTGCCCCACCGGCGAATCTAACAGCCACAGTTGATAGATTTAATAATCTCGGCAACCATTATGCTAAATCCATGGACGCTGTCTTTTACGTGTCCTCTGTTCACGTAGTTTTGCAGGAAAACAGTTATGTAACCTTTGTTATAAATAACACGTTTCTATACACATAGAGTTAGTATTTTTGAATGTAATTTTGCTGTTAAAAGTTCACTGTGCCGTGACACTAGTCTTATTGCTGTAACTGTGTTTTGAAATATACGACAAGACTCTTTTTCTACATGATTGCATGAACATAATTTTGGATTGATAGCCTGTTGACCGAGGCTATGCAGAGGGCCCCT
Organism: Pinus tabuliformis; assembly: GCA_031772625.1. Taxonomy (NCBI): domain Eukaryota; kingdom Viridiplantae; phylum Streptophyta; class Pinopsida; order Pinales; family Pinaceae; genus Pinus; species Pinus tabuliformis. Next base: position 503,483,427 of record CM062811.1, on the reverse strand, counting down.
GTACGCTGAGGTTTCATTTTCATTGTTGTTGTACAATTTTTTTATGTATCATTTCCTTATTTTCACTGCACATGTTTTATAGTTATTCACCTATGTATATATTTCTCACATTTCCTTCCTGTTTATGATTTTACAAGCTTTGTACATTGTCGTTAACGCTAATCAATGTGTGTATGTTTTAGGACAGAGTAGGCCGGGGCATTTTTCATGCAATTTTTGTAATAACTAGTGACATGGAATTAACCTCTCTATTGACTTTGCTTTTCTTAGTTTTTTTTAATTCCAGTTATGCTTTGATTCCAGTCTTGTTCACTTGCTTTAGTAGTTAGTATAGATATTAGATTGCTCATGTGATTGACGATTATCTCCGAAAGCCATAGCTTACACTAACTGATGAGGAATCGGATTATGAATGTTGTGATTTGCTTTTAGTTTTACTTTTCTGGAATTATGTTGGCATTATGATTCAGGTTTGGCGCTATGGCACAAGAGTTGTACTTGATGGCAACTCACTCAAGTGGTAGATCTCTATTTAGGCTCTCAAAATCATATAAAATGAGATACCCGTAGGTGATCCTAAGAGAAGCTGCGGACCCGCAGGTACGCCGACCAAGAAGTGCGGACATATCCACAGATGCTCCGTTCAGAAGGTGCGGACCCCAGTTCACTCACTCCAATGCAGAGAAGCACACACACGTGGGGTTTCTTATGTTTGGCCCTTGGTATTTAGCCCGTTGATCATGATCCTATGGTTTTGGTCCGTGGTATATGATCTAAAGTATTGAACCCTGGTTTGGATCCCTTGTATTGGTTTTTGATGGTTTTTACCCATGGTGTGAATAAGGGCTTGCCTATAAAAAGGAAAGGAGATCACTTGGCTAGACACTTGTGAAAAATTGAATATCTTAAGATTTGAAATCTTGGGTGATTGGGTTTAAAAGCTAGATCTAAATCAAGGTGAATTTTAAGGCGAATCTATTGATAGGTCATGATCTCTCAGACGCATGATTAGATCTGTGGATCTGACTGTCTTTGGCACATTGGAGGACTGTTAATTTGGCTCTATTCAGAAGTCCGTAGGCGATCCACAGCACAGGTGCGGGGGTCCACAGCACAGCGGAAGGCGCAGGTGCGGGGATCCGTAGCGCACTAGAAAGCGCAGGTGCGAAGTACGCAGTTCAGAGGAAGGCACAGTGCGGAGGTATGCAGGGGAACAAAAGTACCAGGTGCGAAGGTACGCTGTCATACAGATAGTGAAGGTGCGGATCTGAGCAGAGGTACGCAGGGCAGCAGAAGGAGTAGTGCGGATGTACGCAGAGTAGAAGAAAGACCAGGTGCGGATCTACGCAGTCTACACAGAGAAGAGCTGCGGATATTCGCAGGCCTCTATTGGTGAAGTTGTGGACCTTTCTTGAAACATTTGTTGGCTGTATTTTATCTATTGCTGAAGAGTTCTAGGTTTAGATTACTGGTATTTCTGATCTGGTTACTGCATTCTAAGAAGTTATTGGTTGATTAATTGGTTGATTGAAAACATTGATTGGGTGATTCACATGTACTTGATGATTATTTGATGTTCATGGATCCAGTTTGAAAATTTTTGAAAAGTGGTCCTTGGAAGAAAAGAAGTAGGGGGTGGTAGCTCCCTTCTAGGAGAGACTGGAAAACGAGAGAGGGTTGTAGCTCTTTGCAGGTTGCAGCCTGCGTACTGGTAAAGGACTGCACCATTACAAAATTATTGTAAAAGAAGTTTCTAATTGAAAGAAGATAGAGACATATTGCAGCAGGTGGTTTTCACCCACATTGGGTTTCCACCTTATATCTGGTGTTCTTTGGTGTGATTATCTATTTTTCTTGTTCTTGCTCATTATTATATGGTACTGACATACAAACTAATGATCAATATCTGAAGAATAACTTAAAGTATAAATCTGGAAGATATATTGAAAAGAATTTGATAATACTGATTCACCCCCCCTCTCAGTATTATTTCCAACAATTGGTATCAGAGCAGGTCCTTCTGAAGAAGCTTGATCGCTTGGAGGAAGATCCATCATCATGAGCAACTACGAGAGAGAAGCATCTATCAGGCCACCGATTTTTGATGGGACAAACTTTGTATATTGGAAGGTAAGAGTTACTACCTATCTTCAATCACTTGGTACAGAAGTCTGGGATATCATAGATACAGGGTACACTTTTCCTTCAGCAACTCCTACAGATCCGGCTGAGAAGAAGAAATATGAAACAAATGCAAAAGCAGTCAATACTCTATTAGGATGCCTATCTCAATCAGAATTTGTCAAGGTAATGCAGTATAAATCCACAAAAGAAATATGGGACAAGATTGTTCTGAGCTATGAAGGAGATGAACAGGTAAAGCGAGCAAAACTTCAAACCCTCAGGATTCAATATGAAAATCTCAGAATGCACAATGATGAAAGTGTGGCTAACTATTTCCTTCGTGTAGATGAGATTGTTAATTATATGAAAAATTTGGGTGAGGAAATAAAAGAGGCAGTTGTGGTTGAAAAGGTTCTAAGATCTTTGTCCCCTAGGTTTGAATCTAATGTTTCTGCAATAGAAGAAAAGGAGAATCTACGAAACCTTACCATGTCACAACTACACGGGATTCTAACTACTTATGAAATGAGGAAGGGAGGACCATCAGACAGGAGAGAAGCAGCTTTCAAGGCTTCAGGAAAGGGAGCCTACTATGAGTCAGGACACGTGTCAGAAGAAGAAGAAGAATCAAATTTTTTCAAGAATCTTCAATGGGGTGCTGGAAGATTCCGAGGTAAGTTACCCTTCAAATGCTTTGGTTGTGGAAGAGTCGGTCATTATGCTGCCAAGTGTCCTCATAAGGATAAGATTGACAAAGGGAAGGAACCTGTTAGATGGAACAAGAAACAGAATGCAACTAAGAAAAGTTACTACACTCATGAAGACAGTGATGGCCTATCAAATAGTTACGAAGATGAACAAGGTAATGATTATAAACTTTTAATGGCTTTTGAAGATGATGATTACATGGACGCTATAGATGTAGATGGTTTTTATGAAGAGATTTCTAGACTCAAAACATGTTTAGAAGAAAAAGATATGATCATTGATACTCTGCAATTCCAACTTGATGAAAAAGAAAAATTTCTTAAGAAGTTAGAATGTGAAATTTTTGGCCTTAGAAAAGAAATTGAGAAAACAAAGGCTCTTAATCTTAAATTTGTTAAAGGATCTAAAACTATGGCTGAGATTATCAATGTACATCGTTCTCCACTAATTAAGACAGGTCTGGGGTATAATGGAGAAGCATCTCAAGCATCCACCTCAAAGAGTTATCTTGATGCAGCAAGGAGGAATGAGCAAAAGCCCAATGGAGATAACCAGGTAAAATAGGGACGAATTACATCAAGAATAAACAAAGACTACCAGGTAAACCAGGGGCAATCCATCCTTAGGGTGAACAAACGCTACAACCAGCCACAGGTAAAAAATTCTCAATTTGCTTCAAGAATGGATGACAATAGAAACTAAAATCATTTGGCTGGTAGATTTGATAATCGTAGAAGTTTCTTCAATGGCCAATGTTTTTCTTGCCATAAATTTGGTCACAAAGCAGCTCAATGTGTTGCCTATAAGACAATCATGACTAGAGAAGCTCAAAAACAAAGAAGTATGACTGGGATTACAAAAAGGACCTATAAAAACTTTTCGGCTCTTGAAAATGAAATTGAATGTTCTATTTGTAATAACTTCGGTCATGAAGATTCTGAATGCAAGAGCAGGTTTCGGCAAACAAAGGAACAAGCCTCAAGCACCAGAACATGGAGAATAAAGGAACCACAACCAGAAAGATGTGGGATAGCTTTTTATGCAGAAGGACAGGAAAATCTATGGTACATCGACAGTGGATGCTCGAAGCATATGACAGGTGATAAAGAAAAACTTGAATCATATAGTGTTTTAGAAAAGGGAAAGAAAGTTTCTTTTGGAAATGATACCCCTGCAGTCATAAAAGGAAGAGGCACTGCTCAGTTGAAAGAAAAGGTAAAGGCTGGAAATGTTTTGTATGTTGATGGCTTGAAGCATAATCTACTAAGTGTCAGTCAGATGTGCGATCAAGGAACCGAGGTAATATTTTGATCAAATGGATGTAGTGTTTGTGATATTGATACATGAAAAACAGTGATCAAAGGTAGAAGAACTCCAAATAATTTATACATATTTGAAGAAGGACAACAGCAATGCTATTTGAGCAAGGATGATGAACACTGGTTATGGCACCGAAGGTTGGGGCATCTAAGCTTTTCACAAATAAGGAAATCATGCAAATACCAGGCAGTTTGTGGTCTTCCAGATATCAAAATTCCAGACAACACAATATGCAAATCATGTCAGTTTGGTAAGCAAACCAGAACTAACTTCCCTGAGAAGGAAGGATCAGCTAGCAGGCCTCTTGAGCTAGTCCATACAGATGTATGTGGTCCATTTAGGACAAGGTCACCTCGAGGAGAAGAATACTTTATACTATTCATTGACGACTTCTCCAGGATGGTTTGGTTAGGAATTATGAAGCACAAAGATGAAGCATTGGAAAAATTCAAATCCTTCAAATCCCTGGCTGAAAATGAATCAGATCACAAAATTAAGTGCCTCAGGTCCGACAGAGGTGGGGAGTTTACCTCAAATGAATTTTTTGATTTCTGTGAAGAACATGGAATAAGAAGGGAATTCTCTACAGCTAGGACTCCTCAGCAAAATGGAGTGGTGGAAAGGATGAATAGAACGGTCCAACAAATGGCTCGTGCTATGCTTGATGAGTCTGGAACTCCCGCAACCTTCTGGGGCGAAGCTGCATTTGCTGTGGTTGTTATTCTCAACAAAACAAATGTCTGAGTGCACAACACTCAAACTCCTCACGAGCTCTGGTATGGTGAGACTCCTTCGGTAAAGCATTTCAAATTTTTTGGAAGCAAATGCTATATTAAGAATAATGATGAACAGCTTGGAAAACTTGAACCTAGAGTAGATGAAGGTATTCTCCTTGGTTATTCTCCCCACAGCAAAGCATATAAGTGTTACAATAAAATACTTGGAAGAATTGTTGACAGAATAGATGTAGTGGTTGATGAAAAAGGATACATTCCTAGGCAAGTAAATTATGAAAATATCGAAGAGGATGAAGACTACTCTCCAAATCAAACTGATGATGAAGAAGAACCTCAAGAGGCACCAGAGGAACAGAGAAGGATAGAAGAGAAAACTCCATCTAGGTACGTTCAGAAGAATCATCCATTATCTTAGATTTTGGGGCAGAAAGAGGCAGGTGTACAAACAAGAAGAACAATTGCAGAAGCCTCAAGCTATTTGGCATTACTCTCCTCCACTGAACCTCAAAATGTAAAAGAGGCATGCAAAGATGAATGCTGGGTCAAGGCAATGGATGAAGAACATGAGCAGATTGAAAAGAATAACACTTGGGAGTTGGTTCCTAGACCAAAAGATAAGAATGTCATAGGGACAAAATGGGTCTTCAAAAATAAGTTGAATGAAAATGGGGAAGTAATTAGAAACAAGGCCAGACTTGTTTGTAAAGGGTATGCTCAACAAGAAGGAATAGACTTTGAAGAAGCTTTTGCTCCTGTTGCAAGACTTGAGGCCATCCGAATGTTCCTTGCTCTCTCAAGCTTTCAGAAGTTCAAAGTATTTCAAATGGACGTGAAATCAACCTTTCTAAATGGATACTTAGAAGAAGAAGTATACATTGAGCAGCCAGGTGGTTTCATTCTTGGGAATGATCCAAATCTTGTATGCAGACTGAAAAATTCTCTCTATGGTCTTAAACAGGCTCCAAGGGCTTGGTAGTACCATTTGGACAAATACCTTCATCAACAAGGTTTTTCAAAACGATCAGCAGATAGCAATCTTTATATAAAAATTGAAAATGACAAATTGATAATACTTGTTGTGTATGTAGATGATATTACCTTTGGCAGCAATGAAGAAGCTATGAGTCAAAGCTTTTCCTTGGTGATGCAGAAAGAATTCGAAATGTCCTTGCTTGGAGAACTGACATACTTTCTTGGTTTGCAAATCCAACAAAATGAAGACGGTACCTTTTTGTCTCAAACCAAGTATCTCAAGCAGATCGTGAAGAAATATGGCATGAAAGATGCAAAACCAGTATGTACCCCCATGGTTACAGGATGCAGCCTCAGTGCAAATGATGAATCAGCAGCAGTGCATCAGCCAACCTATAGATCTATGATTGGAAGTCTACCTTATTTGACAGGTATCCGACCAGACATTATGCATGCAGTGGGAATAGTTGGAAGATTTTAGGCAAACCCAAAGGAAACTCATCTTCAGGCAGTGAAGAGAATCTTCAAGTACCTTCAAGGAACTCAAAACTATGGCTTATGGTATCCTAGAAATACATATCTCACTCTTCATGCTTATACAGATGCAGATTGGGTTGGAAGCGTGGATGACAGAAAGAGCACAATTGGTGGTGCATTCTTTAGGGGTTCTAGATTAGTATCTTGGTTCAGCAAGAAACCGAGTTCGATTGCTTTATCTACAGCTAAAGCGGAATATGTGGTTGCTGCATCTTGCTACACTCAACTCCTTTGGATGATGCAGACCTTGCAGGATTTTCAAATCACTTGTACACCACCTATCTCCATCCTATGTGATAATACAAGTGCTATCAACATTTCAAAGAACCCAGTCATGCATTCAAAGACCAAGCATATACCTATCAAATATCATTTTCTTCGGGAACAAGTGCTTGAACAAAAGGTCAAGTTGGAGTATGTTCCTTCTAAGGAACAAGTTGCTGATATACTCACCAAACCATTGCCCAAGGAGACCTTTGAATACCTCAGGCAAAAGCTGGGGGTAGTTGATGCATCATCTTGTTGTTGAATCTCATCTGTTTCAGAGATTGTTGGTTGTACGCGAGTTTCATATGGGGTATATGCGTACATTTGCTGGGTTATGGATTGGTCGAAGATCGAATGGCACAGGTTTAGGGGGAGCATATATTCTTCTAATAATGCATTGTTGGCATTATGGTAGAAGATATTGGAGGAGAAAGTACAGAAGGAGAACATGGATGCTGATCTGAATATTGCTGCTAATATGTCTCTATCTCTTTTGTCAAAGTCATGTATGGTGTATGGTAGTTTATGGTTCTTCTTGAAGAATTTTTCTTTTGCAAATCTGGTCTATAGTCAGGGGGAGCTCATTCAGAAACTTCAGCAGGCACTCAGGGGGAGTATGGATAGCAAAGGAAGAAAATATCTTGGTCCGCCCTTTGCCCTTGATGTCAAAGGGGGAGATTGACTTTGGGGATCTTGGGGTTGCCATCAAGTCTAAAGGGGTAGATTGTTGGCATTATGATTCAGGTTTTGCGCTATGGCATAGTTGTTGTACTTGATGGAAACTCACTCAAGTGGCAGATGTCTGTTTAGTCTCTCAAAATCATAGAAAATGAGATACCCGCAGGTGATCCTAAGAGAAGCTGCGGACCTGCAGGTACGTCGACCAAGAAGTGCAGACATATCCGCAGGTGCTCTGTTCAGAAGGTGCGGACCCTAGTTCACTCACTCCAATGCAGAGAAGCACGCACACGTGGGGTTTCTTATGTTTGGACCTTGGTATTTAGCCCGTCGATCATGATCCTATGGTTTTGGTCCGTGGTATAGGATCTAAGGTATTGAACCCTGGTTTGGATCCCTTGTATTGGTTTTTGATGGTTTTTACCCATGGTGTGAATAAGGGCTTGCCTATAAAAAGGAAAGGAGATCACTTGGCTAGACACTTATGAAAAATTGAATATCTTAAGATCTGAAATCTTGGGTGATTGGGTTTAAAAGCTAGATCTAAATCAAGGTGAATTTTAAGGCGAATCTATTAATAGGTCGTGATCTCTTGAGCGCATGATCAGATCTGTGGATCCGACTATCTGTGGCACATTGGAGGATTGTTAATTTGGCTCTATTCAAAAGTCTGCAAGCGATCCACAGCACAGGTGCGGGGGTCTGCAGCGTAGCAAAAGGCGTAGGTGTAGGGATCTACGGCGCAGCAAAAAGCGCAGGTGCGAGGTACGCAGTTCAGAGGAAGGCACAGTGCGGAGGTACGTAGGGGAACAGAAGTACCAGGTGCGGATCTGAGCAGAGGTACGCAGGGCAGCAGAAGGAGTAGTGCAGAGGTACGCAGAGCAGAAGAAGGACCAGGTGCGGATCTGCGCAGTCTACACAGAGAAGGGCTGCAGATATTCACAGGCCTCTATTGGTGAAGTTGCGAAGCTTTCTTGAAACAATTGTTGGCTGTCTTTTATCTATTGTTGAAGAGTTCTGGGTTTAGATTATTGGTATTGCTGATCTGGTTACTGCATTCTGAGAAGTTATTGGTTGATTCATTGGTTGATTGAAAAAGTTGATTGGGTGATTCACATGTACTTGATGATTATTTGATGTTCATGGATCTAGTTTGAAAATTTATGAAAATTGGTCCTTGGAAGAAAAGAAGTAGGGGGTGGTAGCTCCCTTCCAGGAGAGACTGGAAAATGAGAGAGGGTTGTAGCTCTCTGCAGGTTGCAGCCTGCGTACTGGTAAAGGACTGCACCATTACAAAATCATTGTAAAAGAAGTTTCTAATTGAAAGAAGATATAGACATATTGCAGCAGGTGGTTTTCACCCACATTGGGTTTCCACCTTATATCTGGTGTTCTTTGGTGTGATTATCTGTCTTTCTTGTTTTTGCTCATTATTATATGGTACTGATATACAAACTAATGATCAATATCTGAAGAATAACTTAAAGTATAAATCTGGAAGATATATTGAAAAGAATTTGATAATACTGATTCACCCCCCCCCCCCCCCCCCCATCTCAGTATTATTTCCAACAAATTAGACATCAACTTGCTCATATCATTGACGATTATCTCCAAAAGACATAGCTTAGACTAACTGGTGAGGAATCAGACTATGAATGATGTGAATTGATTTTACTAGAATGTAATTTTTGATTTATTTGAGTGCAGTAGATTAATTCATTTTCTGTATTTAGACAGCAGCAGAGATAATGGTTTCATGATCAGTAGTTAACTACTTGCTTGATTTGAATAGAAGCACATTTTCATTTTTGTTCAAGTATTAATTTCATCACTAGTATGTTCTAAGACCCTCTGAAGTGTTAAGTTCTAAAAATCATTATAGAGGACATAATTGCGTTAAACTCTATATCCATACTTGCCTTCTAGAGTATTCTTAAAACTTAGGAATAGGATTTCCATTCATATTGGAGATAAGCAAAGATAAAAACCCCCAAAATAAAATAAAAATTGAAAACGACAAAAAGGTAAGAAAGAGGTTGTCTTGCACATATAATGCGCCACACTTCATCAGTTTACAACTCCTGGATTGATAATTAATGTAGCAATTTAGGACACACTAAATTGACCAAACATTTTGGCGTCGTTGCCGGGGAAGTGTAACTAGGTAGCCAATATCTTAAAAAAAAGAAGGGAAAAATTGATAACTTCTTGAAGTATGCTCTCCTTTTGCACCTAGTGTGATCCGGAGGATCAGAAAAGAGAGTTGTTAGTTCAATAATTTCTTGATTATGCTCTCTTCTTGCACCTAGTGTGACCTGGAAGATCAGAAAGAGAATTATTAGCCCGACTTAAAAAATAAAAAATAAAAAAGAATGACATGCATAGAGCAAGAGATTCTAGGGGAAGGTTTATAGCTAGGGCCAAAATTTCGATTTTCACAACTCCAACTACTTCAAGGCATAGAAAAGGTACACCTCCATCATCTCTGACTCACACTCCTAGCCTTAGGATTCCTGGAATTCAAGGGGCAGTAGCTGAATTAGGAGACTCTCCCACACTATCCATCGAATTTGACATAGGAGAAGAACCTTTCTTCACTTCTACAAGGGAACATATTGTAATCAGAGAAGTAGAATCACCTGAAGAAGAGGAGGGAGAAATTATTCCTCATGCGCCATTAATAGAAGAACCAGAGGACTCTGAGAACTCTGAGGAAACTATCATGACAGAGGAAGTAGTGAATGGATTTGGAGGAGGGAGTAGAGGTAGAGGAGGAGGAAACAATGGAGGAGGTAGAGGTAACAATGGGGGAAATAGGGATGGAGATAACTCATTTGGATTCCCTATAGCCGATGAGGAGACCCATACAACAATGAAAAACATTTCACCATTTGTCCTCCCAAACTTTTATGGGTTGCGAAGTGAGGATCCTGAAACATTTCTATTTGAGTTTGAAGTCTTGTGCCGAACCTATGACTATATGGAAGACTCTCAAAAACTCAAACTATTTCCTTCAACATTGAAAGGAGTTGCTTTGAAATGGTTCATGGGATTAGTCACTCAATCTATTAGGACTTGGAATGATATGAAACAAACATTTTTGGATAGATACTTGGATTATTGTATGCCCACCAATCATAAGGATGAGGTATTCAAGATGATGCAAAAAGAAGATGAAAACTTGGAGGATTTACTTGAAAGATTTCAATACAACTTAAAGAGAGAAAAAATGAGTAATTTAGATGAGGAAACCTTGAAAGCCCTTCTATTGAAAGCCATTAGAGATGAATGGATAGATATTTTAAACATGATGGGGAAGGGAGATATTTCTCAACTTCCACTCCATGACATAGCAGAACTATGTGTCCATCTCTCAAGGGGAAAATCTAAAACTGGAAAAGGGCCTAGAGATCCTTCTCTTCTTAGAGCAAACAAATCTGCAACTGGATCAGTAAGTAGGGTAGAGATTGGCAATATGCTTGAAGAGTTCAAAATTGATATTCTAGGAGCCTTAGTGAACAACTAGACACCCTTAAAATACAAAACAAGCAGAAAGCAGAAGCTGAAGCCTTAGCCATCTTTTGTCCAAAATGTAGAAAGAAAAATGCTTTAAGGGAATGTCCCTTGGATGCAAAAGTCGTAGAAACATGTGTGATTTGCTCAGAAAGCCATGAGACCAAGGATTGTCCTTCAATTCTTGGGCTCAAAGCTGTCTTTTAGGAAGATCCAAATTCAGTAGAATCCCTTTGTTTTTTTCAAGAAGACTATGGCAGGGGCCACAAAATCAAGGATTTAACAATCCTCTGAACTTTCAACTCCCACCAAATTGGAATTCTTGGCAACAACCTTGGCTCCAATCTAAAAATCCATACCAATAATGAGCACAAGGGATGAAAAATCCTTATAGGAGATTTGCTCAATTTTATCAATATCCTCCATCTTTTCAAAATCAACAAAATCCACAAATTCCAAATCAAAACCCACAGCTTTCATTACCATTTCTGCAACAACAACCTTCTCAACAAAATCCAAATTCTCAACTCTTGCTTCCATTTCAACAAAAGACAAATCAACTACCAGCCCAGCCATTGTCAAATCCCAATAAAAAAAATCCTCAGAATGCTTACATGGTAGAAGGACAACAATTTCCTACCTATATGATTGTTCCTCTTAATGATGTACAACTCAGGTCTGGTAGAGTTTTAGAAAAACCTTCTATAGATGTTCAAGAGCAAGATAGCTTTGAGGAGGATTTTCTTAAAGCCAATAAAGGTTCTGAGGAAGCATCTCTTCAAAACCCAAACATTCAAAAAGAAAAAGAAAAAGAGTTAACCCCCACAACTCTTGTAGTTGAGAAACCTGCATCTTCATCCACACCTCCTTTCCCTGAAAGATTACAAATTGACAAAGGGGTGGAAAAACAAATCTTGTTGCCTGACTATGATTTCCTAGATGAATTAAAGAATGTTTGTATCAAGATTCCCTTGCTACAAGCCATTAGAGAGATTCCTGTTCTAGCAAAAACAATAAAGGAGTTGAGTCTCAAGAGACCAGGAAGGAAACCAAGAGATACAAGAAGAATCCACCTGGTAGGAAAAATTGCAGATATCATGATGGGAAAAATTACCATGCAGAAATATGTAGATCCAGGTAGTCCAATTGTCAAGACACATATAAATGGGATAGAAATTCCAAATACTTTGATTGACTTAGGGGCTGCTATCAACATTATGAGTAGACAGACTATGGAACAACTTAAACTTCCTAATCTTCTTTTAACACCTACCTTACTGCAACTTGCAGATAGATCAATAATCAAACCAGATGGTGTATTAGAAGACATTTCAGTCTCAGATTCTTGGGAATATCCATTAGATTTCATGATTTTGACTCCCAAGAGTAATTTAGGAGGACACCCACCCATCTTAGGAAGACCTTGGCTAGCCACAGCTGACGTTTTCATTAGTTGTAGATATGGAGATATGGACATTTCTGATGGTAATTCAACAAAGAAATTCAATTTGTATCCTCCAGCAAAAGCAATTACAGAAGTAGGAGACAATGAATGGGTTGATGATGAGGACAGTATACAACTTGTCTTTCCCATTTCTGAAATTAGTGAAGATAGTCAAATTCTGAACACATTAGAAAATTTTGAAACACCTTCAGAATATGATGACACACAATTTCAGTTAGATTCTGACATTGAGTATTTATCATCAAGACAAATGTCTCTTTACTCTATGGAAGAGTTTGGTAGTTCTACCATTGAGATTTTTCCAGGTAAAACATTGAATATCAACAAAAATTTGGAAAAATCACAACAGGAAGAGCTAACCAAAATCTTGCAAAAACATTCTACTGCATTTGCATGGGAGTATACTGATATGAAAGGTATTAACCCTAAGACTTGCATCCATCATATCTATATCGAGGAAAACAATAGACCAATCAGACAACCTTAGAGAAGGATGAATCCAAATCTTAGGGAGATAGTGAAAGAAGAGCTCCAAAAACTACTCAATGTAAACTTCATTTATCCAATTTCAGATAGCCGATGGGTTTCTCCTTTGGTTATAGTACCCAAAAAGAATGGTAAATGGAGGGTATGCATTGATTACAGGGAATTGAATAAAGCAACTTTGAAGGATCACTTTCCTTTGCCCTTTATCGATCAAGTATTAGATACATTAGCAGGCAAAAAGTACTTTTCATTTTTGGATGTTTTTAGTGGTTATAATCAAATTCAGGTAGCACCTGAGGATCAGGATATGACCACATTTATCTGTCCATGGGGAAATTTTGCTTATCAAGTGCTTCCTTTTGGATTATGTAATGCACCCGCAACATTCCAAAGAGCAGTACTAGGAATTTTTTCTGATCTAATCCATGATTGTGTAGAGGTTTATATGGATGATTTTATAGTTTATGGTGATTCGTTTGAAGAGGTATTAGAAAATTTGGAAAAATCCCTTATAAGATGTAAAGAGACAAACCATTCATTAAGCCATGAAAAATGCTTTATGATGTTTACTGAAGGTATTGTTTTAGGACATCATATTTCAGGGGATGGGATTAAAGTTGATAGATCAAAAGTTGAAGTCATCTCCAAATTGCCTATTCCAAATTGTCAAAAAGATGTTAGAAGTTTTCTAGGATTTACTGGATACTATAGAAGATTTATAGAAAACTTCACTAAAATAACATCTCCACTCTTCAAACTGCTTACAAAAGACTGTGAATTCAAATGGGATCCTGATTGTCAATTAGCATTTGAAACTTTGAAAACAAGAATATCTGAAGCGCCTATCTTGAGAGGACCAAATTGGAAACTTCCTTTCCATATTTCTACAGATGCTTCAGATACAACTTTAGGAGCTGTGTTGGGTCAAAAAGATTTAGTTCCTTATGCCATTTACTATACCAGTAAAAATTTGACTCCCATTGAGTTGAACTATACTGTAACTGAAAAATAGTTCTTAGCTGTTGTTTATGCAATCAATAAGTTTAGACATTATATAATAGGCTATGAAACTTTTATTCATACTGATCATTCTGCGATTAGATATCTAATGAACAAAACTATTACTAATGGCAGAGTTACAAGGTGGCTCTTAATTTTACAAGAATTCAATATTACTGTGTTGGATAGACCAGGGAAATAAAATACAGTAGCTGATTTCTTGTCTAGGATCCAAATACTAAGGAAGATTCTCCTGTAGAGGATAAGTTTCCCAATGAATATTTATTTGCAGTAACTACTAAGACCCCTTGGTATGAAGATATAGCTAACTATTTGGTTACAGGGAAACTACCTCCACATTTATTTCTTGGTGAAAGAAGAAATATTATTCAGGAGAGTTCAAAATATTCATGAATTTCTAACGAATTGTTTAAAACAGGACCAGATCTTGTGATCAGAAGATGTGTTAGGGAAGATGAAATGCCTGATATTCTCAAAGCATGTCCTGATGAACCATGCGGCGGACACTTTGCTGACAAAAGGACAACCTATAAAATCCTCTCTTTAGGATATCATTGGCCATCCCTCTTCAAAGATGCAAAACAATATGTCAAAAGTTGTGACAGCTTCCAAAGAGTAGGTAAACCTACCCTTTCAAATGAAATGCCATTGCAACCATAGGTACTCATCGAACCCTTTGAAAAATGGGCTTTAGATTTCATTGCGCCTATTAACCCACCATCTAAACAAAGAAAGTATATATTGGTATGTACTGATTATGTCACTAAATGGGTAGAAGCCAAAGCATTATTTTCTGTTACTGAAAATTCAGTTGTTAGTTTTCTTTATGAGGATATTTTTACTCGCTTTGGTGTTCCAAGAGAAATTGTGACAGGTCAAAGAAGTCAATTCACATCCAACCTGGTGGAGAAACTGATGGAAGAATACAAAATCAAGCATAGAAAATCTACTCCTTACCATCCGCAAGAAAATGGTCAAGTGGAGTCTACAAACAAAGTTATTGAAGGCACCATCACCAAAATTGTTCATATACATAGAAGAGATTGGGCAGAAAGGCTTCCTGAAGCCTTGTGGGCCTACATAACTACATGGAGAAATACAACAGTACATTCTCCCTATGAACTTGTTTAGGGGAAAGAAGTCCTGCTCCCCATTGAGTTCCAAGTCAAAACTTTCAAGATGGCAGTTCAGTTGGGAATGGATCTATCAGAAGTCGAAAAGCATAGAATGGAGCAGTTGAATGAGCTAGATGAGATCAGACAAGAGGCAATCCTAAAAACTGATCTAGTTCAATATTAAAGAGCTAAGTGGCATGACAAATACATCAAGGAGAAAGAGTTTCAAGAAGGAGATTGGGCATTGCTATTTGATTCCAAGTTTAAATATTTTAAAGGAAAATTTTAGACTCATTGGCTTGGGCCATATGAGATTGACAAAATCATTAGCAATGGAGCGGTAAGAATCAAAACCATTGATGAACATCAAACTCCTTTTATTCTGAATGGCCACAGATTAAAGATCTATCATAAGCCACTCTCAAAAGAGGAATCTGTCAAAATCTTTCAAGATAGTTCTGCAATAAGGCTGGTGAAGAAGAATCCTTCTTCTCCACCAGCCTAGCCTTTGTGCTTTTCTGTTTCTTAAAAAAAAAAAAAAAAAAAATTGTATAAGCGTAAAAATCAATCACTGATTGGCAGTCTTATACAAAAAATACAGGGTGAAAATTAGGAACTCCTGACGCCCTATATTTTCCAAAAACAAAAAAACTTCTCTCATTATATCCATAGTTTCATGACATCTCACTTCACTTCATTTCACCTCATTTCACTTCACTTCATTTCATTTTCATTTCATCATCTCATTCTGCCAATAAAATTCCTTTTATGAACATTTTCATTCATTCAGTCATCATTTATCTATCTCCATTCAGTCATATGATTACTGTGTCAGTTTCTGCAGCTAAACCCAGTTTCCACAGCCACCACTCTGTTTTTCAACATTGATAGTCAGATGTTAGTTAAATGATCATGAAAATCAAATGCAGGTATGGCAAAAGGAAGATATTCTGAAGATATAAAGCACTTAGGAGCATGCAATAAGCAGCCAATCAAAGGTCAGTGGACGGAAGTGGTAAGTTCCAAGGTATGAGCAAAGTTCATTTCAAATAGCATTTTAAAACACATTTTACATAGTTATGAAACCACCAGCTCCATTATATGTAATGATTCGCCTTGATAGCTTCCATAACCACTCCATAACCTTTTCATAATTCCACCACGAACCTTGCATTAATTCCTAATAGCTTTTCTCCGATATTAACTCATGTTCAATCGTACTTTGACATTCCATTTGTTAAGCTGGGTAATTATGAGGACGTGATCGATTTGTTCAAGGCTCCTTTCCTACCGCACAAATTCCGCAACCATTTTGTGAGCAAGCTAACATCTATTCCGCAGCCATCTAGTTCAAAACTTTGCCGGGTTCACTCTATTTCCATATTGCCCATCGAAGTTGCATTTGTATTGTTGGTCTGCTCACATAAGCCTTCGTTTTGTAAACCCATTCTAGCCTCCGTTTTGTGAACTCATCCTCGCTACCTATTCTCTGTCCCGCCATTTACGACTACTGGTTTTTTTCCACAGTCCTCCTACATTCCCCGCAAGCACAACCGTCTCACCTCTATCAGTCTATCATTCACGCAGATGTACTTTAAAGCAGGGGAAGGAATGGGTCCTCTATTGAGAGCAGAACCGGAAGGGCCCAAATTTATGGAAGGGTATCCACAAGTGAAAAGCATGCTAAGGAAGGCCCGGTGGCTACAATTTATTTAGAAATTCAGAGGCTACAACAAGGAAGTTACGAACACTTTTGCGAGGTCTTTTGACGGTGTAGAAGTGGAGGTTAGAGACCTTAAATTCTCAATCACAGAGGCATCCATAGTAGCTGCAACCAAACTCCCACAGGAGGGAGAATGGTAGTTCAAAAATAAGAGCTTTGACGAGAGAGCATGGAGGGTTATCCTATGAAATCCAGATATGGATGTAACCATATTTAATCGTGGAATCCCTGTCTCTACTTTACAAGAAAAGTGGGCTAGTTTATTATTAATAATCCAGAAATTCATTACCTGTGAGGGACGATTCGGGTCAATGTACATGTACCACACTTAGTTGCTGATGAATTTTCTAGAAAACCAAACTATTAATTTGCCATACTTCTTGTTAAATAGCCTAAAGAAAATGTCCACCATCGTCCAAAAGAATCTGGGGGACGTAGAACCCCACTTGTATCATCACGGCCTTGTGAAAATTTTGATAGAAAATCAATTGAAGGAAAAGAAGAACAGCTGGGAGCAGTTTTTGGTGAGAAATTTCTTTAAAGATCCATAAGAAACCCCTGAAAGTAGCACATCAAGGAGAAGCAGAAGAAAGAAAACAAGTGATAAAATTCAGGATACTCCTACTAACATAGTCAAAGAAACTAGTAGGGAAGAAAAATTGTCTGAAGGTAGGAAGGAAAGAACTGAGGGTAAGAAGCCAAGAAAATCAAAAGGGAAAAGAAGTATTGAGGCTGTCTATCAAACCCCAGAACCTTCCTCAGAAGAGGACCACCAAATACTGTCTGAAAGACTAGTTTACCTTCAGGAGCAGTCAGCTGCAGCAAAGAGAAAAGGGAAAGAAAAACAGAGTGTGGAAAAAGAAGACATTAGTTCACAAAATTTGAGGAGAAGTTCTAGACTAAAAGGGAAATTGAGGAAAATACAAATTAAAGGGCCCCACTTTATTGATTTAGGAGGGGAAACACCGGAACAACCTTCAGCAATCCCTCCTGGCCGTGGCCCACACCATACTCCTATTCCTCAGCCAGATTTTGAAAATAGTCCTTCTCGGCCAGAGTTTGAGATCAGTCCTTCTCAACCAGATTTTGGGGACAGCCCAAGGAAGACTACACCTGAGATAGATCTAGTCCAGCAAGAAATGTATGATTATATTGAGACCTTGGAGAAAATAGCCACAGACCAAGGCACTTCATCTGCCCAACCTAATACAGCTCAAGAAGCTCAAATCCAATCACTAAAATAGGAAGTTTTTGAGCTGGAGGTCTTAAATAGACACATCAAAAGAGAAAATGAAACATTGAAAGAATAGGGCAGGTTAGATAATATTATTCATGACAACACCATGTTGCATCTTGGGCTATGGCAGAAGAAAAATAGAAAATTAAAGAAAAAGAACAAGAGGTTGAGTAGGGCTCTCATCAACCTCAAATTCAGGTGTCTAATGAGGAAGCCGAGGATGGTAGTGGTCCCAAGAAAGAAGAAAAGAACGCTGGATGTATTGGGAGAGGTCTCAGAACACATGAACTGAAAGGATGATGATCAAAGTTTTGGTTGCATGGGGACATGCAACACCTTCACAGTGGGGGTATGTTGAGCTTTGAAATTACACCTCTCCTACACATTTTCCCAGACTTTTTCCCTCACCAGTACTCCATAAGCTATCAGAAATAATTGCATATTGATTCTAAAAGAGCATTTAAGTGGTTTTCTAACTATGTTCTTGTGTTTGCTGTTTGACTTAGATTTTGCTCATAAGCTGTGGAATGCAGCCACTTTCCGTAGCTGATTCAACTTTCCCAAGCTGTTTTTGTTAAACTCGAGATTGCAGGTGTCATAAGGCAAAACGGGACACGTGGGTAGGTCAGGAATGACCTAGAAATGGATCAGGTCCTATTGGTTCAGTCAGATTCATCAAGGAAAACTGTGGTCAACAGTGGTCAAGCCGTGGTCAAACAAAGGAATCCTACAGCAACAAGACTCCGTCTTCAAGCACGTGAAGGATTCGTGGCCGTTCCTAGATCCTTGGGGTCATGTCGACAGCTGTAGACTGCCCCACGATGCGAATCCAACAGCCACAGTTGATAGATTTAATAATCTCGGCAACCATTATGCTAAATCCATGGACGTTGTCTTTTACGTGTCCTCTGTTCACGTAGTTTTACAGGAAAACAGTTATGTAACCTTTGTTATAAATAACGCATTTCTATATGCATAGAGTTAATCTTTTTGAATGTAATTTTGCTGTTAAAAGTTCACTGTGCCGTGACACTAGTCTTATTGCTGTAACTATGCTTTGAAATATACGAGAAGACTTTGTTTCTACATGATTGTGTGAACATAATTTTGGATTGATAGCCTGTTAACCAAGGCTGTGCAGAGGGCCCTTGTACGTTGAGGTTTCATTTTCGTTGTTGCTGTACAGTTTTTTTTATGTATCATTTCCTTATTTGCACTGCACATGTTTTATAGTTATTTACCTGTGTATATATTTCTAACATTTCCTTCCTATTTATGATTTTACAAGCTTTGTATATTTCTGTTAACGTTGATCAGTGTGTGTATGTTTCAGGATAGAGTAGGCCCGTGCATTTTTCATGCAAATTTTGTAATAACTAGTGACATGGAATTAACCTCTCTGCTCACTTTGCTTTTCTTAGTTTTTTTTAATTCCAGTTATGCTTTGATTCCAGTCTTGTTCGCTTGCTTTAGTAGTTAGTTTAGATATCAGATTGCTCATGTCATTGACGATTATCTCTGAAAGCCATAACTTAGACTAACTAGCGAGGAATCGGATTATGAATGTTGTGATTTGATTTTAGTTTTACTTTTCTGCAATTAGACATCAACTTGCTCATATCATTGACGATTATCTCCGAAAGCCATAGCTTAGACTAACTGGTGAGGAATCGGACTATGAATGATGTGAATTGATTTTACTAGAATGTAATTTTTGATTTATTTGAGTGCAGTAGCTTAATTCATTTTTTGTATTTAGACAACAGCAGAGATAATGGTTTCATGATCAGTAGTTCATTACTTGCTTGATTTGAATAGCAACACATTTTCATTTTTATTCAAGTATTAATTTCATCACTAGTATGTTCTAAGACCCTCTAAAGTGTTAAGTTCTGAAAATCATTATAGAGGACATAATTGCCCTAAAATCTATATCCATACTTGCCTTCTAGAGTATTCTTAAAACTTAGGAATAGGATTTCCATTCATATTGGAGATAAACAAAGATAAAAACCCCCAAAATAAAATAAAAATTGAAAACGACAAAAAGATAAGAAAGAGGTTATCTTGCACATATAGTGCGCCACACTTCATCAGTTTACGACTCCTGGATTGATAATTAATGTAGCAATTTAGGACACACTAAATTGACCAAACACATGCCAAAACTAGTGAAGGAAACATACATACAACTCGATACCTCCAAGAAAATGTCATTGTCGCTATTGATCCTGATGTCCGCTTGCGCTTTCCTGCTCTTCCTTTGCCTTCTTTCTCCAAGGACCCAAGTATGTCATGCCCTCCAAAAGTTCTCCAAGAAAAATCTAAGTATCCATGAGTATGAGAGAGAGAAGAGAGAGAGAGAACTTCAAAACTGAACTAACCAAGTCTGATCCAAGAGCTTCCCAACTAATCCTCATAACACTTTTTATTAATGAGGCCTCTATTTTCTTCATTTTCCATTATTTTCCTTCATTTTCCTCCTCACATGCAACCTGTGACCTTTCACCTTCCGTTTCTCCTAATTTCCTTTATTTTCATAAATAAATGTGGCAAAAATGATATTTTTCCTTTCCAAAGCCTTAGCCATTTCCTTTTCCAATTTCCTTAGCCATAATAAACCGAATCAACACCCACCAGGACGTTTACCCCACCTTCCATCTTGGAATATGTGTCCCATCAACTGTGGCCTTATATATTTTTACATGGAATTTTCACTAGGGCTGTTACATACTGGGTGAAATATTAGGGAGAGAAGAAGCTTGCATGAGGGCTGAAGAACCCACCGAAATATTGGGATTGAAGAACTTATTGTATTGGGAAAAATCACTCAGGTGTGTGTGAGGTTGATGAACCACCAAGAGTTTCCTTAGGGGATGAAGCTCTGGTGTTTGTATCAGTGATAAACCACCTATAGGTGATTCCTTCTCCCTATCAATAGTTTATGCACTGATGAACCTTCCTCTACTGTGTACTCTCTTCTTTGGAAAGTGAGTTTAACTCTTTGTACTATGATATCATGGCATAAATGTTTGTAGTGTATGAAATTCTGAGAGAATTGAGTGGAAGATTATGTAATTGGTGGATGAAGGCAGAATGGCCTTGAGACATCCTATTTCAGCTATTATTTTGGTTTAAGTTTCCCTCTGAAAGCTCTTTGTCGTAAGCTATGGAATATGGCCTGAGGGTGACAAATACAAGTAATAGTTATTGTAGCTCATATATGGTTGGGCAGAGAGTCAAAGTCCCAGACTCAGTTTCTTATTTATTCGGCTATATAAGATAAGGATTTTCTCATCCTTCTTATATTTGGATATTTTGTATTGTTCATTGTATTGGTTACATGCTCATACTGTTAATGAGGAAGGTGATTTCCTGTATATCAATGGAAATTAGATTTCCTGTAATCATGTTTGAAGAATGGTTTAGTTTTTGTAAATGTTGCATAAGCATGAATTGTTGTGTTCCTTTCATAAATTCAACAAGTATGAGTTGTTGGCTTTTTAGTTGCTCTATGTATGTGAGTGCATTGAGTAAAATAAACATGTTGTTGTGATATGTGAGGGAGCTACTAAATTTCCCTGTGTTTTTGGAGAAACACAATTGGATGCATATTTACTAAGTGTAATATCCTGCACATGTATTTTTCCAAGTTTCGTCTTTGGAACTCTTGTGGATCATTAGTGAGTTATATGCAGGTCACGTGCTTGTGTAGCCAGGAAGAAATTGCTGAATTTTCTAGGTGTCAAAATCTTCTAAAACCAACTTGAAGTAAAAGAAACATGTTGTTGTGATATGCGAGGGAGCTACTAAATTTCCCTGTGTTTTTGGAGAAACACAATTGGATGCATATTTACTAAGTGTAATATCCTGCACATGTATTTTTCCAAGTTTCGTCTTTGGAACTCTTGTGGATCATTAGTGATTTATATGCAGGTCAGGTGCTTGTGTAGCCAGGAAGAAATTTCTGAATTTTCTAGGTGTCAAAATCTTCTAAAACCAACTTGAAGTCACCTATAGGACCCATCAAGTCAGGGGTCGGGATGTCGGTTGAAAGAAGGTCGGACCTCAGGGGAAGTGCATATGACCCAATGTACATAGGCTAAGATGTTGGTGGGACCCTCTAGTTAGGGGTCAAGGGTCGGGACAAACAGCTAGGTAGGGGTCAGGATAGTCAAGGCCCAAGGTAGAGATGGTCTTGGAAAGCCCAAAGCAGAGATGGTCTCAGAAGGCCCAAAGCAGAGATGGTCTCGGAAGGCCCAAAGCAGAGATGATACCGAAGGGAGGTCATGCCAACCTCTAGGTTGAGGTTCAAGGGTCAAGCCTCGTTATTAAGTTTAAAGTGTTGTGGAGTTGGAATAAGGAAACCTTTGATTTCTTAGAGGACTATGTCTATTCACACGAGTTTGTCCATGATGGCAAAGTAGGTGCGTCAGGTGCCACGCAGGGAATTATATGATTTTGATGTGGAAATTGGTGATGACGTGGCAAGCTTGTAATTGGCCTATCTTCAAATGATCATATCTTGTGATCAGTAAGTCGATTCGAGGTAAAGTTTATATGGTTGGAAAGATCTCATTAAGATGAACACAATGATGTCATCCATTTTAAGTTTTGAGGAAGTTTAAAAAGGTCAAAACATTTTAGACCCCATCTCCATAACTGAACCTTATGGGTTGGGTTAGCATAGTAATGACCCCCTTCTAATGTAGTTGGGCTTGGGCTTAGGAGGTGGTGCATTATAGAGTGGCATTAGAGCATCAAGGTTCAACACTTGGAAATGATGGGCTATATCATGGGAAAAATAATGACAAGGTTTCTTCCAAGTCCTTGGGAATAATTTGGTACTTTGTTACAGAGTTAACAGAGCAAAGGGGTTTCATGTTGAATATTAGAAAATGGATAAAGCAAAAGTTTAGGTGTTAATTGATTAATTGGATGTATGTGTGGAACACTTACCTTGTGATTTAATTATGTAGCATAGTAATAATGATTGAAATGATTTTATTGTTTTTAATGTGCTAACATGTAATGTATAGTTCATCTAACAGAGCAAAGGGGTTTCATGTTGAATATTAGAAAATGGATAAAGCAAAAGTTTAGGTGTTAATTGATTAATTGGATGTATGTGTGGAACGCTTACCTTGTGATTTAATTATGTAGCATAGTAATAATGATTGAAATGATTTTATTGTTTTTAATGTGCTAACATGTAATTTATAGTTCATCTAGCCTTACACCAGTAGATTTCCAACAACAAGCCAAGGTGATGACATCTATTATGTATTTGAATTTGTTAAAATCTAACAATTATGTGTATGTTTCGTAGCGCATAAGACAATAAGACAATAATGATTAAAGATATGATGACAAGAATGGTGCAATATATCTTTGACAAATCACATCATGGATATCAAGAAGCAATGACAGTTAAAGAGGATTCAGTGGGGAAGAGGGGAGAAGTAAACTCTCACAATTGGATGGATACCTTGAGGAGCCTAAGGGTCGAGAATAGGAGTTGTAAGGTAGATAAAGAATTTTTTTTAAGGTTTCAGGAAAGGCAAGTTGAGTAAATATATTCATACTACAAAGCTTCATTAACATGTGCTAAAAATAGCAGAAAAATACTACTAGAAACTGAAGATTTGAGAGCAATGAACTAGTACGCTGATCTAAGTGCCTAAATGCCTAGGCTAATAGTATGCAAATTTTTTGGGGTAAATTTTATTATTAAGTTTTCTTTTTTAATATTTAATCCAGGTGGAATCAACTTGAAAGAATCTCATTAACACGCGCTAAAAGTTAGCATAAAATTACTACTATTTTGCTACAGGATACTTCCAGAAATTCCAAAATTGTGAAATAGTAAACCAATCCAAGTAGATTAATCATGGAGATGAATTTGCAAGGATTTTATAAATATGCATAATTCTTGTGTATTCATAAATAACCTAAAAAACAACTCACTTCAATCATTTAACCAATATAGCCTACAACAAATGACACATGAATGCTAAATGCAGAAATAGGAAAAACAAGAATAAAAGATGCAAATGAAAACATTCAAAGAAGATAAATAAATTATATAGCAGATCTCTAAGGATCCTAGGATTGCCAAGACCAATTATACTCAAATTATTATTAAGGAAACCAAGCTTTATAAGATAAAAATGACACCAAGCTTCATTATTTAAATCAATCCAAGTACATCTCTACTAGAAATGAAGGTTGAACTGTTAAATAACAATTTTTCTACACCGTAAGACTAAGAAAAAAATGACCCTAGAAGAAAATTAGAATTATTAATTATAAAAATAGATGGATAAGCATCCTCCTTTGAAAGGAGGCAACTTTCCTCTCCAAAATCCATCAAAACATGGATATGGTTCCCAAAACTAGAAATCTTCATTAAATGACAAGAGCACATCCCTAGATTTTCTCAAACGTTGGAGCTCTAGAATATGTGCAATAATTTCATAATATATTGTTCATTTATTATCCAATCTTGCTCCATCCTGTAGGAGAGAGAGTCCCTAAATTATCTCAACCTCCAAATCTTCATAATCTACCCAATATTCTCACAATATTCTACAAAAATAAATAATATTAGGCACATAATATGAAATTATCTTTAAACCTTCCTAATTAACACATTAAAGCTCAAAATATGTCATGCAATGCAAAGATAGAGGTTTAATGTGTTGAAGGATGGTTAGATGGACCTTAATTTGTAACTAATTTGGAAGCCCATCATACCCCCCTACTGAATGTGTTGCTCATGCTTTGAGAAACTTAGTGACCTAACTATGCCTCATTCATGGCCCTGGTGGCATCCTCTTGTACACTTCTTATTCCTTTCTCTTAATAATCTTGGTTGTACGTTTTCCACTTCGTTCACACCATCTCCATTAACACCTTCACTCCATTTTCACTCATTTTTCCAAAATTGTTTGTGCACAGAAAAATCATAGTCTTTCTAAAGTCCATTAGTCTACCTTTTTCACCTTGTGAAAAATGGGTTCTTGAATATTTATAGGTTTGGAAAAGTCTTCAGATCCTTTCCCAACCTTATGATACATTTTTCCACCATTTTGACACCTTTGGAACCTTCAAAATTCTCCCAGATGCAATTTTTTAGTAGTACAGAACATGTTGTAGCATTGTGTAGAAGAGCTATAACATCCTATAGCACGTCAAAAAATCCATCAAAACTTGACTATAATTACCCTAGGATTAATTTTTCCTCTTACCCTTCTATAACATCTTTTAGGCTTTGGACACTAATTGGATGAGATCAAGACCCCTTAGAAAACCTATTTTCATCACTATGGTTTGAGTTCTATTTTGAAGGTGAATGCCTTCTTTCCTTTTGCTACTACTTCTTTTTTGTGGCCTAGATGATTTCCCAATGGCCTCTAGAGTTTTCCATCCTACCATTTGTCTCACAACAAGTTTGATTAGATCTTTCTTAGGCACTATTGTTTTTGTGTTTAGCATGGTTTGTGCCTTTGCTTCTCCTTCTTACTTCTTGACCTTTTTTCTTTTGTCTTATCTCCCTCTTCTCCGTCTACTTCTTATTCATTAGCTTCTTATTCTCCTTAGCAATGGGATCCCTTTTATTTAAACCCCCTCCCATGTTTCCTATTATTGTTTCCTCAAGTTTCCTTAAAGGATTTTCTGTAAATTGTTGTGTTATGGGAAACGTAGGGTTTCAAGACAGAGGTGAGAGGATTGGTGCACTTATTTTTGCCAGAGGGAAGAGAAATACATTCCAAATTCCAAACAAATTAACTATTTTTCCATATTTCTTCCCTCATATGAAAAGAAAGGTTTTTAAGAAAAATTCAATCTGCAAGGATGTGCTACATGATGTCTGTATAGGAAGAATTTTAACAAAATTACCTTATTGTTTGTATAGGAATAATTTTAACCAAATTATCTTACTTTTTGTTCATGGGAGGTGAGTAAAATGATATAATTACCCTTCCCTAGGAGATTCATTCATGTTTGTGGGGGTTTGGAGGAAAATTCTCACTAATTCAAACCTTTGTTCACCTCTCGCTCAATCCTGTAGCACTGTCTGCAATCCTGTAGTAGTAGACTATAATCCAGTAGCAATTTCTTCCAATATTCTAGAACCCACTATTCAGCCCTATAGCACCTTTGTAGCAGCCTAGGGAATCCATGTTGGTGGCTATCTCATCTCTCAATGACGTAGTGGACCTCTCTTACCATTTTAGGTATGATTTCTTGGTATAAATGATATTCGAACTTTTACTTTTATTCCTCTTTTGGTAGTGGGCTCAAGACTCTATGAGAGCTTCCCATCACCTGCCACCTACGTATTTCTTCTTATACACCATTGGCCCCACTCCTTGTAATTATCACCCTCCCCTTCTTGTTTTTTTTTCCACGTTGCATGGATGAGTGAGTTAAATACACTTTAACTAGTCAAGGGTGGCCAAGCTTGTTGGCCACCTTCATCCTATCAAACCTTCTCTCTTGTGCATTGATTTTTTTTTTAATCATAATACACTAAAGAGGAGAGGTGAAGGATAGTACATACCTATGCCTACCTGGTGGTTTCTTGTTGATGTGTTGATCCTTTAGTTTCATGGCAGATCTAGACATGGGTGAGGTTGTTTCTGAGTATCTTCTGTGAGGTCATTGCTTTGTCTCCCTTGCTTCCTACAATTTCAAAAAAATATAAGATTTTTTTATGCTTTCTGTTGGTTGAAACTTCAATGATGCAAGTCCTTTTTCTTTTATGCAGGTGCTCTTGGAATCAAGTGTTGTTGTTGTTGGGGTGATCAAATACACTTTGGAGATTGTATCTGTGGTCTTCTGCTTCAAGGCTTTACTACTTTGGAAATGATTGTGTTTGATCTGCTACATGAATTCTTCTTCTTCTCTAATGATGATCTTTTAGCACCCTATAGGAGGTCTTATAGCTGCTCAAGTTCTTTCTTTTTATGGTGCATTATACTCTAAAATAAAGATTGTGTTTCCTCATGCTGATGGTGATTCTGTAGCACTCTATAGGATATCCTGTAGGTGCACAAAACCTCTATTTTGAATATGTATTCCTAATGCATCAAAATTGGGATTCTCATTAGTGCTGGTGGCGATCCTGTAGAAGCTTTGAAAAGGTCCTATAGCTACCCAAAACCAAGGAAATGATTCTCCAATTCCTTCAAGATAGTTGGTTCTTCATTCTGGTGCTTTCAATTATGGTCTTGTAGGGCTTGTGCAGACTTCTACAGGATTAGGTTCTTTCCTATAGCAGTCACACATATTCCTCCAAAATCATAATAACCTTCATGAAATGCATTCAAAATCTATGATAATTCATGGTGAGCTCACGGATAGGGACTAGAAACTTTGGTGTTGGTGAAAATTGTGGAAGAAGGGGTGAAAATGGGTTTTTTTTCGTGGAGAAAGATGATTTTTTGCTTGGAGAAGTGGCTAAATGGTGTGGAGGATAGATTATGGTGGTGTGGTGGACTCCTATTTTCATTTCCCCAAGGAAAACATAATATCTGACCCTTCTCTCAATGTCGATCACAATCTTGTAGCAAATCTGGAACAATCTTGTAGCACTTTGTGTCGATCTTGTAGCACTTTGTGTCAATCTTGTAGCATAATTGTTTAGCCCATATATATAAAATTCTAGATTGGATTGAACTAGAATTTTTTGATCTTGTTTCCATCATCTTTATGCATCTCCTCATAAAAAATCTTGGGCAACAGATGCACAAATATTGAGAAAAATGGAAAATGGTTGTAGGTGATGGAGGCCAATTTATCGAAACGTAGGCACTAGAATTTGCTGAACTTTCTTGAACATGTTACCATCATCCTTATGCATCTCCCCATGAAACATCTTGGCCAATGGATGCATGGTTTTAGAGATATGGTCAAAACAATTTTTTCCCTATATTTTTTGGCAATCCTGTATCAACATAAAACTTTCCTATAGCACTTTAGGATAGCGAGGAAAATCCATAGGAACATATTGGGAATTATGGGAGAATGTTGGAAATTGACGAGGGTGATGGATTGAAATTTCCTTGGTCCCGTTGGAGCATTTGGGAAAAGGAGGTGAAATCCCAAGTTTGAATTTCTTTGACTAGATTTTTTATCAACTTTTCTTTTGGTACTAGCTTGTTATTGTTGCTTGCAAAGGTTAGATAGAACCTACATTCATCAGAGAGAGATACCTGGGGAAAATAATCCTTTGTTTATTTTCATTTTTTCATTTTTTCCTTTTTTTCCTAGGCTTACTAGCTGCCTCAATGAGGTTTTCAACTAGTAGGCCTGCCTAGGCACCTCATAAGAGGTTTTCACCTAGCATCTTATTTCTTTTCTCTTTTTTCAAATCCATTGACCACCTCATGGAGGTTTTCAATTAGTGAGACAATATCAGGCACCTCAAAGGATGTTTTCACCTGAGATTTTATGTTTTATATTTTTCCTCTTTTTTTTTAATTCCTTTATCCTACTCTAAAAAACTATCTTTCAAGTACAGGAATACTTCCAATGGAGCCATGTGCATAACAAGATGATAGATAAAATCATGTGTAGGCTTGAAATATTTGGTTTGACAAGTACCAGATATGCGAGACAAAATATTTTGACATTGATGATGCCAAACATTGTTGAAGATAGTGGTGTTCTTGCTTAGTGATTGTTAGAAACCAATGTTCAATATAGAGGTGACGCTCTTGGATCGCTTGCTCATCTTAGCAATTCTTCATTTTCTGTGTCATTCAAATCTTCTACTATTTGTTGATTAGCCCCATGAACACATAAAGGATATGATGATATGCATTGTATAAATTCTTGAATCTGAGGCTCTAATGGTTACTCTCCATCAAATGCGGCCTATGATTCTTTAGTCTCCTCTAGATCTTCTTCTTTTGGCTATTGTTCTTCAACAAGAGCAAGAGAATTTGTTCTTTTTAATACTCTTTCTGATTCAAGATGAATATCATTTGGATCAAGAGGATTTTCTTGCATATTTTGTGTCTCGGCATTGTAATTGGGTTGAGTTACTTTATTGCTTGGGTTTGGAAATGGTTTTGCAGGTACTTAAGTCGGAGTGGGTCCTTGAAATGGTTGTGGTTTAACATGTGGTTTTGGTGGAGGTGGATGGGATTGATAGCATTGAGTTTGGTATGGAATATTTTGAGGATGTTGAGGGAAATATGGTCACCTCATTGAGGAAGTTAGTGTTGATTAAGGAAAATTGTAGGGGCTAATATTCGCAGGTGGGATAATTTCCCATGCTTTTTCCAAAAAAAAGATTCTCCAGTTTCCATTTTTTTCTAAAATGATTCACCCAAATTTTATAGTACACCATTATTTTACCTTAAAAAATTGCCAAAATATTATATCAACTAATATAAAATCATTGGAAATCTAAAAATCTCTACGAAAATATCACCAAAAGTTTTACAATTTGCATACTAGTGATTAGTAAGATTCGCCAAGGTTTCTAAACTTTTAGATAGAATTCCATCCTTAAAATTTTCCATGTTGTTGATATGGATGAAAAGGAGGAATGAGATGTTGCAGAGGATAAAACCATGAACATGGATCACCCCATTAGGAAGGCTAAGACAATAGATACCAAGGTGGGGCGTTAGGAGGATACCAAGGTTGAAATTGTGCATAACATCTTGTATTAAAAGAGGATGGATAATTCATTTTTTGCTGATATGAGTTGACAAAGTAGGGATGCTCCATGCCTCCTTCCAGCTTCTCGACTACCTCTTCTTCTTCTACCTGAAACAGTATATAGTGATGTGGTTCTTACTAGACCACATGATTTAATGGTGGGAGTTTATGGTACTGAAGAAATAATTTTGTATTTATAATTTTTTGAATGAAAATGCTAATGAAATGCAATGAAAGATGCCTAATGCAATTTTTTGTTTTTGCAAAATGTATGAATGCAGAAAAGGAAGAGGGAATAATTCTAAGAATAAGAGAATGTTTTCTCTTACACCCTCCTTGAAAACGGCACCAAAAAGTGATGAGCCCTAGTATTGCAACAATAATGTTGCAACTCCTAAGGCTGTTGACTTGAATTATCAACTTGGGGTTCATACAAACTTAAGATGGGTTGCCATTGTATGTGCAACAGACACCTTCCACTTCCTAGTCTGACCCCCTTTAATGCAAGTGAAATAAGGAAATGAAATAATTGCAAATGAGAAAAGATATAGGTAAGTTGTAAATCCTATGTTGAAAAAGGAAAATAACAATAAGAAAACATATTTGACTTTTTCTAGAAATTAAATGACAGAAAAGAAATCTATTCTTTTTACAACATTGTAAAGCACAATGAACACAAAGAAAATCTATTTTATCTTGCAGGAAAGTAAATGAAATTAAATGAAATATATTATTTTTTTCAATAAAGGAAATTCCTATATTACTTTTGCAAGAAGGAAATCACACTTTACTTAAAGTAAATTGTGGAAACAAAATGCAGACTAATTGCAGAAATCAACATTCAAGACACAAGAAATATAAGAGCTAAATAGTGACCTAACCAAGCCTAAGCTCAACCAAAGTGATCTCAAAGCATTCATAGGCTATAAATACACTTCTACCATGAATTTGGGCAAGGAATATCTCGAAAACAAATTGTTATAGGATTACTACAAGATTGCTACAAGATTGTTATTTCTCGAGTTAACTTGCCAAATGCCCAAGAAAATAAAATGAAAATGAGATGGGATTTTTTTTATTAATTAGGATTTCCTATGACTCCAACCCAAGTGGAATCACTTAAAATAACCCTATTAACATGTGCTAAAAAATAGTAGAAAATTACTACTCTAAAACCATAAATTTAAGAATTAACGAACTAGCTAACCTATTTAATGCCTAACTTGATCAAGGGAAAATTCTGTGGGGATTTTTTTTATGAAGTATAATGGTTCTAGGACTCAATATGAGTGGAAAAAACTCAAAATATACTCGGTAACATGTGCTAAAAATTAGAAGAAAAATACTACTAGAAACCTAAAATTTCAGAGCAATGAACTAGTAAGTTGATCTAAGTGCCCAAATGCATAGGATAATAAAGTACAATTATTGCGGGGTAAATGTTTTTATTAATTTGGATGTTTGTAAGATCTAATAAAAGTGGAATCAACTTGAAAGAACCTCATTAACATGTGCTAAAATTTAGCATAAAATTACTACTATTTTGTTAGAGGATACTTCCAGAAATTCCAAAATTGTGAACTAGTAAACCAATCTAAGTAGGTCACCAATCATTGATATGAATTAGCAAGGTTTTTATAAAGATTCATAATGCTTGTGACTTCATAAAAAACCTAAAAAACAACTGACTTCAATCATTTAACCAATATAACCTACAACGAATGAAAAATGAATACGAAATGCAAAAATAGGAAAAACAAGAATAGAAGATGGAAGTGAAAACATTCAAAGAAGATATATAAATTATATAGAAGGGCTCTATGGATCCTAGTATGGTCAAGCCTAATGATACTTAGACTCATGTGAAGAAAACCAAGCTTTAGAAGCTAAAAATGACACCAAACTTCATTATTTGAATCAATCCAAGTACATCCCTACTAGAAATGAAGGTAGAATTGCTAAATAACCATTTTTCTCCACTGTAAGAATAAGAAATACATGCCCCTAGAGGAAAATTTGAATTGGTACTTACAAAAATAGATGGAGAAGCATCCTCCTTGAAATGAGGCAACATTCCCCTCCAAAATCCCTCAAAAAATGGATATGGTTCCTAACACTGGGAATCTTCATTAAATGACAAGGAGCACATTCCTAGATTTTCTCAATCATTGGAGTTCCAGAATCTATGCATTAATTTCATAATATCTTGTTTATTTATTATCCAATGTTAGTCCATATTATAGAAGTGAGCAAGTCTCGAGATTATCTCAGCCTCCAAATCTTCATAATATCCCCAATATTCACACAATATTCTACAAAAATAAATAATATTAGGAATATAATATGCAATTATCTATAAACATTCATAATGAACATATTAAATCTGAAAAGATGTCATCCAATGCAAAAAGAGAGGTTTAATGTGATAAAGGATGGTTAGATGGACCTTAACTTGTATCTAATTTGGAAGCCCATCAGAAGACATTCAAGGATGGTTGTTGTAAAACAACTTAAAATATACATAAATGAAACTTTGAGTTGTTATAAGAAAATATTAGAAATTACTCACAAACTTTGATATCAACGCTTTTCTTCCTTGTCATCCTGTTTTATGTGCTGAATGAGTTCCATTTTGTTTTATTTTTTGCAAGAAAATACTTTAAAATTAAATACTTAATGCTAATTTTTTATTTTACTTTTATTTTTATTTTTTTATTTTTTTTACATATTTACAAAGTAAATTATGATTACATACATTTGAAGCACATTGTTGTTGAGATGGCTCGTCGTGTGATGCAATTATGTCCATTTCTTTGACCATCTCCTTGTAGACTTTTTTGGATATTCCTACTGGCATGTTTCGCATATCATCTCGTTGATCATTTTAGATTTTTATAATCTTTCTAAAAAAAGTAATAAAATATTTTTATATTGATATATGAAAACTAAATATAGCAAAATTGATATTAATAAATGAATGGTTTGTAGTGTTATATATATATATATATATATATATATATATATATATATATATATATATATATATATATATATATATATATATATATATATATATATATATCTATATATAATTCTAGAAAATCATTTTAATTATGAATATTACATTTTGAATGATTCTTTTTGGTTGTTCTATGTTTTTTCTATTGCAAGTTTGACATGTCTCATTGACCATTACTCTGGAAACGCTTCCTGTAGTTTAGATATAATTTTGCTCTTGGAATCATTGGATTATTTTTTGTATTTTAAGTGGAAAGTACGTCTATACATTCGTTCCACTGGATACCTCATAGTTTTGTAAACTATTTTACCCCTTTTATTAACCTCCAACACCACTCAAATGAGCTAAGGACCAATTCATCGTCATTTACATATTCTATAATTTTTCTTTTCTTAGAATGACATTGATCGTTTACTTCATTGTTACTCCTTGTAGAACATTAAACATATATGAATTAATAGATTGTTTGAAATATGTTATCTAATATTCTTAAGTATATTATTAATGAAAATTCAAAAAAAAAACTCAATGTGAATAATATTTTTTCATTCACCTAATTCATCATTCTGTAATTTTTCTTTCAAACTTTTACACTCTTTTGCACTTATATTAGAAATAATCTTAATGACCTTCTTCATTTGGTGGATTTACATGACACCCACTAACCAATACATATTAATTAAACTTACATATAGTTCAAACATATTAATTTTTTAAATAACTTATAAAGAACATTCATTCTCTGCTTTTTTCGATGTCTTAACATTCTGTCGATCAATATTTTTGTTACTTGACACATTCTCAGACATTTTTTTATCAATATACAACCTCTATCATTCAATACATAAGCCATTAAATACATTTTATACATAAACCAAATAATTTCAGCGAAAAAGAGCTATGGTAACTAGTGCGCTTATTTGAATCAATGCATCGGTGTGTGTAAGCCATCAACGAAAGTCATTTTTCTAAAATAAGTTTAAATTATGACAGTGTCATTTGTAACGATAAACAAACTGTAATGGCTTAACGGTGCTACTTGGCAGAGGCAGGTCGATGCATTATATTACACCGAGAGCAATGATGAACAGGTTGGATAGAACTGACAAGGTTATAATACATTGGTGTGTTATATTACACAGGGTGCATTAGTCTGTTATATTACATTAGTGCACTACAAAACATATGTTGTTTAAAAAAAAAACAGACAAGGTCAATAGGGTTTGTATCTAATTTAATAAGTGACCCCCCTACTTTACATGCCAAATGCCTTATATATAATATGTACACAAATCCATTAAATATAAAATTTCGAAAATAAAAAAAAAAACCGTAATTGTGAAGTGGTAGAGGGATTTAAACCCTAAGGTGAAATTTTGTGGTCACATAAGTAAGAAGAAACAAGGGTTTAAGGTAATTATTATTATTATTATTATTCTTATTATTATTTTTCTAAATTTTAATTAAATTTAAATAGGAACAAAGATTGTAAAAAAAAAATTACTAGTAAAATCAATAGTACATTTTTTATTATACAAAGTTTTTAATTTTATTTTATTTTTTTGAATTATGAATAAATCTAACAGAATTTGTAAAAACTTTTAACAGTGAAATCAATAGTAAAATTTAAATTTTTTACTATGTAAGATTTTAAGTGAATCACCATAGCTTTCAAATTATGATCTTTCTGTGGTTCCAAAATATTTTGCTGCTCCACAGTTCTCCTAGTATGTCTCTCTTGTAAATGATCTCTCTTTTAATTAAACCCTAACAAAAATTGCAAAAAATTTTAATAGTATGATCAACAATAAAATTTAAAAATTTTACTATGCAAGTTTTGAGTGAATCACCATACCTTTCAGCTTCTAATCTTTTGAATAGTTCTATTGCTCCAAAGTATTACATTGTTGCACAGTGCTCCTCGTATGTCTCTCTTGCAAATCACTCCCTTGAAATTTTGGGAAAAATAATAAAATAGTGAATAAATTTTTACTATTTAGAAGACTTTATGAAATTAGATTTCGAAAATCAATTGCCACTCATTTTTTACTTTAAAAAAAAAAAGAAATAAAATAGCGTTTTTTTGTCACTTAATTTTAACATCAGTGTGTTTGATAGTAAAGAGCATTGATAGTAAAGAGCATCGATGTATTTACAAGCAAAGTGCGCTAACATTTTCAGGGCACCAAGTTTTTTAAAAGCACTTACATGATACAATTCTTTTCTTTTCTTTTCGAAATCCCGAAA
The DNA here is from genome assembly GCA_031772625.1 of Pinus tabuliformis. Classification (NCBI taxonomy): domain Eukaryota; kingdom Viridiplantae; phylum Streptophyta; class Pinopsida; order Pinales; family Pinaceae; genus Pinus; species Pinus tabuliformis. Next base: position 503,448,577 of record CM062811.1, on the reverse strand, counting down.
CAATGTGATTAATATTTTAATGCAATGATGTGGTTTGTATTTAAATGCATTGGTGTCATAATTGTTATAAGAGCACTGACATGGTAGAATTTTCTTTTATTTTCAAAATCCAAGAAAAGATGCATGCCAGTGTTGTTTTTGTTTAAAAGCATCTGTGTGTTTTTGTACAAGAGCACCGATATGATAACATATTTTATATTTTTCAAAATATCAAAAACTAGTGTGGGTATTATTTGAATGCCCCCATATTGTTATGATTTAAACACATCAGTGCGATTTGTTTTGATAAGTTCATGGTAGGGTTTTAAAATTATCTGAAATTTTATTTTCACATAAAATGTCATATTAATCTCAAATTATCCTTTAGGATGCATCCACATGAATAATAGTAGTTCATAGTGTAACAACAATCTGAAATTCAATATAGTTTTCAAACCATTTTTCAAGAATAAGATGCCCTCAACATTCCTATAAGCATTGTGAATTTTGATTTGGAGTAAAAAGACAAATTGTGGAGAATTATGTTGTTTTCCTAATGATATTTTTGGCAAAAATATTTAGTTTTGTATAATATGTAACAACCTTGGTCAAAGTTCCATGTAATAAAGTTAATAAAGAAAAAATAAAAACCAAGGTCATGGGACAAGTATTCCAAGCTAAATGTTAGGAAAAACATCTTGGTGTGTGATCAAAAAATGGATCCTGGATAAACCTCTAAGTCTAAAAGACTTCATGCAAGAGGTGAAAAGTGCCAAATGGCACTAATCCTTTGTAAATCAGAGGAAAATGAAAATCGTAGGTTGCTCTCAGATATAGTCTCATTGCAGGGATCCCTCCATTTTGAATCCAATGCAACTTCAATGGGTGAAAATGGATTTCAGATGGGAAAGCTATCAAAAAATCAAGCTTTCCTTTTTCAAAGGAAAAAGAGGCAAAATCCCTTGCAAATGGGTCTAAAAAAACCCTCTAAGTCTTCCAAATCTCCCAAAAGGTAAAAACAAGCACAAAAGGAGGAGTTATGGACTCATCAGATAAAACTATCAGAGACTTAAAAACATGAGAAAACAACAAAATGAGGCACATCGAGAGGCTGGCACATTGAATGCACAGGGGCCGTCGTATCTGGCCAATCAACGGTCCAGATCCGATCGTCATATCGCATCAACGGTGATCGGTGGGTCGGAGTGGAGGCATGGTGCAATGGACCGGGGTGATGTGATGGAGCGATCACCGAATCAGCGGATCGCCATCGGCGAACACAATGGAGTAGCCATGTTTTATATATGTGTGTGTGTGTGCGATAGTCCGACTGTGATCGCCGATATTGGCGGATCGGCATCAACGATACCAAAGGGGAAGTCGAAGGCTGTTGTGACTAGTGATACGATATGGCCGAACCCGATAGAGTTCCGAAAGGGAAATATATATTTTGAAATCCGCCAAATGTGATTTTTAATGTATTTCACCTATTTCGTTTATTAAACGAAAAATAAAGGAACAAGGCCAATTGTGATTGCGATAAGTGATCCCCAAGTGGACCCGATAGGGATATAAGCCGGGATTATAAAAATTTGAAGTCCAGAACTGTGTGTTCTACGGGTTTTTCCCTTGTGTTTGCAATGTTTCCCTATGTAGCAGAAAACAACTGTTTCAAAGGAATTTTAAGTGCCGATTCCCCTGTCCGTTACCAAATAGGTGGCATCCATCCCGAGAAGCATTTAGCAATGACTGCTAACACTCAGAGGAGGAAAATGAAGGGACAACAACTTGAAGACAGAGAGCCCGAGAGGGGAGATAAACAGGCAGCGTGATTTGGCTTAAAAGCCACAAAACAACAAAGAATAGAGGCTGTTGGGTTGTAGAATGGTGGCAAAATTATGTTTGCTGCTGAGTTAATGTTGGTGGCTGAGCTGTTGTTGAAGACTATTTGTTGCTGAAAGCCAAGCCAAGGCAAAAGGAGCAGTGTAGAAGCCCAAGGAGGCAGCGCAGAAGAAAAAGGAGCAGCTGAGGGAGCCTTTGGGGCCACTTGAAGTTCAAGTGAAAAGCCAGAGAGCGTGAAGGTTGTAGAAGGCAGAAAGGAGCCATAGTAGGAGAGCTAAAGAGCCAAGAGTTTGAGCCAAAGAGCCAAGAGTCAGAGCCAAGAGCCAAAACTAGAGCCAAAAAGCCAGATTCAGAGCCAAGAGCCAAAACTAATAGCCAACGAGCCAAAGCCAAGAACCAAGAGCCAAAAGCCAGAGCTTCAAGAGCTAAGGGATAAAAAGGTGTATGAACCCACTGTTTATGTGTAGAATAGCAGGAGTTGAGTCAAAGACTTGTAAAAGACTTACACAATAATCCCAGAGAGCCAAGTCAAATTGACAAGAGTTCACGGAGATGTAGCCCAAGAGTTGTGGGTGAACTCCAAATTAATTTGCCGTCTTATGTGTCTGTTGTTACTGCTGCTTTATTTACTGTTGCATGCATTAATATATCAGTTTAAGCACATTCACATATCAACGCCAACAGTAGATTTTAAAGTAAATAATTAGCTAGAACAAATACAAGCATACACCCATATTTTCAAGCATTTCCTAATTTCACATTGGTTAATCATAAAAGACTTAGGAAAATTTAAAGCCTTGGAAGTGGGAGAGGTTCTTGTAAGTTAGAAAAGAAGCCTAAGAGCCCCACTTTTAGATCAGGTGGCATCAGAGCTTAAGATTGATTAACCACGCCTTCAAGGAAGGATTATATCATAATGCTTGATTGAAAGAGCAAAGACTGCTTTTCTAAAAGGTGTTTGAACAGCAAGAGGCTAATTGTATGCTTGCTTGCAGACTGACTAGTTGTTGAGTTAGCAGAAGGAAGAAGAGTTGAAGGCATTCTTCTATTCCAAAGGATCTCAAGGAAATCCAAAGCAGAAGAGGTTTGTTGAAAGAGGTTGTTTAAATAAGTTCTTTATTTATCTTGTTGAAGTTTTTTGTCCATTGGCATAATGACAACTTCTACAAGTGGGTCCTCAAATTCTGCTATCTTCACAAGATTCTTTGATGAAGACATGAAGCAAGAATTGTCCACCATGATGGATATGGTGAGAGAAATGTATGAGGATGGAAGGAAGAGAAACATGCTTAGAGAGCGGCTGATTTCCATGAAGGAAGAGAACCAATTGCTTGCTGAGAAATTATAAGAAATGGAAAGGCAACTTCATATTGCAAATATGAACCTGAAGAGGATGCATGAGTTGGAAACACAACTCTTTTGTGCCCAAGAAGCCTTAGTCAAGTACCAGCATGAAGAAGAGGTAAGCCATTCTAGTATGTCTTCAAATTCCTCTGAGAATGCTTGTATTGGTTCTTTTGAAAAACATACTAAAGGCATAGGTTCCAAGCTAATGTCCAAGATGGGCTATGAAGGAAAGGGCTTGGGAAAGCATGCACAAGGTATTTTTGAACCAATAACGGTTGAGAAAAGGCCTAAATATTTGGGTCTTGGCTATGGACAGTCTTGTGAAGAAAATTCCAAAGTTTCCATAAAAGCTATTGAAACAGTCCCAAGAAGGAGTTTCATTTCATGTCCTCTACCTCAGAAGTGTGAAGGTTGTATCCAAGAGGAATACAATAGCTTGAAACATCAATTGTAGGATGTAGGTGTTCAGAAGCACACACTTGAACCAGAGAGTTGGGGAGACTCTAATAACCTTGAAGAGTTTGATGGTGTTCCAGCGAGCCACTTCTTCATTTGCTTCACCTCCTCATGAAGGCAATAAAGGTGAAAAAGGTAGGTATAAATCTGGTTCTAAACACATTCCTTTTGATTTTGCAAAGCATGATAAATTTCCACATAAGTATGGGGAAAGAGTTACATGTTCCTTTTGTGGTTTGGATAACCATGATGTTTCTAGATGTTGGAAGAGAATCGCCGCATATAAGAAGCAGAAGAAGGAAAAGAAGCAAGAATCCAAAGGTCCATTGGACAAGGCAAATCATGCTACCGAGAGGATGCACATGTAGTGCATTTACTGCCATAAGCAAGGACATATTGCTGCAAAGTGTTGGACACTGAATCCAACAATGATTCCACCAAAGCTGAAGAAAGTGGAAAGAGAAGATGGCAGGAATGGAAGTGAAGATTCCATGAATGATGTGTCTCAAAATGATTCACATGATGATGTTGATGTGCAGGCAGAGGTAGTACCTTTGAAAGGGATTGGTAAGGAACAGTTAGAGTTCTTATCTGATTGATATTTCATGTCTATTGATTCATCTATATTATATTTCATTTCAGCTTTGAAAGTACAATGTGCTTAAGTGAAAGATGAGGGATGAAATGCATGCATGAGCTTGAGATGCATGAACATAGGGATGTCAATGATTTCCTTGTTTTTGAACATGTATGTGTAATTAACTTGCAGGGTTGATTGCTTTGACATGCATGTGATGCCATGTTAACTTGAAAGAAGTTAACTTGGTCTCCAAATGGAGATAATGATGAAAGTTTCATCTTTTGGAAAAAGAGTCCTGATGGTCTTTTTCTACATGCTTGATTTGAAGGGTCATTTGTTTAAAGACATTTTTTGTGGGCTTATTATCTAGTCCATCATTTTTATGTAGATATAAGACATGGAGGTGTTCAAAAGTTGTGAAAATCTATTTCTTTTGTTGAAGCAGGAGTTTAGTCCATCCGGTTGTTGTCTATATGCCTGTTGTTGTTAACAGTTGTTGTTGGCAGCTTGTCAAACAGGTACAAATGAAAGTTTGTGGGGCAGATGAACTTCACATTTGTTGAGACACCTTGGATCAATGATCAAGGAAAAGAAGCTCAAACTAACTTCTATGACCATTTTAGTGGAAGTTCTACAAGAAGGAAAGGAGGAATACAGTTCTTCTCAGGAAGATCAACCCATCCAAGAGGAGGGAAGTGGTCGGAAACTTTGGTTCAGAGGAACTATGCAAAGGCAGGTGTAGGGAGGCTGAAAGAAGAGGGTGAGTCACTCTCATTTACTGTTTAGATCAATATATCAGTCTTTTGGAGACCAAAAGTTCTTTTGGTGGGAAGGTGTGATCCAATAATGGATCCTAGATAAACCTCTAAGTCTAAAATACTTCATGCAAGAGGTGAAAAGTTCCAAATGGCACAAATCCTTTGTAAATCAGAGGAAAATGAAAATCGCAGGCTACTCTCAGACATAGTCTCATTGTAGGGATCCCTCCATTCTGAATCCAATGCAACTTGAATGGGTGAAAATGGATTTCAGATGGGAAAGCTATCATAAAATGAAGCTACCCTTTTTCAAAGGAAAAAGAGGAAAAATCCCTTGCAAATGGGTCTAAAAAAACCCTCTAAGTCTTCCAAGTATCCCAAAAGGGAAAAACGAGAGCAAAAGGAGGAGTTATGGACTCATCGGATAACACTATCAGAGGCTTAAAAGCATGAGAAAACAGCGAAATGAGGCACATCGAGAGGTTGGCACAATGAATGCACAGGGGCCATTGGATCTGGCCGATCAATGGTCTAGATCCGATCGGCATATCACATCGGCGATGATCGGTGGGTCGAAGTGGAGGCATGGTGCAATGGATTGGGGCAATGCAATGGAGTGATCGCCGAAATCGGCAGATCGCCATCAGCGAATACAATGGAGCGGCCATGTTATGTGTGTGTGTGTGTGTGTGTGTGCGCGCACACGAGATAGTCCGATTTGATTTCCGATATCAGCCAATCGGTGTCGGTGATACCAAAGGGGAAGCTGAAGGGCCATTGTGACTAGCAATGTGATATGACCAAACTCGATAGGGTTCCGGAAGGGAAACATATATATTTTGAAATCCGCCAAATGTGATTTTTAATGTATTTCACCTGTTTTGTTTATTAAACGAAAAACAAAGGAACAAGGCCAATTACAATTGCGATAAGCGATCCCCAAGCGGACCCGATAGGTATATAAAGCGGGACTATAAAACTTTGAAGTCTGGAACTGTGCGTTCTGTAGGTTTCTCTCGTGTTTTTGCAACATTTTCTTGTGTAGCAGAAAATGATTGTTTCAAAAGAATTTTAAGCGTTGATTGCCCTGTCCATTACCAAATAGGTGGCATCCATCCTAGGAAGCGTTTAGCAATGATTGATAATGCTCAGAAGAGGAAAATGAAGGTATAGTGGCTTGAAGACAGAGAGCCCGAGAGGGGAGATAAACAAGTAGTGTGATTTGGCTTAAAAGCCACAGAACGGCAGAGAACAAAGGCTGCTGGGTTGTAGAACGGTGGTAAAATTATGTTTTCTGCTGAGTTAATGTTGGTGGCCGAGTTGTTGTTGAAGATTTTTTTTTGTTGAAATCCAATCCAAGGTAGCAAGCCAAGGCAAAAGGAGCAGCGCAGAAGCCCAAGGAGGCAACGTAGAAGAAAAACGAGAAGTTGAGGGAGCCTTTGGGGCCACTTGAAGTTCAAGTGAAAAGCCAGAGAGTGTGAAGGTTGCAGAAGGTAGAAAGGAGCTAGAGCAGGAGAGCTAAAGAGCTAAGAGTCCAAGCCAAAGAGCCAAGAGTTAGAGACAAGAGCCAGAACCAAAGCCAAAGAGCCAGAGTCAGAGCCAAAATCCAAAACCAAGAGCCAACGAGCCAGAGCCAAGAGCCAAGATCCAAAAGCCAAAGCTTCAAGAGCCAAGGGATAAAAAGGTGTCTGAACCCACTGTTTATGTGTAGAATAGCAGGAGTTGAGTCAAAGACTTGTAAAATACTTACACCATAATCCCAGAGAGCCAAGTCAAATTGACAAGAGCTCACGGAGATGTAGCCCAAGAGTTGTTGGTGAACTCCAAATTAATTTGTTGTCTTATGTGTCTTTTGTTACTGCTGCTTTATTTACTATTGCATGCATTAATATATTAGTTTAAGCACATTCACATATCAGCACCAACAATAGATTTTAAAGTAAATAAGCAGTTGAAACAAATACAAGCATACACCCACATTTTCAAGAATTTCTTAATTCCGCAATGGTTAATCATAAAAGACTTGGGAAAATTTAAAGCCTTGGAAGTGGGAAAGGTTCTTGTAAGTTAGACAATAAGCCTAAGAGCCCCATTTTCAGATTAGTGTGGGTGTTCATTTGGTTTATTATGGCAAAGGAAAATGGAAAAGGAAATGGGAAAGGCTTTGGAAAGGCGTGAGGCACTAATTGACATTTTATTTAAGAAAATAATGGAAATTAGGAGAAAAGGAAGGTGAAAGGTCGAAGGTTGCATGTAAGGAGGAAAATGAAGGAAAATAATGGCCTCATTAATAAAAAGGCTTCTAAGGATCAATGGGTACCTTTTTGTTAGTTCAGTTTTGGAGCTCTCTCTCTCTACTCTCTCTCTCTCTCTCACACACACACTCTTGGAAACATAGAGCATTCTTGGAGCACTCTAGCATTGGATCAAGGAAAGCAAAAGAAGGACAAAGAAGGCAAAGGGAAGCAAAGATCAAGCAAGGAAGAGCTGTATCAAGCAGCTATAATGGGATTACTTGCAAGTATCATTTTGCCAAGTATTATTTCCTTACTAGATGTGGCATGCATGGTACATGCATGTGTGTTCTTGGTTCTCTTGTTGTCATTGGCATGGGTTTTTCCAGGTGTGAAAATGTTCTTCATCCTCGCATTTCCATTTTTGGATAGCCATGGGGTGGTGGGTTCTCTTGTATTTGGTTGAGATGGATTCCTAGATGGATTCAGGATTGAGTGGGATGGTCTTAGGATTATTCACAAGGTCTAGGAATCCAAGGATGGGATACACGGTAGAACCTAGATGTCAAAACTTCGATTTAGCCTAGGAATCCCTTGACTTGTGAATGGCAGGATACACGATAAATCTAAATAGTTAATACCCTTGATTGGGCTTAAGAATCCCTTGACCGGTAATAGTGGGATACACAGTAAAGCCCAAAGGGTGGTGATGTTGTATGCCTAGGAATACATTGATCGGTAATGGTGGGATACACGTCAAAGTTAAGAGATTGGGAAGGACAAAATCCTCACAATTTAGGTGGAGAGATACAGAGGCATCCATGCTTGTTTAGGGCCTAGTGATCTAGTGGGGATTGTGGTAAAGGCCAGTTATATTGATTAGGGTTGAGGTGGTTTGGACTCGAGAATCCCTTGTTGGTTTTCTTGTGAGTCCCACATTCATGCTTGGAATATGGCACGAGGGTGATTGGCTAAAAGAAATATTTGGTTCAGCCAATCTATGGTCGGGTGGTTCGTGGAAGTTCCAGATCTGGTTGGCTTATACATTCATTAATAAAATCTCTTTCTCCTTGGTATTTCATGTGTAAATGTATTGGTTCATATGTCATTCTTATGCCTATTATATCCTTGTTAATTTTGTTGGTTATATGTTGGTTATGAGTATGTTTATGATAGATTGGATGTATGGCTATCATCATGTTTTAATTTTAAAATGAATGTAAAATGAATATATAACCTAATAGATGATAATGCATCTATTCTGATAAGGAAACGATGTTTCTTTATGAATTTCAGATGAGTATGAGACCACTATGCTCAGATATATTGTAGATCACATATTTATGACATGTTTAACAAAATTGTTGTCATAGTAGGGGTTAGATCAAGTACTTGTAAAAATCATTATATTAGTAGACTTATTACATTGTTATTTATCATTTCTGAAAGTTTCATGAAGTTTTGGGTAGTGGCCTAAGTCCTGGCCCTGAAAAGTGGCACAAAATCTGGGGTCATTAGCTCAGAACTAGCTAAAAAATTCCACACTCGCTGGCATGCCTTAATGTGGGAGTGACTGGAAGGTCTCAATCACATGCATGGCTTGTCATGGGAGTGTATGAGGGTCCAGATCAGTGAAATGTCTAGTTTTCTCAGGGGTTGGTCACCTGGAAAGGTTGGTTGGCTCTTGCAGGTTTTGTAGCATGTGTGGAAGGTCATAATGGTTTTGTTTTGTCGGTTCCACTTAACTATACATGGGGAGTTGAATCACATCATAGTAACCTATTGTCACATTTTTATCCCAATGGACTAGCTAACTTGGGTAAATGTGGGAGGATAGTGTTACAAATTGGTATTAGAGCATGGTTCAACACTTGGACTAGATGGGTAGTGTGTTGGTCATAAATTCATGTCAGTTTCATATATGTGTTCTTTATGCTTGTGGTCTATGTAGTTTTTGTGTATGCATGGTGGTGGTCATGGTTGTAGTGGTGTCAGCATGTGAAAGCGGATGTTGTGTTCTTGGATGTGGTCATCGTGAGTGTATTTCGGTTATGAATTGGTTATGCATGTCTGTGCTTGTATATTGTTATGCATGAGGTCATGGTATATGGTTGGTATAATCAAGCATTAATAACTAGATAGTGGATGAAATGATGTTTATATGTTGATATGATTATGTCTATACATGTATCGTGCTAATCTCGTTGATCTTGTAGATGATATATCCTCCCTTGAACAATATTGAGGTATGTTGATTATGTTATGTTTTGGTCTTAGCTGACATGGTGTACTTGCAGGAAAGAGATTAAATATGACTAGAAGGATGGTAGACTACAATTCATGAGACTCTCCCTATGGCTCAGATGAGCAACATGGTGTTGGGCACTCTTTAGACTTAGAAGAGACCTTGAGAAGTTTGAAGGCAGAAATAAGAAGTTGCAAGGTAGCTAATGATAGAATCATGTAGGCATAGGATAAACAAGAAGAATTTAATGCAATAATCCTTCAGAGATTTCAGAATTGTAGAGATAGCGATTGCTTCAAATCATCCATGGGAAAGAGGACAAAACTAATGGGGCATATGGTAGTAGGTCTCATGGTGGGCACAAGTCAGATAGAGATGACACGATCATAGATGGAATGCTCTTAGATACTCTAGATAGGAGAGGTGATGAGCACATGTTCTATACTAGTTTTGGTTCTAACAGGCACCATGATCGTCATTGTTATCATCTTTACAGGCAGAGTGACAAGGGATATTTTCCATTTGATTTCAAGAAATCTAAGTTACCTACCTTTGTTGGATATTTGAAGAATTCAGAGGATGTAGAAGCATCTTGGGATGAAAAAATTCTTTGAGATGAATAAATACACAAAGAATGTGAAGGCCAAAATAGCCATCTTAAGCCTAAAATGGAATGGAGCCATCTAGTGGGAAAATGTGAAGCGTGTTAGAGACATTAGGACAAAAGACTTGAATTGGCATGAATTCAAGAGACTTTTCTAGAAGAAGTACTTGTCAGAGAGGTACTACGACAACAAAGCCAAGGAATTCTATGAGCTAAACATGGGATCGATGATAGATAAGGAGTATACAACCAAGTTCCTAGAGTTGTTGATGTGTGTACTATATCTTAAAGATGAGAAGGCCAAAGTTCAAATATTTTTCAGTGAATTTCCATTAGCATTTAGGGATCAGATTGAGTATGATGAGCCATGGTCACTTGAGGAAGTTATTGGAAAATTGTAGCATTGTTATGATCATTCAAAGTATAAGACCGAATCACAATAGGGATGGAAAGGGAAAGACAAGGCTAAAGGTAACTGGAAACCGAAAAGAACAATGATTTAAGATGCATATTGGAAATAAAATGTTGGACCTTATAAGAAGTTCAACATAGTTAGACAGGGACATGGATCACAACCTGGAGGGCAGAAGAATAGAGGTGATGGTATGGGATCATTGTAGTGGTAGATATGTTGCAAGGAGAATCTCAAGAGATATTTCCCACAATATCAAGGTGGTAGGCCTCACATCTACACTTCCTAGTAGGTGCATATAGTTGGAGATGTTGGCCAGAGAATTCAACGGATCTATGCAGTGTTGGATAACAAGTAGGAAAATCACCAGGTAACTATTATCGAGATGTACTGTAAGGTTTGTGATCGAGTTGTTTCTATTTTGATTGACCCTAGATCTAATTATATTTATGGTAGTCCTGACCTAGTGGATAAGTGTATTTTGAATAAATAAGTGCATGCAAAATCCTAGTTAGGGAAGTTAGCTACAGGTACAAAGAAAAGAGTTCATCATTAGGTAAGAGCTTGTGCATTCGAGTTGAATGGTATACCTACCTCAACACATTTGAATGTATTTCCGTTGGGATCATATAGTATTCTTTTGGGTATGGATTGGTTGCATCTTCAAAGGACTAAGGTGGATTGTTATGATAAGGAAATTAAGTGTTTGGATGACATTGGAGAAGAAAGAGTCTTGCATGGTAAGAAGAAGGAAACACTGTTTAGAATGGTGAAAGCTATGTAGGCCAAGCATAATCGTAGAAAAGGGTGTGTGTTGATTGTAGTGCATATTTTTAATGATAAAGGTAAGGATGTTGAGGATGAGTAGGTATTGAGCAGGTACCCGATCTTGCAGCAGTTTCAAGATGTGTTTCTTGTAGATATTTCAGATTTTCTGCTTCATGGAAAGGTGGAATATTCCATTGGGTTGGTACAAGGGGCATCACTACTATTAATGGCACCATATAGGATGATCCCTCTAGAGTTAGTAGAGTTGAAGTTGCAGTTGAAGGAAATGGTTGATAAGGGATGCATTAGGCAAAGTGTATCATCATGGGGTGCATCGGTATTGTTTGTGAAGAATACGGATGGTACTCTAAGGCTATGCATTGATTATAGGGGGTTTAACAAGGTGGCAATTAAGAACAGGTATCCATTGATGAGGATTAATGACTTGTTCTATTAGTTGTAGGGATAAATAGTGTTCTCAAAGATTGATTTGAGATCATGATACCATCAGGTATGAATTAAAGAAGAGGACATATACAACATTGCTTTCTAAATGAGGTATGGGAATTATGAGTTTGTTGTAGTTCAATTTTGTTCGACTAATGCTCAAACTACTTTTATATTCTTGATGAATAGTGTGTTGTGTCCTTACTTGGACAAGTTTGTTATTATATTCATTGATGACATATTGATATATTCTAAAAATGAGGAAGAGAATGTCGAGCACTTAGCCGCAGTGTTGATATTACTGAAGGAGCATCAGTTGTATTCCAAGCTTAGTAAATGAAATTTATATTAGACAGAGGTATATTACTTGGGACATTTTGTTTCCAAGGAAGGCATAGCACTGGATCCAGAAAGGATAAGGGTTGTCATGGAGTGGGAAGCTCCTAGAAATGTGGATGAGGTAAGATTATTTATGGGGTTAGCTAGTTATTATAGGAGGTTCATTAGGAACTTATCTAACATTTCATATCCTATTACATCACTGTAGAGGATAGGTAATAAATTTGAATGGAAAGGGGAATGTGTTCCAATTTTGAGCAATTGAAGTAGTTGTTGACAAATGCTCCAGTGTTAAAGATTGCAGATCCGGACAAATAATTCTTGGTGTGTACAGACGCTTGCGAGAGAGGACTTGGTGGAGTCTTGATGTAAGGAGGAAAGGTAGTATGCTATGATTCACGAAAACATAATGAGCATGAGAAGAATTATCTGACACACGATCTTGAGTTGGCAGGGACCATCCATGCATTGAAGATGTGGAGGCACTATCTTCTTGGTAGGAGGCTTGTATTTATGACTGATCACAGTGGATTGAGGTATCTATTTCATTAATCGAATCTAAATTCCAGACAAGCTAGATGGTTGGCCATGATTAGTGAGTTTGAATTTGAGATATGGTACATCAAGGGTAAGGAGAACAGGGTTGCAGACTCTCTTAGTAGGGAAGTATAGGTGAATCATATAGCAGCTATGAGTTCCTATGGAATAGACTTACAATATCGGATCTTACAGGCAGGACAATAGGATGGCAGGTACATGGAGCTTATACACAAGTTACAACAGGGTATAGGTGGTCAGGATGTGGACTATCACCTTACAACAGATAGTTTGGTCAGATTTAGGGACAAGATATATGTGCCCAACAACAATGAGCTCAAGCAGCCTATCTTCCGAGAGTTTCGTGAAAAACCATATTTAGGTCACCCAAGATACCAGAAGACATTGAAAGCAGTGAAGAAGTTTTAAAATTGGCCGAATCTGAAGAAGGATGTGGCATAGTTTGTGGCCATATATTTGGACTGTCAGTAGGTGAAAGAAGAATGTAACCATCCAGGTGGACTACTACGACCGATTCCAATTCTAGAGTGGAAGTGAGAGTTTATTTCCATGGATTTCATCACAGGATTTCCAAGGACATCTAGAAATCGTGCTTCCATCATGGTTTTGGTGGACAAGTTGACAAGGGTAGTGCACTTCATTCTAGTACAATCTATGGATTCAGCTAGTGATGTGGCACAAGTATTCATCAGAGATGTAGTGAGGTTGCATCATGGTGTTCTAAGGAAAATTGTGTTAAACAGGGATGCTAAGTTCACTTCCAAGTTTTGGAATGAGTTGTTTGCAAGTTTAGGGATAGAGTTGGCCTTCAACATAGCTTATCATCTGCAAATAGATGGAAAGACAGAGAGGATCAACAGCATATTGGAGGACATGTTGAGGATGTATGTGATGCATCAACAAAGGAGATGGGAGAAATACCTTAAATTGGTTGAGTTCCCTTATAATAATGGGTATCAAGAATCTCTGAGGATGAGCCTATTTGAGGCACTCTATGGGAAAAGTTGTAATACTCCCATTAGTTGGAGTGATCAAGCTAATAGGGTGTTGATTGGACCAGATATATTGGAAAATATGTAACAAGAGATGTAGGTAATCAATAATAATCTAAAGGCAACACAGGACATGTAGAAAAGTTATGCAGATCAGAACAGGGTGTTTAAGGAATTTCAGCTTGGGGAATAGGTGTATTTTCACATCAATCCCAAGAAGGGCTCCTTAAGGATTGGATCATGTGCCAAGATGGCACCATGGTTTTGTGGACCTTTCAAGATTCTTGAAAGGATTGCACCAATAGCCTATCAACTTACACTACCTTTGACAGTGGAAGTCCATGATGTTTTCCATGTGTCATTGCTTAAGAAGTATGTTAAAAATGTTAATCATGTGATTGACTTGTTTGTATTGTAGGTGGAGCCAAATGGAGAATTACAGCCATAACCTCAATGTATATTGCAGAGAAATATGTTCATGCTCTGGAAACAAGCAATCGAGAAATTTAAAGTGCAGTGGAAGAAATTTGGGCCCGATGAAGCCACATGGGAGTTGGTGGATCATATGTGGGCTATGTATCCGTCTCTATTCACTGGTTGAGCGAATGCTTTTGGTATATGTTTTTCTGTGATGTTTTTGGTATATGTACATATGTATATGGATGTAAATACCACCATGAGTTGCATTATAAATATCCAATAAGCGGTATCCAGTGTTGTTATGGTTGTTATGTTGCTATGAGTCATGTTGGTTTGCTTCTGAGTAGGTTGATCATTGTAAATACTGCATCGAGCTAAGTTATAAAGCTCCATTGGTATTATGTTGTTATTTTAGTAGTCTTGTTGGTTGTAGGTGTCATTGAACACCCATGAAAGTTTTCTCCCAAGGGGGAGGGTTGTGTAATAACCCTGGTCAAAATTCCGTGTAATAAAGTTAATAAAGACAAAATAATAACCAAGGTCATGGGACACATATTCCAAGTTGAATGTTTGGAAAAGCATCCTATTGTGGATACTTATTTGGTTTATTATGGTTAAATAAATTGGCAAAGGAAATGGAAAATTCTTTTGAAAGGCATGAGGCATTAATTGGAATTCTATTTATGAAAATAATGGAAATTAGGAGGAAAGGAAGATGAAAGGTCACATGTTGCATGTGAGGAGGAAAATGAAGGATAATAATGGAAATTGAACAAAAGAGAGGCCTAAATAATAAAAAGGTTTCTAAGGATTAGGTGGTACCTTTTTATCAGTTTAGTTTTGGATCTCTCTCTCACTCTTGGAAACTTAGAGCATTCTTGGAGCACTCTAGCATTGGATCAAGGAAAGCAAAGGAAGGACAAAAACGACAAAGGGAAGTAAAGATCAAGCAAGGAAGAGACGAATCAAGAAACTATAATGGGATTACTTGTAGGTACCAATTTTCATGTGTGATTTCCTTACTAGATGTGGCATGCATGATACATGCATGTGTGTTCTTGGTTCTATTGTTGTCATTGACATGGGTTTTTCTAGATGTGACAATGTTCTTCAACCTTGCCTTTCCATTTTTGGATAGCCAGTATTTGGTTGAGATGGATTGTCAAATGGATTCTAAGCCGAATAGGGTGGTCTCTGGATTATTCACAAGGCTTAGGAATCTTGGGATGGGATACATGGTAGAGCCTAGATGTGTACACTTCGATTGAGCCTAGGAATCCCTTGACTGGTGAATGGAAGGATATATGGTAAATCTCAGTATTGAATAACTTTGATTGGGCCTATGGATCCCTTAACTGGTAATGGTGGGATACACAAAAAATCACAGAGGTTGGTGACCTCTTAGGCACAGGAATACCTTGAATAGTAATGGTGAGATACACAGTAAAGCCGAGAGGTTGAGACAAACAAAATCCTCATAGTTTAGGTGGAGAAATTTGGAGGCATCCATGCTTGTTTAGGGCCTAGTGATCTAGTGGGGATTGTGGTAATGACTATTTCTATTGATGAGGGTTGATGTGGTTTGGCCTCAGGAAGCCCTGGTTGGTTTTCTAGTGAGTCCCACATTCATGCTTGGAATATGGCATGGGGGTGATTGGCTGAAAGAAATATTTGGTTCAGTCAATCTATGTTTGGGTGGTTTGTGGAAGTCCCAGACTTGGTTGACTTATGCACTCATTAATAAGAGCTCTTTCTCCTTGGTATTTCATGTGTAAATTTACTAGTTCGTATGTGTTTCTTATGGATTTTATATCCTTGTTATTTATGTTGGTTATATGCGGGTTATGAGTATGTTTTATGATATACTCGATATATGGTTCTCATCTTGTTTTGATTTGCAAATGAATGTACAATTAATATATGACCTAATATAGGATAATGCAACTATTGTGATAAGGTAATGATGCTTCTTTACTAATCTCAAATAAGTATGAGACCCCTAAGCACAGATTTGTTTTTATGACCTGTAGATCACATATTTCTGACCTGTTTGACGAAATTCCTGTCATGGCTAGTAGGGGTTAGATCAAGTACTTGTACTAATGATTGAATTAATAACCTTATTCCATTTTTATTTATCATTTCTAGAAGTTTCATGAAGTTTGTGTAGTGGCCTGAGCCATGGCCCTGAAAAATGGCATAGAATTTGGGGTCGTTGGCTCAGAACTAACTAAAAAAGTCCATAGCCATTGGCATGCCTTGTTGTGGGAATGACTAGAAGGCCTCAGTCGCATGCATGGCTTTTCATGGTAGTGGATGAGGGTCGAGATCAGTGAAATATATAGTTGCCCTAGGGGTTGGTCACCTGGAAAGTTTGGTTGGCTCTTGAAGGTTTTGTAGCATGTGTGGAAGGTCAAAATGGTTTTTCTTTGTCAGTTCCACTTCCTTAACTGTACATGGGTACTTGAATGAAATCATAGTATCCTCTCTTCACATTTTTACCGCAGTGGACTGGTTAACTTGGGTAAATGTGGGAGGAGGGTGTTACATAATATGTCAATTTTCCATTAAATGAAATGCTTGTCCTTACCATTTTTCACACTTCTTAAGAGGTATGCAGGCTTTCACATAGAATAACATAGCCTAAAATGTGTAATTTTTGAAAAATATATATATGGGCATGATATAAACAGAGAGATCTAAGTTTTTCATATTAAAAAAAAAAAATATGAAAAAATATATTTTTTATTATTTTTCGAAGTTAGCAAAGTAATATTTCAATTGCATTTTCCAAACACATGTGTTCACGTAAGGTTTTTTCAACTACTTAAATAAATTTAAATACCCAAAGTACCTTTTTGAAGAGGAATCATAAACAAAGATATTGGTATTTTTTTTTAAAATTTCGTTGTGTATATTTTATGATATTGATTTTTTATTCAGCCTCTTTAAAACAGTTCAAAAAAAAATTCAAACATTATGTTTAAAAGAAATTAGATGAAAAATATCATATTAATTCAAAAATATCAAACTCGTATGCCATTGGATAGAGGATTCCTTCATGAATCTAACCCGATCAACTTTGCCACCTAAGGACAAATTTAGCCGTAAGTTGGGTAGGGTAAAAAATGGTGTTGCAGGAAATTTTGCTGAAGGGGAGCTGAAATTGTGGATTTTAGGACTCAAAAGGCTCGATCAAGTGCTTGATTTCAAAATTCAAATAGCTCGATCGAGCTATTTTAAATTCAAACAAATTGATCAAGCGCTTAAATGGCTTGATCAAACTATCATTTTTTCCACCCAAATGTGGCCGCTTTCTTCAAAAAGTGTAACCTAGCTCCATGCTTTCACCCTCAAATGCAGGGATAAAATATCAATAATATCTAATGGCCAATTCTTCAAATTCTAGCTTGTTCCATATTGTTGATCAAAGTCCTTTGTGAAGTTTTCCCTTTCCATCTCTAGTAAGTTCAAATTTTATTTATATTTTGATTATCTAATTGATTTTTTTCTTAATGCATGTCAATTTGAATAAAAATATATCCAAATTTGCATGATCTTGATTCAGAATCAAGTTCAAATGCATAAAATATTCCTCCATTTCAAAAGCATCAGAAGCTCTTATTAGGAGTAGCATATCATAAGCAATTGGTAGATGAAAACAGATAGCCTCTTCACCCTACCAATTCGAACATGGCATATTCTAGCTGCAATCTTCGATCAACAATGATAATAATTTTTTGGTATAATGTAATTTCAAAAAACCAATTTCATTGATGTGCTTACTAATATCATTGATATTGTTCTAATGATGTTCAATATTTTTTGAAATTAATATTCTAGTAATGATGAGCCACCCACCTACCATCTTCCGGTGCACCCACTACAACATCAACTCGAGAGAAGGTTGCATTAAGAGAAGGAATCAAAGAGGAAGCATACAAAGAATGGTTGAACTAACCAACTATTCAATTCCCACTACATCCAGATTCACCAATTAGGAATGACTACAACAATAATAGTTCTTCATCACAGGTTGGCAATGGAGGCAATCAAGTAGAGTTTGGTATGGGTGATTACTTACGAGATATGAATGTCATGGAGGAAATGTTGTTAGATGCATTCTAGAATGATAAGAAATGGGATGATGCTCATATCATGGATAACTTATTCGAAATCCTGAAATTTTCTTCCACCACAACTCTCTTTGGACCTAGCGATAAGTCAAAGTCTACTCGGCTAGGGACAACGATGTTGGTGTAAAACTTGAAAACAAAGTTTATGTTGAATGCATGTAGCAATATTGAAGGTAATTCACCTACATGATCGATCAACTCCCTTATTTTTTGAGAAATATTGTAACACAATCAACATTAAAAATGGTCAATTTTTCGAACGTTAAATATTGACATTGTATAATTATATTTGCCACCAACTACTAGTTATTCAAAGATAAGGTTCTTCCAAGTGATAATGTCTTGCCTGGTAGCTACGAGGAGGAAAATTAGTTTTTAAAAATATTTGGTGTTGAGTACATATCATATCATGCATATTCAAATGATTTTATTATATATAAAGAACAATATGTAGATAAAGGGATATGTCCAAAATGTGGGCATGACAAGTAATGCAATTCCAAAAAAAGGGATAAATCACATGGTCCTCCTCATAATATATTTAGGCACATTCCTATATTCATAAGGATTAAAAGGCTCTTTTTTTGCGAATAATTAGCTATGTTGCAGGGATGGCATGCCTCACATAGAAATGAGTTAGGAGCTATGTGAATCCCAACAGATTCAATGGCCATAAATAATATAGAGGATACATGGTCTAAAAAATTCAAGAATGAAGTATGAAGTTGATAGCTCAGCATAGCCATGGATGGCATCAACCCATATTCCCTCCATTAAAATGCCAACTATTCTATTTGGCTTGTTGTAGTGATCAATAACAATATCTGCCATGGCTGTCCATGAAGAATGAACATCTTATGTTGTCTCTCACAGTCCCTACTAGAATACAAGTGAAGAATATGGATATCTACTTACAACCATTGGTAGATGAATTAAAGGAATTATGGAAAGGGATACATGTGTACGAGGTATTAAGACCCATCGCACCAAAGAGGAATTTTACATTGTATGGAATATGTGCTTACACCATACATGATTATCTAGGATTTGGATTTTTCTCTAGTAAATTACATTTTTATTGATTGTTTTTATATATGTAACAATATTGTTTCACATATATTTAATTTAATTAGCTGCAATTGTTCTAATTTTCAGGGTCGCTAATGTGTCAGCTTGTATACAATAATTTCACAAGTCTTGTAACAAAAGGGTATCATGGATGTAAATTTTGTGGACCTTCTCTGAAGGCTAGGTGTCCAACAACCTACTAAATCCAATGTATGACTACTCTAGGGTATTCCTCCCAAAAGAACACCTTTATAAAAGAGAAACATCCTATTTTAATGGTAAACCAGAGAGAACCCAAAGGCCTGCAATAATGCCATTAGCTGAATGTCTTAGAGCATATGAGAGAGAGAAGGATAAGGAGTTTGCACAAATGTTTGATTCAAACAGAGAGCCTATGTTCAATGATCCAAAATTCTTCGACACCTATGTTGAGAAATTTTCCATTGGGATGAAAAGGAAATATTTCTTTTATGAGCACCCATATTGGGAGCATCTCAATATTGCCACTTACTAGATTCCATGCATATATTTAAAAATGTTTCATCTTCTTTATGGAGGCACATATCATTGAAATAAAATGACACATTGGCTATTAGGAGAGATCTTATTTCTTCAAAAACTAAAAAGAAACATTGGCCAAGACAAGAAACTATAGGAGAGGTTGGTCCCTCTTGGTCCTTCAAAGAAGGTGATGTCCCATGAAATTTAAATAAAGATGATCTTTCTTTGGAAAAGGAGGTTACAATGAGTGTGAGGGGGGATTATTTATATGGGTCTTCACTATGGCGTTGCTTCACTATGGAAGACCATTTGTCAGGGTTGAAATCGCATGACCATTTGAACCTTCTAAGAGTACATATGTCAAAAACATGATTTTATTATTTTTAAGTTTTATTTTTAAGAAATGGGATATTTTATAATTAATTTTTTTATAATGTACTATTTACTATGTAGTGTCATTATCCTTTGCTCATGCATGGGTGTGTAAACCATAAATTCCCCCAAGACCTACACCATGCCATATCTAAATTATCTGCATTTGTACGTTGGATCACATCAAAGGAGATTCATATGGCTATCATTCCACGGTGGTGTCAAGAGACAGTTGCGATTGTTTGTATGTTTGAAAAGGAACTGTCGACAAGTTTAATGGACTTCTAGGTTCATCATCTAATTCACCTAGTAAATGAGGTTGAATTAGTTGAGGTTGTTTCTTTTAATTGGATGTTCTTCTTAGAGGGGTACATGAAGAAATTGAAAGGTTTGTTCGACAAAGAGAAAAATGTGAGGGGTCTATGGAAGAGAGGTATATATCATATGAGTCTTTCTATTATGCCAGTGAGCACATCAAGCAGATCGACAACACACTAAGTGCGGAAATTAGGGACGACGAAAGGGATGAAGACAAAAGAGAAGGGGAGCTTCTTGAAACAAATGGAAAGAGGCACATGATAAAGAGTAAGTGACTTATTATTTGTAAAATTTCTACACAGTAACTATTCACACTGAACTTCATATTAATGCATATTTTGATCTCATACGTACTATATATGTTGGTTTGATTTCATCAAAGAATTTAGAAATTGAAGCCATTAACAAATTCATTCTTTACAATATGGAAGTGACGCAACCGTGGGTCGCATTATATGAGAAAAAGAGGAGGAAATGGGGTAGTGACGACAAATAATTCAAATAGTTGAATGGTAAAAGTGAGCCTTATATCATTTAAAATAAAATATTCCAATGACATGCCCTAATAGTTGGGTTGCTGATCAAGTTAGAGAGAAATGTGATGTATCTAGTCATTACCTGCATGCTGAAGAGGATTCGCTAAACATAAGGATTGGGTGCAATAACTTGGTAATTATATTAATCTCTTTCTGTACATTTTTAGCTTCATACTACACCTTTGAATTGTAAAATCTATATCTATTTTATATTTTTAATTATGTTTGGGTTATTAGACACATGACAATGTGATTTTTTTCACTTTTTTATAGGTGCATTTGTTCCCATCTATGTGGGCATATGGACATCATATTTTCATGGAGGATACTAATGATGGATGCATGACACAAGAATGTGGAGTGGAAGTCAAGTTTGACCAATCTAGTTGTGCTAGCTGTTAGGTAAACTTAACTCAAGATAGAGTCAAAGTTGACCAAATTAAACAGTGATGGTTTTGGGGCACAAGGTATTGTGCACCCATAGTATTCTCCCCGTGGTATTATATGTAATGGAGATTATAAAAGGCTAGAAGGACTTCATTGTAATGCAAGACCTGGAGGTGAGCGGTGAAGGCTCACTTAGTCGGATTGGCTAGGGTTTTGGCCAATGCCAATGAGATCTTATTAGGTTGGGTTTTTCCCTAGATTCGGGGTTTTCCCAGATAAACATTTGTGTTTATGTGTTTATGGTTGTTGTTGGTTATTTATTGTTGGATGTGGAGCATGATTGTTCAGAGGTCTTTGTTTCAGCTGGATGTATACCACAGGAAGTTTGTACACCCTTCCATGCGGGGGGGTGCGGGGAGGACTTGTCCTCCCTGTGAGGGTCCGTGGGGGCAATCCCCCTCGGTTGGGGGGTCCGGGGGCCAGTGGTCCCCTGAAGGGGGCTCGGGGGTATCGCCCTCAAAGCTAAAAATAGATGTAAAATTGCCTTGTAAAAGTATAGTAATTTCTAGTCAATCTGGGCCATTCATTAGGCAGATGATCTAACAGTAGAACTTATGTTTAGTTTAGGGTTTTTTCCCTAGAAGGCAACCCCTCTCTTTTAATGAGGGCATTGTATTTGAGGCTGTGTAATATGAGTGTATTCTCTGACCGAGAAGAAGAGAGGTGAGACTGTGAGAGAAAACAGAGGATATTACAACAGATCTGTTGTAGGTTGTGTCTCTTCATTTTGCTGGATAATAGAAAGGAAGGACTGGCTGTTTGGGGTGGACGTAGCCCAAACTAGGTGAACCACGTATATCTGTGTCTCTCTTGTTTTATGTGTTTTCTGTGTTTATATTTCTGCAATATTTTATGTGTTCCATTGCTTCATAAAATATAATTTTCTAACAACTGGTATCAGAGCCGAAGGTCTATTTGGTTGATAAACTCGCAGGAAAGAAGGGTTCCTCATTCGAGTGGGAGCAATGGCGGAAGATGGTAAGTTTAGGGTCGAGAAATTTAATGGCCAAAACTTCTCACTGTGGAAGATGCAGATGGAAGATTATCTGTATCAAAAAGATCTATACCTACCATTGGGCGGAAAAGAAAAGATGCTGACGGGTATGACAGATGAAGAATGGAACCTTCTCGATAGAAAGGCACTCAAAACAATATGGTTGTGCCTCGCAGCGTCGGTCTCCTTCAACATTTTGAAGGAAACAATGACAGAGGGTTTGATTAAGGCGTTGGAGAAACTATATGAAAAACCCTCGGCCTCAAACAAGGTATTTCTTATGAAACGGTTATTTAATATGAAGATGTCGGAAGGTGGATCTGTTGCAGACCATTTAAATGATTTTAATACTGTTACAAGTCAGTTATGTTCTGTAGGGGTAAACTTTGATGATGAAGTTAGAGCTCTGTTATTCTTGTGCTCATTACCAGAAAGTTGGAATGGTTTAGTAATGGTCATTAGTAACTCTGTTTCTAGATCTAGTACTTTAAAATTTGATGATGTTGTCGGTGCTATCCTTAGTGAGGAAATGCAATGGAAAAGCTCCGATGAGACATCGGGAAATGCTTTGAGTGAAGAGTCTAAGGGAAGAAAAATGAAAAGAGGAAAGAGCTCAGGATATCGCAGTAAATCAAGGAAAGGCAGATCCAAGTCCAGATTGGGGATAGTGTGCTGGAAATACGGAAAGAAAGGACACCTAAAGAAAGACTATAGATCTCAGAAGGGAAAAGAAGGAGATGCACAACAAGAAAACAATCATGAAGCAAATGTGATAGGTGAAGTGTTACAAGATGATTTGATTCTTTCTTTCGAAAATATTACTGATTCCTGGGTGGTAGATTCAGGGGCCTCATTCCATGCCAGACTTGATAAGAAATACTTTCATGACTATGTTCAAGGAGATTTTGGACAAGTCCATTTGGGTGATGATAAACCCTGTAAAATTGTTGGAATGGGTAAGGTTCTTGTAAAACAACAGAATGGAAACCAATGGCTACTAAAGGAGGTAAGGCATGTTCCAGATCTAAAGAAAAGTCTAATTTCAACAGGGCAGTTAGATGGTGAAGGTTGCGTGACAACTTTACAGATAAAGCTTGGAAGGTCACCAAAGGAGCCCTGGTAATAGCAAAAGGTGAAAAGTTTGGTACATTGTATTTATGTAATGGTATTTCTAACTCTGTTAATGCTTTAACTTCTAAAGGAGCAGATGCAGCATTATGGCATCATACGCTCGGACACATGATTGAAAGGGGATGAAGATTCTTCACTCAAGGAATTTGTTGCCGGGTTTGAAGAATGTCGATTTGGAATTCTGTGAGAATTGAATTTATGGAAAACAGAAGAGAGTTAGATTTCTCAAAGTTGGGAAAGAAAAGAAGAGCGAAAAATTAGAGCTTGTGCATACAGATGTATGGGGACCTGCTCAGGTATCATCTCTTGGTGGCTCTCATTATTATGTTACTTTTATTGATGATGCAACTAGAAAAACTTGGATTTATTGTATTAAGAATAAGTCTAATGTATTTGATACTTTCAAGAGATGGAAAGATTTGGTTGAGATTGAGACAGGAAATAAATTGAAGTGTCTTAGATCAAACAATGGAGGTGAATATTGCAGCAAAGAGTTTGATAGGTACTGTTCAGAGCATGGAATTCGCAGAGAGAAGACAGTTCCAAGAACACCACAAGAAAATGGTGTGTCAGAAAGGATGAACAGAACAATCATGGAGCATGCAAGGTGCATGAGATTGCATGCAGGATTGCCTTTACAGTTTTGGGCAGATGCTGTAGATATTGTTGTTTTTCTAATAAATAGAGGGCCTTCAAGTTCCTTGGATGGTGGTGTTCTAGAGGAAGCATGGATAGGTAAAATGGTAAACTACTCCTTTTTAAATCCTTTTGGTTGTGAGGCCTTTGTCCATATTGATAAAGAAAACAGAACAAAGCTTGAGGCAAAGTCAAAGAAATGTACCTTTATTGGATATGGTGTTAATGATTTTGGTTATCACTTATATGATTATGAAAATCACAAAATCATTAGGAGCAGAGATGTAATATTCAATGAAAAGGTATTGTATAAGAATCAGTTGCAGGAAAAGAAATAGGAAAAAGAAAACAAGGAATACATAGTTCTTGATGAAATCACTGAAAAAGTAAAGGTGCCTGAAAATAATGATAATCAACAACCACAACAACAACAACCACCACAACAGCAACAGACACCCCAAACACCTGAAAGTGGTGTTAGAAGATCTACAAGGATAAGTAGACCCCCTGAACGTTACTCTCATTCATTATATTATTTATTGTTGAATGATTCTGGTGAACCCGAATGTTATGAAGAAGCAATGCAGGTTGAAAGCAGGAAGAAGTGGGAGGTGGCCATAGAATAAGAGATGGACTCCTTAATGCATAACCAAACTTGGGCCTTAGTCAGCTTGCCTGCAGGAAAAACTACATTAAAGAATAAATGAGTTTATAGGCTAAAGGAAGAAGATGGAGGAAAACAGAGGTACAAAGCTAGACTTGTGGTGAAGGGGTTTGCACAAAAGAAAGGTATTGGTTTTGATGAAATATTTTCTCCTATTGTTAAAATGACTTCAATCAAAATTATTTTAAGTCTAGCAGTAACTGAAGATTTGCATCTTGAGCAGTTAGATGTAAAGACAACCTTTCTCCATGGGCATTTGGAGGAAGAGATATATATGCAGTAGCCAGAAGGATATGAGGTGAAAGGGAAGGAGAAACTGGTGTGCAGGTTGAAGAAGAGCTTGTATGGCTTAAAACAGGCTCCAAGGCAGTGGTATCTAAAGTTTGACAAGTTTATGTCTGAACAAGGGTATACTAGATGTCACTCTGATCATTGTGTCTATCTGAAAAAGAAAAATGATCACAGCTATATTATATTGTTATTGTATGTAGATGACATGCTTGTTGCAGGGTCTGACATGCAGGAAATAAATGTGCTCAAAAGAAAATTTGCAAATTCATTTGCAATGAAGGATTTTGGAGCTGCAAAACAAATCCTTGGTATGAGAATCACTAGAGATAGGAAAAATCGCAAATTAACATTGTCTCAGAATGAGTACATACAAAAGGTGTTAAAAAGATTTAATATGCACAATGCAAAACCAGTTAGTACACCTTTTGTTAGCCATTTCAAACTTAGCAAGGAAATGTGGCCAAAGACCCAAGAAGACATGGATTATATGTCTAAAGTTCCATATGCATCAGCAGTTGGAAGCTTAATGTATGCAATGGTCTGCACAAGGCCTGATATTGCACATGTAGTGGGAGTTGTAAGCAGGTACATGAACAATCTAGGAAAGGAACATTGGATGGTAGTGAAATGGATTCTTAGATATTTGAAAGGTACCGCAAATCAAGCATTATGCTTTGGTGGTTCAAACATTTCTCTACAGGGATATGTTGATGCAGATATGGCAGGTGACAGAGATAACAAAAGGAGAACTACAAGATATGTATTTACTGTATGTGTAATAGTTGTCAGTTGGGTTTCAAAATCCAAAGTGTTGTTGCACTTTCAACAATAGAAGTAGAGTATGTTGCTGCTACAGAGGCTTGTAAAGAAATGATTTGGTTACAAAGGTTTATGGGTGAATTGGGTAAGAAGCATGATATGGGCACGTTATATAGTGATAGCCAAAGTGCCATTCATCTTGCAAATAACTCAGCATTTCACTCTAGGACTAAACACATATAGCTCAAGTACCATTTCATACGATCAATGTTCGAAGATGGAGAGTTGAAGCTGCAAAAGATACACACTAGCCAGAATCCTATAGATATGCTAACAAAAGCTTTAACCAGGGAGAAACTGAGAATATGCTCAGTTTCAATTGGTCTTCAAGGATGATGATGAATATGAGAAACAACCAGGTCCAAAGAGGAGTCATTGTCCAGCAAATGAAGTAGCAATGGAGTTGCTACAATCATTCTCCATGTGGGAGATTGTTGGATGTGGAGCATGATTGTTTAGAGGTCTTTGTTTCAGCCAGATGTATACCCCAGGAAGTTTGTACACCCCTCCACGCGGGGGGGGGCGGGGGGACTTGTCCCCCCCGCGGGGGTCCGGGGGGACCGATCGCCCTTGCCTGGGGGGTCCGGGGGCTAGCGGTCCCTCGGCGGGGGCTCGGGGACAGCACCCACGAAGCTAAAAACGGATGTAAAATTGCCTTGTAAAAGTATAGTAATTTCTAGTCAATCTAGGCTGTTCATTAGGCGGATGATCTGATGGTAGAACTTATGTTTAGTTTAGGTTTTTTTCCCTAGAAGGAAACCCCTCTCTTTGTATGAGGGCATTGTATTTGAGGCTGTGTAATATATGTGTATTCTCTGACCGAGAAGCAAAGAGGTGAGACTGTGAGAGAAAACAGAGGATATTACAGCAGATCTGTTGTAGGTTGTGTCTCTTCATTTTGCTGGATAATAGGAAGGAAGGATTGGTTGTTCGGGGTGGACGTAGCCCAAACTGGATGAACCACGTATATTTGTGTCTCTCTTGTTCTATGTGTTTTCTATGTTTATATTTCTGCAATATTTTATGTGTTCCATTGCTCTGTAAAATATAATTTTCTAACACTATCCACCACGATCAAAACCTAATGCATGGGACATTAGGTTACATTGTAAAGATACAAGAGATCATTCAAGTGGACTTCTTTTTGTTCCAATGTGTTATTTTTAGGTGCAAGTGGTTGGACATCTTTTATCAGAATAATGCAAAGGAAGATCACGATAGTGGGATGATATCTATCAACTCTAGAAATATGTGGCATGAAGATAGGGAGCCTTATGTTTTCCCAAAACACTGCAACTGGGTGTTTTTTCCCAAATGGGTTGGATAGGGATTGGTGGTTTGTATTAAGACACGACCCTAGATCAAAAAATATTTTTGAGAACAACAGCGTTATCATGCCAAGCAAGGAAGATAATCATGGTGATGACAACGAAGAGTGATATGTACTTCTGTTATTTCATCACTTATACTATTGTTTTACATTTTTGTTTTCTTTATTTCACTAACTATATTGTTTTTTTATTCATCTTGTTGCCATTTTATATAACTGGTAAGATTCTCAAACATTTTTACATGCTTTTTTACAGTGGAAACATTTTTACAGTTAAAACTATGTATTTTCAATTGTGTACAATATCTATGATAATAAGGATTCGAGTTCAGAATACTTATCAAATTGGAAAATGAAAAGAGTATAACCAAAATGAGAAAACAGTGAATTTAGAAACGAAATTGAAGATTTATTCTTGACTTATATACTTATTGGTTTAGTAATCAATTCACATGTTTTTTCTTCTTGTCTAGTTCAAAATCAACATAAATCCTGTAGTGATAACTCTATGAGGACTTTAACAATTGAAAATTTGTGTATTAATATGTAAGATGAAATTCTTGACATGAGAGGTAAAATCATGTTTACTATATATAAATTACAATTCTTGAAACTTTATGTATAGTAATAGGAGGTCTTATGCATGTATAAAATGTTGATTACATATTTTTATGGACCATAAGATAAATAAATGGGCTTACATGGAAGCATGAGAGGTTTTAATTTTTCTTCATGGATAATGGAACATTTTTTACTGTTCTTTTCAATGGTAATTATAAATAAAAGTTGAATTGATAAATAATGTATGGCTAAGAATTAAAAGATCAATAATGTGTTGGTGATTAAGAGGAATTTGTTTGACTTTCTAATAGACTTGGTGATGCATTTTTCTTTCCTATGTAGATTACGTAAAATAAATATATATTTTTATGTATTTATAAGTAAATTATTTAAAGTAGACATGTATTTGTCATTGTGAATATGATGTGATATTAGCTAGGAGAAATGTGAAAACATAAATTTTAGTGATTATCTCATGATAAGTATGTGGAAATTTCTTGGGTTGTTCACTAATAAATAATAAGATATATTATTTGTCAAAAGTTTAATCTAATATAGTATTATTTAACTCATATTTATTATTAAGAAGAGTTAAATTTAAACCAGTACAATAGCAAATAAAGAACCAAAATAACACCAAAATGTTATAACTTTATTACTAGGAAAAACATTACTTGCCTCTTTAAGGGGGAACTTCCAATAGAGAAAATCCCCTACTACAAGTAACTTCACATGTCTTATTTTACATTTCTTGATCCTCATCTTTAGTGAGAGAATTTTCTAATTTAAATTGGTAAGAGTTGCTATAAATATTGAATTTAAATTGCTTGAAAGTCTCATAACTTTATTGATAAGTTAAATTTTATAAAATTAGAAATTTTTAAGTTATATTAAATCTAAATTAATTATTAAAAATTCTTGCTTAAGTTTTTTAAATTTAACAATAGATTGAGTTTTATAAACCAATATGGATCCATATTAACAATGGATCTACCAAGAGACGAGAGGGATCAAATCTCATTATATGAAAATCTATTTTAACATGTAAAACTTAAAAAAATATGTACATGTCAAAAAATTTAATCTCTTTTAGTGATTGAAAAATTTGTGATTAAAATGGATCTATAATATTGGTTTTCTATCTCTATATATAGATTGACCATAGTATAATTTTTCATTGCTTAAATTGTATTCTTGAATAATTTATTATTAATAATATTTTATAATAAAAATTGAATGAGTTACACATTTTCATCTTATTAAGAACTAACTAAATTATTTTACCTTTAATTATTTTTTCCTTATGAGTATTAAAATATTTTACCAATTATGTTTTAATGAATATGAATGAACTATCAAAGCAATAGAAAAATATTTCGTAATTTTACAATCATAGTTTCAACCATACTAAACTTTGTAATTTATAAAAATATCTTTGCATTTTTTTAAAGTCATTTTGCATGCAATTTCATACATAAAATTTTGATATAAGTTCACTAATACATAATCTATAATAAATATTATTTCATAAAAATAAACATCATGATTATAATCATCTAACAAATATAAAAACCATATAAGATAGACATTCAAATTCACTATCATCATCTAATTATACACCTCTAGCACATATAAACATCATTAGCTAGCACACAAATATAATATTCTAACAAAGCATCATCATCGTGATCACATATAAGAAAACACAAACATTGTAATATAACATCATCACCACACACATCCTCAAATTAATATATATCTCATGTCAAATAAATGATATTACATACAAATCTAACTGCAAGAACATTAAATGAACATATCTTACATGACCTAACAATAAACACATCAACACCAACATCTAAGTTAAGTACATAAACATGAAAAAAAAGTGCATCATATATATATATATATATATACAAGTCAAATAAATACAATCAAATATCTTATACAACATACATAGTGGTGCCAGCCTATTCGAAGTAGAAGACGATGGATGGTCAACTATTGCCTCAACGTCTATCGAACTCTATGGTGGAGGAGGAGGTGGCTAGTTTTCTCTATCAGGAGAAACATAAGGCACATTCTCTAGCTTTAGCATCTGATCATCCGACGAATGAGAAGGAGGTGTACTACCAGAAGGATCACCGACACCTGACCATGATTTTATGAGGTAGCACTAGCAAAAGCATCATGATCACCACCCTCATCATCATGATCTAACAAGGTAGCATTGGATGAAGGCTCATTTGAGATATCTTATGTTGCATGACCTACATCCATCATCCCTTCCAATAGCCTACTAGCTTCAATGATATGATGCATAAAAGTCATCATAACACATGGACAATCCCTCAAGAGATCGATGAACCTAGGATCTACACTGATGTCTTGAGCCCTCGTAGGGCAAACTCCCTCTTCAACCAAAACTCTGGACAATCTGTCACAATAGTCCATCCTAAATCTCATACTAGCCCTATAGGCCTAGGCGTTCATGCCCCCTTGAGGATGTGCCTCACCCTCTTGGGCCTCATTCATATCCTCATATGCTCTCTCTGGTGGGGGAGGAGGAATGTCCCCAAGAAATGTGCCGATGTCTATAAAATATATAACACACAACAATAATTAGACAATCTCATCAAACAATTTAATAAAATAAGTTAAAGGATGTTCTAGAATAAATTTTATTCTAATTAATTAAAACAATAAAATGAAACTAGATAATTTTAAAGAAAACACTATTATTACCTCTGTCATCTGCAGACTCATCTAGTGTGAAAATGATGTTGGGGAGCTCTCTCCAATCAATACCCATGTATGGAAATGACAACAAGATAAATGCATGGTCATCCTCACTGGCTAGTAGCACCAATGCCTGAGAAAAAATCCTGGCTGGATACTCCAACAGGCCCCTCTTGGGCATCATTTAGCCCCACATGTGCATCCGAACCTCAATTATCAACCTAGGAGGGTGACGGTCAAATGTGGGCCTCATCTCTTGAAACCTATAAAAAAAATTATTGAACCTTTATTGATACGAAGATGGCTCATCGCCAAATTCGTGCATGAGGGTCGGGAACTTTGGATAAACCAATGTGAATGGGTGTAAGCCCCGCTGCTAAGAGACACCCAGTGCTGACCACATCGAGAGACACTAGTAATCACCGCAGGTAACGCCAGTTGGCGAAGTGGCGTTAAGCATCCCCAGCGGTACGGAAAGAGAGGTCGTGATGATACCATCTACGTTCGTACGGCTCCTCGTGGAGTAGATCAGGCATCCAACCATTTGATTGACCAGGGAACGGGTAATTCCCACTAAGCCCCGGTTCAACCGGCGAGTCAGCTGGGCCGTGAGTGCGGTGGGAACATGATATTCCCAAAAAGCAAAAACCTCCAGGCTCTCCAATGAAGGGCCCTGATGTTGGCAAAGCGAACCACGCCCCCCCTCCTTTTTCCATAAGGATGGGTAGGGCCGGGGGGGGTGGAAGCTCGTCCTCCCATGTATCATCACACAAAATATATCTAAAGTCATCCGAAACTGCCTCAAAAAAGGGCAGACCACCTGATAGATCATGGTTCTTGGATCAAAGAATCAACATAATACAAAAGATGGAAACTACTGTGTTACCCATCACTAGTAAAGTGTGCAATGGTGGTGACTAATAATGAGAGGCACCTAACCTCATGTGTAGAAAAAGATGAAATCTATAGCTATCCACCACGCAACTAAAAAAATGTTGGATGGAATGCACGAGGACCAACATATCTCTAAGAGTAGGCAAGTTAAATCTCTATTGCAACCTCATGGGGGACATCAAGGAACTGGGGAAAATCGTCCTCTCTTATGGATAGGCCAATGATAAAAAATATGTCTTCCTCGGAGGGGCTTTACCATGCATTAGGGTCGACATGGAAACCTTGCTCCTAGACACTCCACCAGCGGATCATATGTGCTAACAAGATAGAGCGCACCTTCAGGGGTGTAGCCTCCTCATTTTACTTGAGGAGGCATACATTCCTTGAGAGAGTTTAGATCGCTGTGCTAATAGGGTGAGGGTATAAATTCCTCTCCCTCTCTCAGGCTTCCCTTGGTCTGACCACATTGTATTTTTCTGTCATTTTCTCTTACTCTTGTTGTTTCTCACTCTGCTGACATCTCTGCTACACGATTGACATATAAAACACGTCAGCCTCATAAATAAAACACATTTTTTTCATATTAAATTAAATGTATTTAGAAATATGGAAAAATAGCTTTCAATAAAGAAAAAAAAATCCCTGCTACACCCAAAAAATAGTAATGCACCAGCTCTGGTGTGCTATCAAACACAACCACACTGGATTTAGTACGTACATACATATGACACACCATTGTTGGTTCACATATTTAAATTTTCATTGTGATGTGTCTCAAGCTTATGCATTGGTGTGCACGTATAACCTTTTCACACCGATACGAAATGTTCATGTTATCGAATGCACCGAGCTATATTTTTTAGTAATATTTTTGTGGTGCATTTGATAAATATAAACGCACCAAGCATAACCTAAAAATGTACACACTGACATACAATTTATATATTTTCCTGGTGCATTTTCATTTATGAAACACACTGCAAAAATAGTGGTGCGTTAGGTTCACGAACCGAATGACCATGCACCCTGTAAATTTATAGGGTGCACTAATATTGGTGTGAGCCAAAGCTATTTACTGTACCACACAAGATTGTTTTTTTTCAAAAATAGTTGATTTTTTGAGCTAATTTTCAATTATAATCCACTAAAAAAAATAAATTAGAGAGAAACATAGAAATTACCTAGACATTTGTTTGTCAAGGAGGCATTGTTGACATGTAATTGAGCGAAAAAAAATTCACCACCTTTTGAGAAAATTGGAATCCACACGTTGAGCATGGTACAAAAGGATGGTGAACAAGAGAAGCATTAATGTCAAGGAACTTTCATGAGGAATGAGTGGCATCGGTGCTTCAAAGCTCTACAACATTGTAGATGGTAAAAATGAAATTTATGGCCAAGAGGTTTTTTTTATCTAACCCTCTTCCGGTGCATTGTTATAATCACATTGAAGTGTCAGATATCCAAGAGCACCATTTTTTTTTTTAAATTAAGAAATCTATAGAGGTGCTTTTTTAAGATGCCCTAGGGCATTCCAATACATGTACCACACTGGTGGTTTGTTGCACTATAGAACTGCATTGTTTTTTAAATCAAAAGACACCTAGCGGTTCTATTTAGAAGACACACTAGGGTGTTTTAATACATGAACAACATCGATGCTTCATTGGAATATAACACTACATTTTTTTGA
Source organism: Pinus tabuliformis (assembly GCA_031772625.1). Taxonomy (NCBI): domain Eukaryota; kingdom Viridiplantae; phylum Streptophyta; class Pinopsida; order Pinales; family Pinaceae; genus Pinus; species Pinus tabuliformis. The sequence continues at coordinate 503,415,466 of CM062811.1, read as the reverse complement.
AAATTAAGAACTATAGTGGTGCTCCTTCTAAGTATCCACTGGGGCATTTTACTACACGAAGGGCACCGGTGTTGCAGGTCTATATAGCACCAACAATTTTTAAAATTTGACCTTTTTCTAGTGCTATCGATTATTCAAGTACTGGTGCATGGTATACTGTGCAAGCATCAGGTCGTTATAGTACCGGTTTGGCACTAGTTCATTGTCATGATATAGCACAGGATTGGGCAAAATGAATTTTACGATCGACATTTTTGAAAATTTGACCCTTTTCTAGTGTTGTCAAGTAGTATACGCACTGATGCTCTTTGTTATTTAGCGCACTATTTTTTTATATAAAAATAAATCTTCCATGGTGCACCATGTTATTTTCGACACTAATGCTTATATGGATAGTAAATCACTGATTTTTTTTTATATTGTAGATGCAACATAAAAAATAAAAAAAACATCCACTAAAACATATGCCCACCCACATCCGCTAGTGACCTCCACTACAAATTATTTTTTGGGTTATTTTTATAGGAGCTTCCAAAAAAATCTGCACTAGAAGGTATTTTCATTGTAGTGACTAGTCAAAGAAGTGGGAAGAGTATCTTCCACTTGTAGAGTTTGCATATAATAATGGGTACCAAGAATCTCTAAAGAGTAGCCCATTCGAGGCACTTTATGGAAGGAGTTCCAATACTCTTATCAGTTGGAGTGACTTAGCGAATAGGGTCCGTATTGAGGTTGATATTCTAGAAGAGATGGAGAAACAAATGTCGATCATAAATAAAAATTTAAAGGTGGCACAAGACACAAAAAAAATATATGTGGATCAACATAGAGTTCATGAGGCATTCCAAGATGGGAAACATGTTTACTTGAGAGTTATACCCAAGAAAATTTCCTTGAATATTGGGTCATGTGCCAAGTTGGCACAATGATTTTGTGGACCTTTTGAGATACTTGAAAGAATAGGGCTAATGGCCTATAGATTAGACATACCACCATCGGTGAAAGTCCATGATGTTTTCCATGTTTCATTACTTAAAATAGATGTACAAGATGTTAATCATGTGATTGATTGGGTTGAGTTACAAGGAGAACCAAAGGGAGAGTTCTAACCATAACCTCTATACATCCTAGATCAGAAGCAACTCATACTATGAAATTGAGCAATAGAGAAAGTCAAAGTGTAGTGTGGGAACTTTGGGCCTGAGGAATCCATGTAGGAAATGGTTGACCTGATGTGAGACACATATCCTTTTTTATTTGTTGACTAGGGAAAATGTAAATATGATGTAAATTATGTACAAAGTCGTGTATATAAATCTTCATAATCAACAATGCTTGGTCTAAAGCATGTTTTGTTGTATATGATAATTGAAAACCAAGGATGGTTTTCCCCCTCAAGGGTGAGGTGACTGTGACATCCCCTGGTTATTATTTATCTCTTGTAAATAATTGTAATTATTTAAATGGTTGAGAGAGGGACACAGATTCCACTGCTTGAGGAAGGAATTTGCTTGAGGGAATGGTTATTTTAAATGTTAGTCTTGGTTAGTTGAGTGGTTTAAAATGGGTTGACTAGGGAATAAATTAAATTGAGAGAAGAGGATAGGCCCAAGTGTCCACTGAGCTCCAACCATAAGTAATAAAAGAACAAAACTTTAAGATAGGCATGTGTTACATTGTTCAATAGTTGTCTACATGGAGCCTTGGAAAAAGACAGATGGGTGGTCTATTAGAAGCAAGAAAACAAGTAGGCCAGTGAGAGGGAATGCACTCAGATATTCTCCCATGTATGCACAGTGGGAGAGAATAGGGGGGAGAGCACTGCAAAAATTCCTCTAAGGATCGGAGGTGTCACAGAGAGCAGCATAAGATTCGAACACTAGAAAACAACACAATTCGAAGAATCCTCTAAGAGAGGCTTCCTGGGAGAAATATTATAGAACAAAGGCTTGCCTCTGGGCTTAACAACCAATCAAAATCTTAGGATGGAAGAAACTACCATATTGGGAAAAATCACTCAAGTGCATGAGAGGTTGATGAACCACCAAGAGTTTCCTTGGGGGCTGAAGCTCTGGTGTTTGTCTCACTGATGAACCATGAGGAGAAGTTCTTTCTTCCACATATTAGTAGTTTATCCACTTATGAAACTTCCTCTATTTTGGACTCTCTTCTCCTAAAAGTGAGTTGAACTCCTTGTACCATGATATCCTAGCATGGATGTGCTTAGCATATGAAATTTTGAGAGGACTAAGTGGAAGCTTATGTAGCTAGTGGATGAAGGAAGAATGGCCTTGAGACATATTGTTTCATATGTTTTCTTGGTTGAATTTTCCCTTTAAAATCACTCAACCTCAAGATTTAGAATCTCACTCGATGGTGATAGCTACAAGTAATAGTGGATGTAGCTCATCTACAGTTGGGTGAAGATTCGAGGTCCCAATCTCAGTTGCTTGTTTATCCGACTGTATAAGATAAGCATTTGCTCATCCTTCCTATATTTGGATATTTTGTATTGGTCATTGTACTAGTTACATGCTCATATTGTTAATGAGGAATTTGAGTTCCTGTGTGTCAATGGACATTAGATTTCTTGTAAACCTGTTTGAAGAATGGTTGAGTTCCTGTAAATGTTGCATAAGCATGAATTGTTGTGTTTCTTTCGTAAATTTGACAAGCATGAGTTGTTGGTTGTTGGATTTTTATTTGCTCTGTGTATGCAAGCATATTGAGTAAAAGAAATGTATTGACCATGGTTGGACTAAGTTTCTCACATTTTGGCGTTGGATTATGTTCAACTCTATGTTCAACTCATTGCAACATCAAATAATATTTGTCACATTGTGCCATTGGATAAATTTTGCACCATTCCAACGTCACAACATGTTTGTCACAATTTGATGTTTGTTTGCTTGTCGAATTAGGTTATTTATCACCATGTGATAGATTTTTCATCACAATGGAAAAGAATTTATTTTCATATCAGATTAACACAATTCTTTTTAGATAAACACATTATCTTGTTATTTTGTAATATTGAATTATGATGCTTGATAAATTATAATGATGTCACATTATTGGATAAATTGTTTATTAGTTTTGTAATGTTCCATTGCGACAATGTTTATCACATTATCACATTGGATGTATTACAATGTAATGCCACAATGTGACAACACATGTCACATTATGACACCAAACAATGTCTATCTCATTGTAACATTGGATAAATATTTATTTGTTACAATGTGAAATTGGTGGGTTTGTCATGTTAGTGTGTTTGTCACAATGCGGTGCTAGTTTTCTTCTTGGAATTTTCCAAGAATTTATTTTCGTCACAGTTTCACACAATGTTTTTTACAAAACCACATTATGTTTATAGTTTCATAATGTCACATTGTGACAAATATATTTGTTAAGCATAATGTGGCATGGAATTTTTTTTTCATTGCATATTCGTGTAATATTATTTTCCCAACCACATTGGGATATTAGTTGTGTAATGTGACATTGTGATGATGTGTAATGCTCATCAAAAGGAAGTGCCTATGTCCTTTTGTTTATGACAATTGTTGGTTTGTTTGTCACTAGGTCACATTGATGTTTTTCCTCACATTGTCCCAACATTTGTTTTCATAGTAGTTTGGCACCATTTTTATTGCACAACTACATTGAGAAGTTATTTTTGTAATGTCACATTTTGATAATGGTTTTTTTCCATTGAAACACAATGTCTAATTTTTCTTCTTGTCATTGTGAGAGAGTGGTCTTTTATCATCACATTGTCCCAACATTTGTTGTCATCCCAGTTTCACAATAATAATATTTTTTATGTTTTGGGCACAACCACCTTCCAATATTAGTTTTATAATATGACATTGTGACAACAAACATTTTCAATCATCTTAAACATGAACTAATAATACAATTAGCTCAGAATTTTAACCATTTCCCACATGGTCAACAATAGTCATCTATAGTTTCGCAATAAATAATAAAATTAATGTTAAACATGTCTCATAAAAACATTTAACATTATTTACCATGTTAAAGGCGATAAACATTATTGATACTAAATAAAAAGTAATATTTAAATTAAAAAAGGATAAACTTATAAGAAAAATGCATGAAGACCTTAAACAATAGATCTTGCATTAATACCTATTATTCTCTAATATTAATACAAACATTAATACCATTACTAATACTAACATCAATATTAATATTGATATCAACATTAATATTAGTATTAACATTAATATTAATATTTATTAATATTAAGAATATTATTCATAATAATATTAACATAACATTGAGGGTTATACTAATGGTATCGAACTCCCACTTCAGCAGTATCTCCTCCGGCTAATTCAGAGAAGTCCAGTAATGTGACACATGAAGGTACACTTGGTATACCCATCACTATGCAAAACAGGGAGAGCTCATATGAGTCAAGAGTCTTGCAAGCAATGCAGGGCGAAAATACATAATGAAGAAAAGCTGCCGAGAGGATTCGACGGGACAATGTTTGGCTTGACTGGAAATTCTGGGGAAGATTGCCAATCTCGGTCTAGGAAAATTGGTCGGTGAGTGTTTTTGCTGTTTAGTGGAGTGTTAGGGTAAAATTGGTAGACTGAATGCTGCAGACCTATTGAGTATGAGGAGAACGCATGTTTTTGCTATTTCCATGCTATTTCGGGACTATGGGCAGAGAATTTAACTTGAGTTTAGCTGAGAAGAGATTCATCACTTAGAGCAGAAAACTGTTTATTAGAAAATCATGCATAAAAATGATTGAAAGTAATAGTGAAAGAAAGGGTGGATAATCGGAAGGGGAGAGGATGGCGCGCTCTGCAACTGACCGTAAGGGTTTCAGCTAGGGTTTCAGACAGCCCTCTCTCTGCCACCTGAAGCACCCTAACCGCGCACCTATTCTACCTGTAACCCGGCCCGGTTTTTCAGGTCCATCTGTCATTTTCAGGATGACCACTGATACTGTCGGTGATGTTATGGAAACGGAGGAGGCGGTAGACTATTCTGATGACCCGCATCCTGAACAGGTAATTTTTGGGTGCCCTAACTTCATTTCGTCTGATGCTGGCCCTAGTCATTCTCCGCTTCCGTCGCCGCATACATCTCCGGTGGTAACTCTCCCGGATCCCCGCCCTTCTCGACAGCCTGACGGATCTTCCCCCCATGAGCCCCCTGGCCTAGATCTCCCTCCTCTGTCGCCTGGAACCCTCCGTTTCCTATCGTCTGTTATTCCCCCGTCGCCATCATTCGACCCGCATCCGCCCTCTACTACTTTCTTTGCTGCATCATCATCAGGTCTTCCCTCCTCGAAGGCTGTCGTGCCCTCTGCCTCCCTACTCTCGCCCTCGGGATGTTTTGAGACCCCTGCCGTCAGGGTCAGTTCTTCAAAATCTGCTCACCTGGAATGCTCCCCGGATCCATTAGTGGATCACCCTTCTGCTCCGCGTACTGGGAAGAAAAGGTCCAAGTGTGTCAAAGCAACCTCTAGGGACATATCTATTCGATTCAGAGATTCATCTGCAATTGGGGAAGCAGCCAGAATGGTGAACACCATTCTTGTAGGGCATGTTCGAGGGCGTGCATATTCGGCGACCCGGCTCACCCTTTGGGTGAAGGAGATTTGGGGAGGGGTTCTTAAAGAATTACCTGAGGTGCAAGTTCTTCCCAGAGGTTGGTTTGCCCTTCATTTTGCAAAGGAAAACTACACGGACCTGGTACTGGCGAGGTATTGGCACATTGAGATGGCGCCGGTTCTGCTAAAAAGATGGAGCCCTCTTTTTGACCCGGAGCGAGAACAAATAGGGGCTGGTCCGCTGTGGGTTCGTCTGCCAGGGCTACCCCTTCAGTACTGGAGTGAAGAAGTCTTCATGCGCATCGGGAATGCACTGGGATCATATCTCGACCATGACCGCACCTTTGTGGAGTCTAGGAACAGAACGCTAGCTCGCATCCTGGTACATCTGGACACCCGCGAAGGATTGGAGGAGAAGATTACTCTACATTGGGGCAAATACTCTCGGGTTCAGATACTGGACTACGAAGGGGTGCCATTCAGATGCCGCCGCTGCCACAGGGTGGGGCATATTTTCAAGGATTGTCCTCTTAACAAGAAACAAGAAGAATCCCCTGCGCCATCGAACATGCCCCCGAGGACTATATCTCCGGTCACTCAGCGTACTCCGGCATCGGGTCCCCCCATCAGCATTCCTCTACATGCTCCTGGAGCAGCTCACAGCACAATATCTCCGCCGGTTACCAGATCTCGGGCTGCTACAACATCTGCCACCGCTTCGGGTACATCTCTCTTCCCTCCTTTATCTATTTACTCTCCTTGCTCCTCTATGCATTCTCCATCTATGTCTGCTGCATTCTGCACTTTGCCCTCCTCCCCGGTCATTGCTCCTTCTGCACCCTCATTACATATTCATCCCTCACCATCAACCTCACCTTCATCATCCCGGGGGTCAAAACACAACTATAACCTGCGTCCTCGAGTCCACTCTCTTGGTTCTCATCTAAAGATTGCCGGTTTGGGTATTGCATCATCTGGGTCGACTCCCTTGTCTGCCCGAGGGAGAAAATCACATCTGTCAAAAGCCATCAGGAGGGCGGGAGCGGAGGTTGCCTCTGGGCGACAATCCACCATTGTTGGGGTTCTTAGAGCAGTGAACACCCCGGGCAATCTTCCCCCATGAAGTGTCTTTCTTTCAACTGCCGAGGCTTGGCTAGTGCCTCCAAGAAACTAGCCCTGCACAGGCTTATTGAATCTGTTCCTGTAGACATTATCCTCCTCCAAGAGACCCTTGGCCCGGCAGACTCCATAACCGCCTCTTTATCCACCATCATCCTGGGATGGCAATTTACAGCGATGGACTCCACAGGTAGATCGGGGGGCCTTGCGATTGGGTATAACCCAGCATCCATCAGGGCTCGAGGTACTTGGGGGGGACCAGGATTCTTGGGATTAGATCTCTTTTCGGCTGACCTGGGTACCAATCTCAGGGTCATCAACATATATGGCCCCTGTCAACAAAGAGAAATCTTTTGGAACCACTTATTGAGCCTATCTATCCTCTCAGCAGACAATACCATTATTGGGGGCGACCTAAACTTCTCCCTGGGATATAGCGAATCATGGGGATCTATGGCACAGATTGACTCGATTACTGGGTATATGACCGATCTACTGGAGCGACATAACCTGATCGATGTTCCTATGAATAAACCGCTCCCCACCTGGAGGAACAGAAGAATTGGAGATGTTGCTCTTGCTCGCAGATTAGATAGATTCATAATGAAAGGTACCCTGATACAACAGCTTCATCATTATAAACAATGGGTCGGTACTGGAGGCATATCTGATCACTATCCTATATACCTGGAGATATCGGGGCCTCACAAAAAACCAAAAGCCCCCTTCAAGTTCAATCATGGCTGGATACAGGATCCCTCATATATCAAGATGGTTAAGGATTTTTGGATCCACAACCCGATTGATAGGTCAGATTCTTTGGCAAAAGGGTTCTGCTCAAACTTGTCACAGCTCAAACATCTTTCTATTGAATGGGCCAGAGAAAAATATCAGAAGGATAACTCAGCACTACTGCATATAGAATCTGAACTATCCTCTCTTTCAGATGATAGAGGACTGGGGTTCGCTACAGCTGAAGACAAAACCCATCTGGTGGAACTAGAAAATCAGAAGACAAAAATTCTAAGGGAGCGAGAAGAATCCATCCGGCTTCGTAGTAGAGCCACCTGGCTAAAAGCTGGGGATGACAATACCCGATTCTTTCACAACTATGCTAAAGGCAGGAAGGTTAAAAATACAATTTGGAACCTCCCTCTGCCAGATGGTGGAATAGCAGATTCCTTCACCAAGCTCTCACACCTGGGATCATCACACTTCAGAAATCTCTACAAACAACCCCCAGGTTCAACTATTGCAGATATCATCAACATCGCTGGTCACTTCCCCAGGTTTGTAAATGAGGATGAGGCGGAGACACTATTTGATCCAGTGACACCTGGGGAACTTGAGAACACCCTAAAGTGGTTCAAGAAGGATCGCAGCCCGGGGCCGGACGGGTGGACCATCGAGTTTTACATTACTTTCTATGAGTTGATCAGCAATGATTTACTGAGGGTAGTGGAGGAATGCAGGGTATCTGGGTCTCTGTACAATGCCATCAACTCAACTTTCATAGCACTGATCCCCAAATCGGATACCCCTTCCTCCTTCGACGATTATCGCCCCATCTCCCTTTGCAATGTGCTCTACAAGATCATCTCCAAAATCATAGCTAACCGCATCCGTCCTATTCTGTCCCGTCATATTGCCCCTCATCAATTTGCTTTCCTGGAACACCGTCAGATTCATGAAGCCATCGGAGTGGCACAAGAAGCCCTCCACACCATCTGGACCAAGAATCACAAAGCCATTATCTTAAAGATAGATTTAGCAAAGGCTTTTGACCGTGTCAGTTGGCTCTACCTCAAGATGCTTCTCATCCATCTGGGCTTCCCAAACAACTTCATCACTTGGATCATGGCCTGTATCTCCACTCCCACCTTCAGTGTTCTGATAAATGGGTCAGCATCACAGTTTTTTCACTCTGAACATGGACTTAGACAGGGTTGTCCTCTGTCTCCTCTACTTTTCCTGATTGTCATGGATGGCCTGAGTCGACTTATCGATACAGCAAAGAGAAATGGGGAATTTAGTGGACTCAAAATATCCGATGATTGCTTTCTCACCCATCTTCTTTTTGTGGACGACGTCATGATTTTCCTTGATGGTAGCATCAGGGATTCTCGCTCCTTCTCGAACATACTCACTCTTTTCTCAGCTGCTACAGGGATGCTTGCTAACCATTCAAAATCATCCATCATTCTTTCCAGAACTTCTATCCAAGAGTCCCATCTGGCTCGCCAACTGTTTCCTTTCTGCATCCATCCCTTAGACCATGGCCTCAAATATTTGGGATTCTGGATCAAGCCTATCAGTCCTAAGATAGCTGACTGGGTCTGGCTAGTCGCAAAATTGGAGAAGCACCTCAATATTTGGAGCCATCGATATCTATCTAGAGCAGGCAGACTTGTATTGGTAAAATCTGTCCTGGAGGCCACCCCGGTCTTTTGGATGGCTCTTGCCTGGATTCCGAGGAGCATCTTGGCTAGATTACAGCAAATTTGCAACAGATATCTGTGGAATGGGAACCAGGACAAGCGCATATTCGCATGGGTTGGATGGAAGAAGATTGCTACTCCTAAAAAATGGGGGGGCTGGGGACTAAAAGACCTGCCTACTTTCGCTCAAGCCCTTGTGGCAAAAATGGGGTGGACCTTACTCACTGGCCATAATCTCTGGACCAGCATAACATATCACAAATATATCTGGCCTCTCCACATCATGGAATGGATACGACTTCCAACCTGGCCTAAATCTGGTATATCATCTGTATGGAAAGCACTTCTAAACTCTATGCCTCTTATCAGGGATAATCTGGTTTGGAAAATCAATGACAGATCTTTGGCTCATATTGGTATGGACCCATGGAATGGTAGTGGCGGCAGGCATATACTACCTGAAGCCCTCATTCGGCACCTACACTCACTAGAGATTAAAGTTCTGGCTGACATTGCTGATCCACATAACTCATCCATATTAGATCAGCGTTGGAAATCCGCATTGCAGATTAATATTCCACCTCACTGGCACCAGGAATGGACTGCATATATTAATGCCTTATCAGAGTCGCACATCAGGATTAAACAGGGGCCAGACGAGCTTATCTGGCATCATTCTGAGAATGGAATATACACACCTAAGACAGGTTATCTATCACTGATATCGCACAAGGTTCCGGATTTGATTTCATTTTGGTGGAAGTCAATATGGAAGCTCTCCGCACCCCCCAGGCAGAAACTATTCTTTTGGTGTATCCTTAAAGGTGTAGTACCCACAGGGGAATATCTCATGCGACGTGCAGTTTATGGACCGACCTGGTGCACCCTGTGCAAATGTACTTCCGAATCGAGCCTCCATTTGTTTCTAAACTGCACATCATTAACGACCTTGTGGCAATCTGTATCTTCCTCTATACAATTTACAGGCAAATGGGAAGGAGACGATATAATTCGAACCTGGGAAACATGGTTTTATGGTCACAAAAACTCCAAATTACAAAGCCTGCCTATCATTATTAGCTGGTATCTCTGGCTGGCTCGAAATTGGGCTATCTTTGAAGAAAAACCAGTGAGCTGGCCTCATTTAACTGCTCTCATTATATCTGCCTATAATGAGTTGCCTGAGCCGCCACAACCTCGCTCTAGAAGACCGCGCGACCCTCCGCATATTGAAAAAAGCACTCCATGGGCATTCTTTGATGGCGCTGCCCAACAGCAGGGTTGTGGGGGAGGTTTTCTATTATTCATTAATGAACATCACTTCTACAAAGTCAAATTGGGACTGGGGATTGGCACAAATAATTTCGCAGAGATTATCACCCTTCGTCATCTCTTGCATTTTGCATTAGGGCACAACTGCATGCACGTTCATATATTTGGAGACTCAAAGATTATAATATATTGGTTCAACAACATTACTGTTTGCCACACACACACTCTCAGTAACATCTTGGATGAAATAAATATACTGAAGGCTCAATTTATTGACATCACTTGTAATCATATCTACAGGGAACACAACAGCAGTGCTGACCAACTATCCAAGGAGGCCACGACACTTCCCAGAGGAGAGTGGATGATTCAGGAGCAGCGAGGAACAAATGCATATCAATACTACCATCGTCCTTACATAGATACACACTATCATAGGGCAGCCAGCCCATGAGATACATCCTTGGAAAATGATACTTTTTGAACTTTTTGTACATAGATGACAGTACTACTTATCAGAAGCCCTGCGTGGCAATATGTATATATAAACAGAACAACAATGAACATCCTGCGTGATGATTTTTGCTTTATAACAGACATAATAGACTTATAAACTGTGCCCACATGAGGCAGAAGAACTTACAACATATGCATAATGCATCTACAATATGTAATTTTTCAAAGTTAATGAAAGATTACGATTTTTCCAGTGGAAAAAAAAACATTGAGGTTTAGCTTATTTGGTCGAGTTCTAATTGCTAAAGTACCTCCTCATTGGGAGGCCACGGGGTCAATTCTCCTTGACACCCTTTGGGTTAGGCTCTGCTAGTTTGGCCAACAAGATGTGATTCCTTTGGGTCGATCTACCCAAAATTTCCTCAAAAAATTATTAATATTAACGTTAATATTCATCATGCATCATTAATATTAACAGTGGCTCTATGTTAACACCTATTCATAACAATAATTAGAATATTATATTTAAATTTTGTATGATAATAATATTAGTAATATATTTGTATCATATTCATAATAATATTACGAAAAATCATATTATTATTATTAGTATTAGTATTAGTATTAGTATTTTTTTTTTTTTCTAAATAAATCTAAGATCTATTACTGTAACAAAATTATACAAGGAGGCTCTGGCCTTTGCAGTGCTTAGCCAAGGTTCATGGCATATTGCAACAAAAACAAAATGTAGACTACCCAGAAGTGGGAAACCAGTCCAATCCAAAATAAATTTGCTGCCCTCACAAGGGAAACTAGCATGAAGACATAGAGCAATATTCTATTGAATTCAATTTCAAAATTAACTATTTTGCTCAAAAATGCAAAAGTAAACCCATAGAATTGATTGCCTGGAACCTGAAACTTGGAGACACGTGATGATTTAGGTGTCATTTGGTGCTGACGGGTGTTCTTCTAGAATTAGACACCTGTAGTCATCGAGGTCATCCTTATCTTTCGGCATCTCACCCGTGTCTTTCTTCACCAAAGTTTCTCGATTTTGCTCCATTACAGAAGGCTCTCCCTATGCAGTATCTCTCTTCTCCATAGCACGTGTGGGATGTCCTTCATCACTAGAAGGCTCCTCCTGAAACGTTACTGTAATGGTGGCCATGATAATAGGTCGATTCAATGAGCAATGGTAAGTGAATTGGGCAGAATGGTTGGATTGTTGAAAGTTGGAGGGGAGAGCAGTATCTGAGGGGCAAGTGTGCGAGGACTGGGAACGAGAAGCGCAAGTGCGGCCTCTACCACTGCGTGTAACAGAATAATGAGCTAAGATGTCATTTGACGAGGGGAAAGAGGAGTCAGAGACTATTGAGGGCGAAGAACGGAGCGGTCTGCCTCTGCTGCTACCCCTCCTGTTATGCATTCGCTGCCGCAGTTGAGGCATGATGGCGTGAGGAGGAGGGGACTGCCTATAAGAAGTCAGCACTGAGTGGAAATTAGAGGTAGAAGGCTCAGAAGGCTCAGAGGCGAGAGTCAAGTTGCATATCAGGCTCTGAGAGTAATGGTTGCCCTTTCCAAATTCTATGCAGCAGAGAATATTGCATCATCTTCCTGTTGCAGTGTGGGTGCTTGGCTCCACTACAGCCAGGGGGCACTTGCAATTTAGAGGCAGAGGAGCAAAAACAGAGGAAGTGGGATGAATTTTACCTGAGATCTCCATGATGTAGAGCCGAGGCAGGATGGAACTGGTGAATTGGTTCGAGTGCTGCATTGAATGGCATTAACGAATGTTGTGAGATGGGTTTATTACTCTGTGTGCGAGCTTACAGGTGGCCATGTGGTGATGCCACTTGCCGGCCCTTTCCTCTGCCGTCATATCATGCTTTGTGTACACTCGCATCTGGGAGTTTTTCTTCTTTGTGCACTAGGTCAGTGCATTACTGTAATTGAGTGCTATCATTAAGGATTGTGAGGGAGCCTAATTTAAGTACTTGATCGTGGTATAGCCCTGTATTTGTCAAAATATCAGCAACCTTGTCGCCTTCTCTCTTGACATGATTGAAGGTGATGGCTCTTCTGTTTTTTAACCATTGCTCAATGAGTCCTAAACGAGTCACTAGTCTCCAACTAGTAGCCACTTTAGAAGCTGGGGTTCCCAGTTGAATTTGGGTAGCCATTTTGATGAGGATTTGAGAATCCCCTTCGATTATAACAGGGTGAAAATTGTGTTGATGAGCCAAACATAGTCCCTACCATAGTCCTTCCAGTTCTGCTGAGTTATTCGTATCCTAGCTAATTGATCCAAAATACGGTATAAGAGGGGTGCCTTCATGATTCCTGAATATGCCTCCATAACCTGCCTTTCCTGGGTTGCCTTTTGAGGCCCCATCAAAGTTTAATTTGATGACACCTATTGGAGGGGAATTCCATTGAGTGGAAAGTCTAGAAGTGGTGGTAGAGATGTTGTGATCATCCTGAACCGGTGGAATCTGAATGTTCCAATTCTCCCATATATTTTGTTCCTGTGCCTGAGTGGGAAAATCATCTGCCTGCCATTTCTGGAGAGCCAAAGTTTCTTGAATGTTCTGGTAGAAATTGCTCCAAATAATGTCCAAGGGAGTGCATTGGTTCTTAAATATTCACTTATTTCTTTCCTTCTAGATTGTCCAAAGAAGCCGACATGGAAGGATTTGCCACAAAGAATTTAGTAGCTTGTTGTTATAGGGAGCGGAGGCCCAGTTACAGATGGTACTTAAAATGTCCCCTAACATTCTGCAGGCTCTTTGACACCTGAAGCTGAGCTTTTCCAATAATTTGTTGGCCAAGTTTCATGAATCCATGAGGTGCTGAATGGTTTTGCTTTGCTGCTTGCAATTGGGGCAATATGAGGGTCCTTGGAATCCTCTTTTAATGAGATTGTCCCATGTGAGAATTATTTTATGACAAAGCAGCCATATGAAAGTAGATACTTTGGGCCATATTCCAGGGGTCCACATATGTTCCCAAACTAGGTCCACTAGTGCCTAAGCTTGAATCATCGACCCATATGCCTCCTTAGTTGAAAATATTCCTCGCGGGGTGTATCCCCATATTAATTTCTTTTTTGTTTGAATATCTGATTTTTCTATTGTTGAGCTTTGTGTGCATTGCTTTGTAGAAGTCCTTCGTTTCTTGATGAATGATTTGTTCAGCCTTTTCCCATTACCTGTATCCTTGACTAATATGTTGAGACCAGTGTTGAGAAAATTTTTCCTTCTGATGAATAACATGTTCCTTGGGATTTTGGGGAGGGATTTCTACTAATAGTTTGGGTCGTTGTTGCCATGAGTCAACCCAAAATCGGGCAGTGCCTCCATCTCGTATCTCCCAAAAACTGTGTTGTTGTATCATTTCCCTGTGTTGTTTTGCTGCATTCCAAATTAGAGAGCCTGCATCACTATTTGTGAGTTTGATGAGCTCTTCCAGCGGTCGATTATTTACATATTTTGCAGCCCATAATTTGGCCCATGGTGTGTGTGGTGCAGATAACCACTGCCACCATAGTCTTGCCCCCATCATTGCATTACTATGTTGTGGATCCCGCAATCCAAGGCCTCCTTGTTTTTTTGGTGTGCAAATTGTCGACCATTTCACTAGGGTCCATTTGTGATTGTGCCCTGAGGATCCCCATAGGAAGTTGTGTTGTATGTCCTTGATCTTTTTGAGCACCCACTTTGGCGCGGTGAGAATAGAGAAAAGGTAAAGAGGCATAGTTTGTAGTACCACTTTAACCAAAGCAAGCCTGCTTGCCATATTGAGGGCTCTATAAGTCCATAAAGATAGGCATCCTTAAAGTTTTGCTGGGAGAAGATGCTAGGATGCGTGCTTTATAGTAGAGTCTATCAATTGTGCGACCAAGTATTTGGAGGGAAGATCGGCAACAGAAAAACCTAGGATTCTAGCAATATTTCTTTGTGTTATCGGGGGAGTGTGAAAGGAGAAGATTTGAGACTTAGTAGTGTTAATGGTACCTCCTGAAGCCTCAGAGAAGGTATCTAACAAGGATTTGAGAGTGTAAGCTTCTTGGACTGAAGGGTGACCAAACAACATATTATCATCCACAAATTGTTGATGAGTGATGGCAGAGGTTCCATGGACAGAGATGCCTCTAAGGGCTTGAGAATGAAGAGCATGCTTTATAAGGCGACTTAAGCCTTCTTCCATGAGGACAAAAAGAAAGGGGGAGAGGGGATTTCCTTGACGAATGCCTCTAGAGGGGGAGAAGGTGCGAGAGGGGATGCCATTTACCAAGATGGAGAAAAAGGTGGATGATATGAGATTCATAACCCATCTGACCCAGGTTGGGCTGAAGCCAAAGGCTGTAAGCATTTGTTTCATATATGTCCAGCTTAATTTATCAAATTCTTTAGATAAGTCAATTTTGAGAAGCATACCTACCTGTTTGTTTTGCTTTAGGGAGTGAATGATCTCATGCGTCAGAATTATGCCATCTAGGATTTGACATCCCTCCACATATCCTGATTGTTCCTGCGAGATGAGTAGGGGGAGCAGCACCTTGAGTCTGTTGGTGATGACTTTCAAGATGATTTTGTGTATAACATTGCAGAGTGCTATGGGCCTGAACTTCTCTGAAGTGTTTGGCTATTCTTCTTTGGGGATGAGAGCTATGAAGGTTGCATTTAGAGATGGAAGAAGCCAATGCATAATCCGAGATTCTTCCACCACCTTCCATACCTTTAGGTTGATGACATCCCAGAAGTGATGGAAAATGTTGGAGGTGAATCTGTCAGGTCCAGGGGCTTTCTCATCTTTCAATTGAGCTATTTTTGATTCAACTTCCAAAAGGGTGATCAGTCTAAGTAATAGCTAGTTGTGCTCTTCTGTTATAATTTTTGGCACATACTGAAGAATTTTGTTTATGGCTGGTTTCCTATTTACTTGAGGCTCTTGATGTACAGATTTATAATGAGTAAGGAGTTCTCTCTCAATGTCATCATGTTCCTCCATTCTTTCTCCCTACTGATTCTGAAGTTGTGAAATGTTATTATGCATTCGTCTCTAGATGGTGGTGCGATGAAAGAATTTGGTATTCCTTTCCCCCTGCTTTAACCATATGATTCTTGATTTTTGTTTCCAAGGTACCTCCTCTTGCTTCCTTCTATCTTCTAGTTGAGTGTGAAGATCTTGTTCTTGATTTGCTACTGTATCTATTCTCTATTGGAGCTCCATCATGCTTTTCTCAAGCATTTTTTGAGCTTGAAAAATATTACCGAAGGTGGAGTAATTCCGTTGCTTGATTTGCCTTTTGAGATTCTTTAGTCGTTTTTGGAATTGATACATGCTTGATCCTTCAGGAGGAGTGAAGGTTTGCAAGGCTGTTTTGACTATATTTTTGAAGTTTGGATGTGAAAGCCAGAAAGCTTCAAATCGGAAAGGCTTTCTGGTAGTCTCCCGGTCTCTGCCACTGAAGTGAAATGGGCCAATGATCCGAGCCTAACAGAGGCAAGATTGAGGCTGTGATGTCTCCTCCTAGGTGAATGGCATTGTCTGAGATGAGAAATCTGTCCAGCCGAGATGCAATTTGTTGGGATCCTAACCTTTTGTTATTCCAAGTATAGATTCCATTATCAAATGGAAAATCTATCAGCCAGTTGTTTTGTATATAGTCTCTGAAGTGGCTACTTTCATTATTCAATTTGACTCTGTCTCCTTTTTCTCCTCTAGTTTAGTAATCATGTTGAAATCCCCGCCTGTGATCCATAGTGGGTGGGTTCTGGTGGAATTAAGAGTTTCCAATGTATTTAGCAACGCAATCTTTTGCAGTGAGTCCTGAGGAAAGTATACATTTGATAGATGACCATGTATATTAGTTCCTATGATATGGAAAGTGGCCTATATGAGATGATGGGAGGCATGAAATTCTGTGAGTGAGATAGCTTGCGTGTTCCAAGTGATTGCGAGTCCTCCCAAGGAACCAAAGGCATCCACCATAACTGATTGACATCCTGGCCAAGATTTAGATAGAATAGAACTCAATGTTTTACTGTTGCATTATGTTTCTTGCATGAAGAAGATTTGTGGTTTTTCATGCTGTATCATGTTTTAATCATTCTGTATTTCCCAAGACTGTTGAGCCCTCTTAAATTCCATGAGATGAGCTTCATGGTTGACCAGTGGGTAATTGTCTATAGTACTTAGTTAACTTGGAACATCTGCCTGACTCCACTAGCATTTCCCCAATGATGATGGTTCTTTGCAGATCTATTTTTCTTCCCCTTTTCATACCATCTTTGTGAATATTTTTTCCATCCCAGCTGCTGCCTGGTTGTATGCCTAAGGTTCTCTCTTGATGCACTCTTGAAAGGACTACTTGCAAATTTTTGAGTTGCTTGTCCGGAATTTTGTCAAACTCTTTCTTTCTGCAAGCTTGTTCAAGACTGAAGATGTCTAGGTCTCTGAGGTCAAAGCTCTCTGGTTCTTCTTCCATGTGGCTTTGTTGGCTGCTCTCAGGCTTTGAGTTAGTTGTCTTGGCTGGATCTAATTGAAAGCTGTCGATTTCCATTCCTTTTGCCTGCCATAGGACTAGATTTGTCTCTTGGATGGGGATGGATGGTGAGGCTGCTCTCTTTTGATCAGTCTTTTGCTCATGCAAAGGTAGACTACAATCATTGAGTTGAGGTGAGATGGATGGCATGGTGGATGGTTCAACCGTTTTGGAAAAATCTGATTCAGTCATGGAATGTTGTGACTGAATATCAAAGCTGTTGCTGGTGGAGGGTGTAGAGGAAGTGGGCAAGGGGTTTTGGGGGATAGGTGGGGGCTTTTTGGTATGTTTCTTTCAATTGGCGACCTTGGTGAATCCTTCAAAGTCAGATTTTTTCGAGCTATCACTGGTTTTGGGGGAAGCGTTTAATGGACAGTCGTGGAATAGATGGCCATAAGCATGGCATTTTCTGCATCTGAAGGGCACATGTTCATAATCGATGGGCTAAATCCATTCATAATAACTATAAAGAAGGCTTACTAAATCCGTGAGGGCTTTGCCGAGTCGCATGTAAACGCAGATGCGGGAATACAATGTGTACCGTTGGAGCTTTGTTTCCTCTACAATTTTATGAATTCTCCTAATCCATTGCCAATGGCTTTTAGTGATTCTTCATCCCAATATTCCAGTGGCAAAGAGTACATTCGAATCCAGACTGGCGCCCAACTGAAGTCGTCTTTATCAAGATTAAATCTTTCAATCCAATCCCATAGATACAGACCCGCTGCATTGAAGAAATAAGGGCCACCATCTAAGATTCTATTCCTGTCTTCAATGCAGTTGAATATAGCAGTGAAGAAACCTTTTGGCCCTAGCTGTAGGGTAACATGTCCTTTTGGTTTCCATTTTGAGGCAATCCATCCCTGCAAGGCTTTCTTGGTAGGCTAGAAACCAATGAATTTCGCTATAAATGCATGATCCTTCATAAACTGTATTTGGGCATTGATTCGATGGCTTGGTAAGTCAATCTTGGGGCGATCTACTACTATGGGCTTGCATGTGGACGATGTTTCCTTCACGGGTTCTGCATTTCCAGCGGAGGTATTCTCCTGCCCTTTTTCCAGATCTTCCACCTTCTGCTGCTGGGCAAATTGATTCTGTGGTTGTATCGTTGTTCCGAACGCTAGCTGTTCAGTTTCATCATTATTCCAGTTGGGGTTTCGGCTGGTGTTGTTATCTGTGGGGGGAGGCCCTATGGCCTCCCCCATCTGAATATTCATTATTTAGACTTTGTCAGTGTGTCTGAACCAGCACTTGAGAGATTATGTCGTTGCACTGGAGGCCTGCCACACCTATGCTTCTACCATGGTAGGGTTTGTAAGAAACCCTAGACTGCCATGGTTCCACAGTATTAAAGGCATATGATATTACACTCACTGCATATCCTGTTCAATCAACACTTGTGGATGCATTGGAATTTCATTAGATTGCACTATCCATCCCATTCTTTAACAATCGTCACACTGTTGTACATATTTCTTAACATCTTTGAAAAGGATGGGCCAATGTATTAGTATTAGTATTAATATTAATACTTATTATATTTATCAATATTAAAAATTATTATTTTATTATTTTATTATTCTTATTTTCCAACTTTTATTTATGGGACTTCTCTACTATTTATACCTAATGATAGATCTGTTTTTTTCATCCTTCTCTTGAGGATGAACCACATTAGATGATTCGAAAATTAACTTAAAACCACTGATGTGATTAATCTGAAAGACATTTTGAATAGCAATAATATTTTTATTTATAAAAGAACATAAATTTTTAATATTGATAATAAGAATATTTTTTTTTAATATTAATAATAAGAATATAATTATTTTTCTATGGGGCGTAAAATAGATGGTGAAAGGGTGTACTGTTAACTCACTTTATGATGTGAAGGTCACCAGTTTGAAACTTTGTGGGAAAAAATCCGACTATATTAAGGGCTAGTGTGGCCAAGGCCAAGTTCAATCCCCAGGTGATTTTGTCGACTTAGATGCCCTTAGGTCGTGGTTTCTCAAGTCACAAGTAAATTCTAAAGTAATGGAGAACTCAAACAATTTAATAAATAAAAATAAAAAATAAAAAACTTTAATATTATTGATAAGAACATAATATTGCTTGATATTAATATTGGTTACAATATTGACCAATACTAAAAAAATTATATTTATATTTATATTAATTGCATTAAAGCCATTTAAATTGCCTTTAATGTAATTAAAACTTTAATTAAGAAGATGACACAAATATGATTGAATATTAATATATATTTTTTGTAAGCTGCGGCATTTCCATTTCTATTATATACATCGAAAATAAAATTTACATGCAGAGGCAACCTCAACCTGCCCCGAAGGGAAACCAGGTCTGTTGGTCCCTCAAAAATATTGTCTAGAGCAGTTTACTTGTCCAACATACAACCATCGTCTATCAAAAAACCTTACACTTTTCTGTCTGCAATTTGTTCCTAACTGTTTATAATCAGAGACATGCCAAGCTACCATAAACTTAGGAGCACTACAGTTTATAACAGCATGCAAAAACAAAAAGAATGACTGGGCAGACATGTCAATCTACCGTAATTTCTTGCTTGGGCGCCTCCTCTCGCTTTGCTTTTATCAGGTCCTTCAGCATACCTCTGATCTCCTCAATTTTGATGTCTTGTTTCCGGGTCATAAACTGCAGGCTGGCCAGTTCTTTCTTCATATCCGGCACCCCATGTGCAATCTCTGTCATCTCGACTGCTACTTGCTCCATGGCCCTGGCAAGTAGATGCTTCATCACCCAGTACATATGTAATGCTCGCTTGTACAGTGTTAATCTCCCTCTCGTGTTCCCAGGGTCCGGCAGCAAGGTATCCCACTCTTCCATTTCAGGGTCCGAAGGTTCTTCCAACACTCTGTTCTCCAACACATCGATTATCCTTCTTACATCTGCATTTGTTTCATTGTTGTAGGCCGCCTCTGCTACCTGAGCTGCCTGCCCAATGGAGCGCCTTCCTCTCTTCGGCTGAGCAGAAGCTGGAGTCTCCCTTCCATCATAATCCCCCTGCCTTGTTCTCCCTCATCCTCTGCGTCTCCTTCCTTTCCCTCTTTTACCCGGCCTACCTCTGTTGCTACTTCTACTGCTCTGTCTGGCTTCAAAGGTCACTTTCACCGCACCGTCCTCCTTTTCTATCTCCATATCCTTTTCGTCAGAGCTATCAGTCGCCACCGTCATATAATCCTGCTCTCTCCCGGTGGTCTTCCCTTCGCCTTCCTTCTCCTGTCTTCCCCTCCTTCCTCCCTCCATCCTGACACTTAGGCAGCGTCTGAGTCTTTGATTTACGTCTCTCTGCCAAACTAATTCTTCCCTCTCCACCTTCCCTGCCTTCCGGTTATCTGTCATTCCGCCTGCGTTTCTTCTTAAATGAGTTTCGCCACCTAGCATCTGGAGCTGCCGATACTCGCCGTCGGACCTTTCTCCTGCCCTTGCCATTATTTGTTTCTCTCCTTTCCTTGGTTTGCGTACTGCTCCACCACCTTTCACCTCAGTTCTATTAATGATCGACGATCTTAATGATGCCTGCCGACCACCTCCCCATCCCATCACTGCCCTGTATTGGCCGTGGTTCTCCACCCCGATTGGGGCAAATATTAATATTATTAATAATATAATTTAATATTAAAAATATTTAGTTATATTATAATTTAAAATTAATATTAACTTAATAATTTAATATTAATATTAATATAATTATGTCTTAAAAAATATTTCTATTTGTCTAAGAGCTCGTTTTTTTTTGGACATAAGGAAACATGTTAACGGCCCAAAACTCAAGGCATGTGGCAAGAGTGAAAAACTGCCCCCTTATGGACCACCATCGGGTTATTCTATGTGGGGTGGATTTCCTTGAATAACGGTGATGAATCAGTTTGCATTGGTGGATAACAACTAGAGATGGTTGTCCTCACTTCTACAACTGAGTTATGAGAGATTTTCCCACTTGTCAAAAAACATAATATTAACAGCAGACTTTAATATTAATACCATCATTTATTATTAAAAAAAAATAACAATTATTGAGCCGAGAGGCTCGTTCTATAGCCCAATATGATGTGTAACAATGTCCATCCCTCATCAAAGTTAAAATTTCACTCATATCAGTTAAAATAAATTTAAAAAAAAAATCTAAAAATTAAAAAATTAAATAACTATACAAAATATTTAAATAATTACACATAAAAAAAGTTAAATCTCTCTTATTAAATCTATATTAGTTAATAAAAATTAGAGACCCGATAATCCTAATTCATCTCACCAAAACAAACTGAAGAAAGCTCTAATAAGTTCTCATAGGACATATCCAGTTATTCTGAAAATCTATTGATGATTGGTTGATTACAGCCCAACGGGTTTCTTTCCCAGTCCAGAACTCATGGGGAAACTACACGGAATACTTACATATATATTTTGGTAAACAAATACAATCGAATTAACTACCTGTGAAATTGGTCATGAACATATCAGTATAATTCCAAAGCCTACAAATATCATCAATAACCGTGGGAATATACTCTCTTAAACAATCTTCATATTGATGTTTATTCTCTATTGTTTAGGAGCATTATATTACACTGTAGTAACTGAAATATTATTTTGAATATATGAATAGATTGTAAAGAATATATAATCAGATGGTAAAGGATTATAAGATTAGTGCAAAATTGCATTCCAATCTTATAATTCTAATTTTCTTTATTTTTTTTTAAACAATTTAATCCAAAACCTCAAACAATTAAACCATCCCCATTCTATACATTTATTTAATCCTTATTGATTTACCTAACCCTTCCATACATTTCTTTAATCCTTATCAATTTACTTGACTTCTCCAATATTACATACATTTCACTTCCATGGTAGTATACTTTTAACTAAAGTATTTTTTCAACACATGGTTATATACAAAAATTATAATTGCCATGTTTTTTTTAAACATGCTTTTTAATATTGAAGTTGATTTATTATCAAGATTTATTTTAAATATGGATTTAACATAAGTGGATATGGATTTAACATAAGTGGATAGGGATTTAATTTTTTTCAAATATAAATTTTTTTTATGAGTAGTTATTTTTTTTTATTTTTAGAGTCTTTAAATTTTTTATTTTGACGGACATGAGGAAAACTTCAACTTTAATGATAGACAGACAAGCTTACACATCATACTGGGCTGTAAAATGAACCTCTCGACTAAATTATTACTTTAACCCTTCTTAAATTAAGTAACTCCTCTAATATTACATAGATTTCACTTCCATAATCGTATATTTTTAACTAAATTATTTTTTCAGCTTATAATTATATGCACTTAATCTATAATTGTAATGTTCTCTTTTGAACATACTTTTAAGCGGATTCATTATCATCAAACGTAGTCTTATTATTATTAATTGTATACAAACACACATACATGCATATAAAACGCATATACATGTATATACAATTTTTTTTTATCATATTTCATATCATGAATAATTATTTTGAGAAAATGAAATTTGTAGAGTTGAGGCTTCTGTGATCCATATCAAGTTTACAAAAGATTTTTGGGCGAAGATCACATGAAATTTATTATTAGTTTTAAAAGAGTTATTTTTAATAATAATAAAATGGTGCAATATTTTTTTATTTAATATAAATTTAACAAATAATATTGAGCAAATAGATATAATATTTAGGGGAATTATGTTCCACAATTTTTTTAATGTTATCTAACAATTTAGTATGCATGTCAGGACCTAATAAGTAACTTGATGCACTTAATTTAATTAGAACAAAAGAGTTTGTATAACATAATCAACTCATATTAAAGTTGTCGTTCACAAATTTCTTCCTGTACTTACGCCACTTGTAACTGTCATCTAGAATATCAGATTTGGATCTGATTGGGAAGGCATATATGAGAGGTCAATTGATCTTTCTCTTCCTTCGCTGCTAATCTCGGGACCCTTGTTCGAATATAACCATTAAAATTCATGAGTGAAACTATGTAGCGCTCTATAAATATATAACATAACAATTAATTCATGAGTAAATATATATGCTCTGCAACCTACTCATAGATCAATTTTGAACTTGAACTTATTATTGAAATGAAGATCAAGTGTAACAATTTGTTTAAGATGGAATCTCATTCAACTTATACCATATATTTTTAAAGATGGCATAAACACATTTAAA
This sequence comes from Pinus tabuliformis, assembly GCA_031772625.1. Lineage (NCBI taxonomy): Eukaryota > Viridiplantae > Streptophyta > Pinopsida > Pinales > Pinaceae > Pinus > Pinus tabuliformis. The sequence goes on along the minus strand of CM062811.1, from coordinate 503,391,807 downwards.
TCTCCAATCAATAGTATATTTAAAATTTTCATTTAAACAAACTCATTCATCTTTGTTTAAACAAACTCCCTCATCTCCCTAAAGACATAAACCACCTAAGAACTTTCACCACCTAGTAAATTTACACGAACCGATGGACTGTTTTTCATGCCCAATTGAGTTAGACGTGACCTACAACCAGATATCTTTCTGGCATGTCTCGATCAGCACTTCACAAAAATTGCAAGTGTTGGGTTTACAAAGTAACCCCTTTGTATAATTATATCTAAACATATTCCTGATGTAAACACATTTTCTCTTTTAATTTTATGTAAACACATTATTGATTATGAATGCAATCCTATTTTGATTTTACATAAATGCAATCCTGAAATAAATATACCACCTCAAGGAAAGTGTCAATCATGCCGAACTTGTAAAGGATTCCAATGATCAAAATTTCTTTGTGATGCTTGTTTTAATGTAAAACCTTGAGAAAAGACCTAACATTGCAAAATATAGTTTACCTTAGAAAGGATCGAAATGGGGTTGTGATATTATATCATTTCCGATCTACAATGTGCTCCACTAGTGTGTGCCAATGGCATTTATTGAGTTTGAATATTTTCCATTTTATCTCAAGTCATTCATCCATTTCACTTTATACAAAATAGCCAAAGTTGTAAGAGAGAATCTAATTCGGAACTAGAAAGAAAATAGAGTTACACACACAAAAACATTTTTTACACATTATTCAATCTCAAATACGATACATATATAGCTGGAACTAGATCTAACTAATTCTAAACTTGAATATGGGGGTTGAGATATTCTCTAAATAAAATTTCAAACCAACTCTAAAATTAGCATGAAAGAATTATCTCCAAGTCCCTCCCTTAATGCTTACATGTCAAATACTAAAAATCCAAATTACAATAATAACATTGATCTTTGTCTGCTAGTTTTCATCAGCACTTACACCCACTCTGGAATCTTGTAGACATTGTTATTTCTTCACCACCACAACTTCGAGCTACCACTTGACATCCATTTAAAATATAACTACCTCTGACCATCATTGACGTACTTGTATGACTGACGTTTCTTGACTACCCAGAACAAACCCTCGATATTAAATTTCTCTATAGACATGCTTCCATCCTGCATTGAAATACATACTTCTAATTATATAGGTAATCTAATCCCCCCTCCTCCCAGGTCCACCCAAGAAACCAACTAGCTAGGGAAAACATGTGATGAGAGAGGTCAGTATAAGGGATTCAATCTCCTTGGAAACCTTGAGGAAATGGAATTGATGGAACGCATCAAACAAACCCATCCATATAAGCAACAACACCCCTAAGAGACATGTCAACCACTCAGACATCATGCCCCTCGGTCCCACACATGTTTTAAGCCTTTTAACTCAAATTCGATCTCATGTTATAGGCATGATAGTGTCCAACAACCCAAATTCACTCTCAAAGGTCTATGTGCCAGTGACTATGCACTTTTCTCAACAGACTTGTGCCATTGACCCTGACATTTGAGCCACTTTTTCTAGCCTAGAATCATGGCCTCTACCGAGAACTTGCTACAACCTTGATAATATATCAAAGACATTATAAAATGTTGATAAATCAAAAATTAACCTCGCGACTAGGCCTGAGCATCCCCAGTTGGGATTGACATTCTATCAAACACTTGGCATCAATGCAACCTATAGGTCTAGGATACAAGACAAATTATAAATGACTAAAATAACTTATGAAACATAACCATAAGGATCACCTCCTACTCCATTGAACTATTATATCATAAATTAGGTCTTTCATCCATCCATTCAACAATTACAAGTAAATTCATGAAATAACTATGACATGAATGAGTCATAGAGCCATGCTTATAACCAGCATAAAACAATATAAATATCATAGATATGAAAACCATTAAATCCACATATAAATCAGTGCAAAAGTAAGAGAACTTAGCTTTTATTAATTATAGGCAAATCCGACTAGGTTCAGGACTTCCACATACCACCTGACCGTAAACATGGCTGAACCAAATATCTCTTTCAGCCAGTCACCACTGTGCCATATTCCAAGCATGAATGTGGGATCTCATAGAACAATCAATCCATGAAAAACCAAGGGAATCCAGAGGTTAAACCACCTCCATCCTCACCAAACCATGATCACACCAAAACCAGTGATCCGATCACAACCAAACCAAACTTTGAATGCCATCTGGAATCCATCACTATCCTTGAGGAATTTTTTGTATCTTTGTCTCTAAGGCTTTACCGCAATCTAATCCCGGATCACTAGGCGCTAAACTAAGACTATTTTATCAAGCATTACCACAATCCAAACCTAGATCACTAGGCCCTAAACTGAGACTTCTCCCTCGGGCTTTACTGTGTATCCTGCCAAGACCAGTCAAGGGATTCCTAGGCCTTTAGGAATGAAACTTGAGATCACCTCTACCCCAGATTCTGAAATCCATTCGAAAAACCAAATTGCAAAACCGAGATAAACATCCCAACATACCATGGCATTTGGGAAAAGGAAAGAATAGGTTTAAAACCACTTTCACAACCCGATAAAACCATGCCCCCGATAGCAAGAGAACCATACACCAATAGCCAAAGTCATTCATGTCCAAATCAGTTAGGAACTCACACATGTAAAAGGTTACCTGTAAGTATTCTTGCCGACGTTGCTTGATCCTGCTTTCCTTTCCTTGAGCCTTTCTTTCCTTCCTTTCCCTTTACATTATTTTCCTTTCTTACTCCAAAGATAGAGTGCTTCAAGAAAAATCTAAGTGACAATGAGTGAGAGAGAGATAATAATGAGAGAGCTCCAAACATGAACTAACAAAAGTTTAGCCCAAAAGAACTTGCCCCCTAATCCTCAGAAGCCTTTTTTTAATGATGTCAGGCCAGGAGGTAACTCCTCAAATCAAATCATATTATTCATTCAGGTTGTTCATTATTATATACAAGAGGGAGTGATTGTTCAGTTCATCTCCCGGTGACTCTCCATCTTTTCTATTATTTATTTATATTAATTACAGTTGTTCACCCAATCCCTATGATTAGGTGTCAACATTCCCCCCCTAATCTGAAGGGATGTTGGTGAGTCCAAGCATCGTTCTGAATCTTTCAAGCTTTTCTCTTCCAAGCGCTTTGGTGAAGATGTCTGCAATTTTCTCATCAGTGGAACAATGGTGGAGATGGATTGTTTTTGCCTCAACATGATGTCGAATAAGATGATATTTAGTATTGATGTGCTTCGTTTGATCATAGAACTTTGGGTTCTTGGCCAAATTTATTGCCGAGGTATTGTCAATCATGAGTGGAGTCGATTGTACTTGTTTTACCTTCAAATCTTCAAGAATTTTCCTGAGCCACACAATTTCTTTTGTTGCCTCAGTTGTTGCCACATATTCTACCTCTATTGTGGAATCTATAGGAATTGATTGTTTGCGTGATCTCGAGGAGACAACTCCTAATCCAAGACTCATAGCATAACCTGGAGTAGATACCCTAGTTTCTTTGTCTCCATCGAAGTCTAAATTAGAGTATCCAATCAAGCTGAAGTCGCCCACCTGTGTATATTTGATTCCAAAGTCTTGAGTTCCCTTCAAGTACTTTAGAACTCTTTTTGTAGCAGACCAATGTCCCTCACAAGGCTTTTGCATAAACTTGGAGAGGATTCCAACAGCAAACGAAATGTCTGGTCTGGCCGTACTTAGGTAGTTGAGACTTTATACAAGTTGTCTGTACTTTGTTGCATCCTCAAATTCTTTTCCTTCAATGGATGTAAGCTTTAAGTTTTGTTCCATTGGAGATTGCATTCTGTCAAGCCAAACCTGTTCAACAGATTTCCAATGTACTTCTTTTGAGAAAGGAATATGGACTTTAGATGTTGAGTTACTTAAATACCAAGATAGTAATGAACATAGCCCAAATCAGTCATTTCAAACCTTTCCTCAATTCCTTCTTTATGGATGCAATGTAGCTCTCATTATTCCTTGTCATCAAAAGATCATCTACATATAAACAAGCTATACAATTGTTTTTCCAACCTTCTTGACAAACAAAGTTGCATCATCAAGATCATAATGTTTGAAATTGAGTTTCAGAAGATGCTTAGTTAGTTTTTCATACCAGGCTCGCGGTGCTTGTTTGAGGCCATACAAGGATTTCACAAGTTTGTATACTTTATGTTTATGTCCTTTTACAGCAAATCCTTCAGGTTGGGACATAAAAACATTCTCTTTTAGATCTCCATTCAGGAAAACAGTTTTTACATCCATTTGATGGACTTTCCAACCATTCTGAGTTGCTAGGGCAAAGAGTGTCTGGATGGTAGCCCATTTCTTTGTGGGTGAAAAAGTCTCCTCATGATCAACCCCTTCCTTCTGTTCAAAAACTTTTGCCACAATCCTAGCTTTGTGCTTGTCAAGTGAGCCATCAGCTTTATACTTGTTCTTGTAGACCCACTTGTAGCCAATTGGTTTGGTTCCCAATGGAGGATCAACTAGCTTCCAAGTGCCATTATTTATCAAGGCATCATACTCCTTTTGTATCGCTTCTTTCCATTCATCATGAGAAGCAACTTCTTTGAAGGAAGTTGGTTCAAAATCTGTAGACAAATTCAATTCACAATCATAAGAAACATCCATATCAACAGGTGAATTAGAGTCATCTACATCACCTCCATTTTTCCGGTTTGAATTTCTAGTTCCTGTCTTTCCAACCTCATCCGAATGAACACTTTCAAGTGTCTTTGCCAGCCACTTTGGGGGACCTTTCTCAGATGGTCCAGGCTGCTCTGTTGATTGAGTTGGGACTGAATCAAGATTGAGTCTCCCAATTCTGTCAATCACATCACTCAAAGTGTCATCCATTGTTGGAGTTTCATGCGGGGGAGAGAGTGCTTCAGAAGAAGATTCCATAGGTTGATCTAGTATAGGAATCCCCCCTTCAAGATGTGGAATTTGATTATCAAATTCTTGAAATGATTTTGCATTTGCGAATCTATCCAAGTGATCAAGTTGTCGATCAACAACATTGTCAGTTTTGGATGATTCAAGAAAGATTACATATCTATATACAACAAATTTTTTATTGACTTCATCATAGAGACGATATGCTTTGGAGGTGTTTGAATACCCCAGGAAGATACACTTATGACTTCTTGCACCAAGTTTGTTTCTATGTACCTTTGGTATCAAGGCATAACATGTGGAGCCCAAGACCCTGATCTACTTTACCGAAGGAATGTGCCCATACCACATTTCATAAGGATTCTTGATTCTAATAACATTAGATAGACATCTATTCTTTACATATACAACACATAGAACTGCATCAGCCCAAAACATCAATTTTACATTTTTTAAAAACATCATGGAGTGCACCATATTTAATATTGTCCTATTCATTCTTTCAGTTACTCTGTTCTGTTGGGGATTATAAGGCACAGTTATTTGATGTTTGATCCCATGTTGGTGAAGATAGTTTTCAAATTCATTTGAAGTGTATTCTTTTCCATTATCAGTGTGAAGAGAGCCAATTTGAGATTGTGCATCATTTTCAATCGATGTATGAAAGTTCTTGAATGTTTGAAAAGCATCAGATTTGTTCTTCAATAAATAAACCCAACACATTCTGGTGTAGTCATCAATAAATTCCATCATATATTTATTTCCATTTGTAGAAAGAACAGGCATTGGACCACATAAATCTAAATGAATGAGTTCAAGTTTTCTATGTGCTCTTGAATGCGAGTCGTGAAAAGACTATTTGCTTTGCTTTCCTAGAATGCAAGCATCACATTGTTTAAGTTTCCTAGGAATTGTAGGCAAACCAGTAACACCATTTTTCTTCGAGAAGTGGAGGTTGTCATAGTTCAAGTGTCCAAATCTAGCATGCCATAATAAACTTGATGGAAATGTACCTTCTTCATAATGAGAATTGTATGAGAAATTTTGTGCACGAGCAGAGGTACCCTGCAGCTTGAGAAGCCTTTCTTCTTCTATCCCCGTCATGACAAGTGAGTGATCTGATGCTTTTCTCACCTCAAGCTTGCCATCAAACATATGAATGGAGGGTCCTTGTTGGTGGATGTGGACCAGGGACAAAAAGTTTCTCCTGAGCTGTGGGAGATATAGAACATGATGCAGAAGATGTTGGCATTATGATTCAAGTGTTGTCCTTGATGGCAACTCACTCAGAGGATGGTACAGGTGCTCAGAGGTTGGTACAGGTGATGGCAACTTAATCAGAAGACAGATCTCAGTACAGCATGCCAAGGAAGCTCATACACGCCGTTTCGTTAAGCCCAAGTCGCGTGTACACGCTAGTTCGATTCATAAAAAGCGCGTGTATGTGGAAAGGTTCCTTTGGTCCATGGTGGTTAGTCCTTGGAAGTTGTGCCTATGATTTCGGACCATTGTGTCTCGACGGGCGTGTCGATCCCTAGTTTTGAAGTTGATGGTATTGTGTTACTATGGTTTTGGCTCTTGGTATTGAGCTAGGCCTAAGACTATATAAGGAGAAGAAGATCATTAGGCAAAATCATCTTTCGACAAGGCTTGAATATCTAAGAGAGAAAGAGATCTGATATGCAGGTTCTGGGTTGCTTGATCTAAGCCAAGGAGAGATCACATCGGTTGATGGAAGACTAGATCTAAGGATAGATCGGGATCTAATGGTTTGAAATGCACTATCATGATATGGTTGATTATGCGTATTTCTAGATCTGCATATTGTCGCAATGTTACGTTTTGGATCTAACTAATGTCTGGTACAGCTGCAAATTGAGAAAGTTTATTTTTAGATCTGTACGCAGGTTGGCTTCGGTAAAAGAGCGTGTATACGCGGGTTTTGCTCATTGAAGTAGCGTATATCTTTTGAAGCTTGATTTTGGGTTTACAGTGGGGTCTGACTGTTATTGCAGAGTTCTGTAGTCTGCTCTGTGTTCTGGTAACTGGTGATTGACAGGGTTCAGTGGTTCAGTGATTCAAAGTTTGGTTGTTTTATGCTTCAATGATCTGTTGTGGAAATTGAATGATTTGTGGTCTTCAGATTGTAATGTTGTGCTTCAGGAATATCCAAGTCTGAAAATGTATGAAAAGTGATATCTGAAAGAAGGAAGATTGTAGGTCAGCACCTACGTACTAGTATCTTGGCTAGTACAAGAGCAAAGGGGGTTGGAGCTCCCTTCCAAGGAAGTTTGGAGAACGAGAGAAGGTTGTAGCCTTCTGCAGGTTGTAGCCTGCGTACTGGTATAAGGCTGCACCAGTACAAAAGATTGTAAACTGAAGTTTCATATTAAAGAAAGATAGAGACAACTTGCAGCAGGTGGTTTTCACCCACATTGGGTTTCCACCTTATATCTTGGTGTTCATGTGTGTGGCTTTTTATCCGTTCTGTTATACTGCACATGTTTACTGTTAATGTGGTGAATAATGTCCTGATGCACTTAATTGAAGAATAAGCTAACTAAATTGTGAGTTTTCTTCTTATACGCTGTTTTACTTCGTCACAGTAGCGTGTACACGCTGGTTCACTTAACTGAAGTAGCGTATATGTTTCTGAGCATTTGAAAAGTTTGATTAATCTGATAATACTGATTCACCCCCCCTCTCAGTATTATTTTCAACAATTGGTATCAGAGCAGGTCCTTCAGAGAAGCTTGATCGCTTGAAGGAAGATCATTCATCATGAGCAATTACGAGAAAGAAGCATCAATCAGGCCACCGGTTTTTGATGGAACAAATTTCAATTATTGGAAGGTAAGAGTTACTGCATATCTTCAATCTCTTGGTACAGAAGTTTGGGACATTGTAGAAACAGGCTATGCTTTTCCTTCAGCTACTCCTACAGATCCAGCTGAGAAAAAGGCATATGAAACAAATGCAAAAGCAGTCAGTACTCTATTAGGAAGTATATCTCAAACAGAATTCATGAAGGTCATGCACTTCAAATCAGCAAAAGAGATATGGGACAAAATGATCACTAGCTATGAAGGAGATGAACAGGTAAAGCAAGCTAAACTTCAAACTCTCAGGATTCAATATGAGACCCTCAAGATGTATAATGATGAAAGTGTGGCTAATTATTTTCTTCGGGTAGATGAGATTGTTAATTGTATGAAAAATTTGGGTGAAGAAATAAAAGAGACTATAGTAGTTCAAAAGATTCTAAGATCATTATCCCCCAATGAATCTAAAGTATCTGCAATAGAAGAAAAGGAAAATCTCAAAGTTCTCACTATGTCTCAGCTACATGGAATTCTAACTGCTTATGAAATGAGAAAGGGAGGTCCATCAGACAGAAGGGAAGCTGCTTTTAAGGCATCAAGAAAAGAAGATTACTATGAAGCAAGCCATGTTCCAGAAGAAGAGGAAGAAGAATCAAATTTTGTCAGAAATCTTCAAAGGGGTGCTGGAAGGTTCAGAGGTAAGCTACCTTTCAAATGCTTTGCTTGTGGAAGAGTAGGTCATTATGTTGCAAAATGTCCTAACAAGGATAAAGGAAAAGAACCTGCTAGATGGAATAAGAAACAAAGTGCAAATAAGAAAAGCTACTACACCCATGAAGATAGTGATGGCTTATCAAACAGTGATGAAGATGAACAAGGTAATAAATATAAGCTATTAATGGCATTTGAAGATGATGATTATGAGGATGTTGTAGATGTGGATAATCTCTATAATGAAATCACTAGACTCAAGAGATGCATAGAAGAAAAGAGTGTGATCATTGATACTTTGCAATTCCAAATTGATGAAAAGGAAAAACATCTTGAAAAACTAGAAGGTGAAATTGTTGGTCTCAGAAAAGAAATTGAGAAAACAAAAGCTATTAATCTTAAGTTTGTCAAAGGATCTGAAACTTTGGATGAGATTATCAATGTGCAGCGGTCTCCTCTAAACAAGACAGGTTTGGGCTATAATGGAGAAACCTCTCAAGCATCCACCTCAAAGAGTTATCTTGATGCAGCAAGAAGAAATGAGCAGAAGAACAATGAAGATAATCAGGTAAAGCAGGGACGAATTACAAACAGAAACTATCAGGGACAATCCTTCTTAAGGGTGAACAAAAGCTACAACCAACCACAGGTAAAATCTTCTCAGTTTGGCACAAGAATAGATGAAAATAGAAATTACAATCAGTTGGCTGGTAGATTCAATAACCGCAGAAGCTTCTTCAATGGACAATGCTTTTCTTGCCATAACTTTGGTCACAAAGCAGCTCAATGTGTTGCATATAAAACAATCATGACTAGGGAAGCTCAAAAACAAAGAAGTATGACAGGGATTACAAAGAGGACCTATAACAACTTTTCGGTTCTTGAAAATGAAGTTGAATGTTCTATTTGCAATAATTTTGGTCATAAAGAATCTGAATGCAGGAGCAGGTTTCAGGAGAAAAAGGAACAAGCCACGAGCACCAAAAAATGGAGAATAAAAGAACCTCAGACAGAAAGATGTGGGATAGCGTTTTATGCAGAAGGACAGGAAAATCTATGGTACATTGACAGTGGATGTTCGAAACATATGACAGGTGATAAAGAAAAACTTGAATCTTATTCTACTTTAGAAAAGGGAAAGAAAGTTTCTTTTGGAAATGATACTCCTGCAACTATAAAAGGAAAAGGTATTGCTCCTTTGAAAGAAAAGGTCAAGGCTGGAAATGTTTTGTATGTTGATGGATTGAAGCATAATCTTCTAAGTGTCAGTCAGATGTGTGATCAAAAAACCGAGGTTATTTTCAGATCGAATGGATGTCTTGTTCGTGATCTTGATACAGGTAAAACAGTTCTCAAAGGCAAAAGAACTCCAAATAATCTGTACATATTTGAAGAAGGACAACAACAATGCTATCTTAGCAAGGATGAAGAGCACTGGCTATGGCATCGAAGGTTGGGACATCTAAGCTTCTCACAAATAAGAAAAGCATGCAAATATCAGGCAGTTCGCGATCTTCCAGATATCAAAATTCCAGACAACACTATATGCAAATCTTGTCAGTTTGGAAAGCAAACCAGAACTAACTTTCCAGAAAAGGAAGGATCAGCTAGCTTGCCTCTTGAGCTAGTCCATACAGATGTATGTGGTCCATTTAGGAAAAGGACACCTCGAGGAGAAGAATATCTGATATTATTCATTGATGATTTCTCAAGGTTTGTTTGGTTAGGGCTTATGAAGCATTCGAAAAATTCAAATCCTTCAAAGCATTGGCTGAAAATGAATCAGGACACAAAATTAAGTGCCTCAGATCTGACAGAGGTGGGGAGTTCACATCAAATGAATTTTTCGATTTCTGCGATGAACATGGGATAAGAAGAGAATTCTCTACAGCTAGAACTCCTCAGCAAAATGGGGTTGTGGAAAGAATGAACAGAACTATCCAACAAATGGCTCGTGCTATGCTCGATGAATCAGGTACTCCTGCAACCTTCTGGGGTGAAGCTGCACATGCTGCTGTTATCATTCTTAACAAAACAAATGTCCGAGTAAACAGCACTCAAACACCTCATGAGCTTTGGAGTGGTAAAACTCCTTCCGTGAAGCATTTCAAAATCTTTGGGAGCAAATGTTATATTAAGAATACTGATGAGCAACTTGGCAAACTTGAACCTAGAGCAGATGAGGGCATTCTTCTTGGTTATTCTCCACATAGCAAAGCATACAAGTGCTACAATAAAAGACTTGGCAGAATTGTTGACAGTATTGATATAGTGGTTGATGAGAAGGGATATATTCCTAGGCAAGTTCATCATGAAGACATTGAAGAAGATGAAGGTTACTCTCAAAGGCGAAATGATGAAGAAGAAGAACCTCAAGAAGAAGAAGAATCTCAAGAAGAACCAGAGGAGCAGACAAGAATAGAAGAGAAGACTCCATCCAGATATGTCCAAAAGAATCATCCAGAAACTCAGATTGTGGGGCAGAAAGAAGCAGGAGTACAAACAAGAAGGACACTTGCAGAAGCTTCAAGCTACTTGGCTCTACTCTCCTCCATTGAACCACAAAATGTGAAAGAAGCATGCAAAGATGAATGTTGGGTCAAAGCAATGGATGAAGAACTTGAGCAAATCGAAAGGAACAACACTTGGGAATTAGTTCCTAGACCAAAAGATAAGAATGTAATAGGAACAAAATGGGTCTTCAAGAATAAGTTAAATGAAAATGGAGAAGTAATTAGAAACAAGGCCAGACTTGTTTGTAAAGGGTATGCACAGCAAGAAGGAATAGATTTTGAAGAGACCTTTGCTCCTGTGGCAAGACTAGAGGCCATCCGAATGTTCCTTGCTCTCTCAAGCTTTCAAAACTTCAAGGTATTTCAAATGGACGTGAAATCAGCCTTCCTGAATGGAGACTTAGAAGAAGAAGTATATATTGAGCAGCCAGATGGGTTCATTCTTGGAAATGATCCAAACCTTGTATGCAGATTGAAAAAGGCACTCTATGGGCTCAAACAAGCTCCAAGGGCTTGGTACTATCGGTTGGACAAATATCTTCACCAACAAGGCTTTTCAAAAGGATCAGCAGATAGCAATCTCTATATAAAAGTTGAAAATAACAAATTGCTAATTCTTGTTGTTTATGTAGATGATATTATTTTTGGCAGCAATGAAGAGATCATGAGTCAAAACTTTGCCTCGGTTATGCAGAAAGAATTCGAAATGTCACTTCTTGGAGAATTGACATATTTTCTTGGATTGCAAATCCAACAAAATGAAGGAGGTATCTTCTTGTCTCAAACCAAATACCTCAAGCAGATCTTGAAGAAGTATGGCATGGAAGAGTCAAAGCCAGTATGTACACCCATGGTTACAGGATGCAGCCTCAGTGCAAATGATGAATCAGCAGCAGTTCACCAACCCACTTATAGATCCATGATTGGGAGTTTGCTTTATTTGACAGGTACTCGACCAGATATTACACATGCAGTAGGAATGGTTGGAAGATTTCAAGCCAACCCAAAGGAAACTCATCTTCAGGCAGTCAAAAGAATCTTCAAATATCTTCAAGGGACCCAAAACTATGGCTTATGGTATCCTAGAAATACTAATCTCACTCTTCATGCTTACACAGATGCAGATTGGGCTGGAAGTGTGGATGATAGGAAAAGCACAAGTGGAGGTGCTTTCTTCATGGGTTCCAGATTAGTATCTTGGTTCAGCAAGAAACAAAGTTCGATTGCCTTATCTACAGCTGAAGCAGAATATGTGGCTGCAGCATCTTGTTGCACACAACTTCTTTGGATGATGCAGACCTTGCAGGACTTTCAAATCACTTGCACTCCACCTGTCTCTATCTTATGTGATAATACAAGTGCAATCAGCATTTCAAAGAATCCAGTCATGCACTCAAAGACCAAGCACATACCAATCAAGTACCATTTTCTTCGGGAACAAGTGCTTGAGCAGAAGGTCAAGTTGGAGTATGTTCCTTCTAAGGAGCAAGTTGCTGATATTCTCACAAAACCACTGCCCAGGGAAACTTTTGAATATCTCAGACAAAAGCTGGGAGTAGTTGATGCTTCATCCTGTTGTTGAAGTTTGTTTGTTCTACAAAAAGTTGGTATACGCAGGTTACGGAAGGGATATACGCGTATATACGCGGATTCATGCTGGGAAAGTCGCGTGTATTCTGGACGCTTGTTGCAGAAAGAATATCCGCGTACATACGCTGTTTTATACAGGATAAACCGCGTATATGAAGTTCTGAACAGCAAGGGAAAAATCTGAAGTTCTGAACAGCAATGGGAATGTCAGAATTCTTCAGGCACAGTTTCAGGGAGTGCAACAGGCACAGGTTCAGGGGGAGCAGCTTAAAAGTCTCATAAAGCATTGTTGGCATTCAGATGTTTTGGTTGTTGGTTTCAGGAGAAGGAGCTCAGAAAGAAATTCTGGTTGATCAGATGCTGCTGGTGTCTTTCCTAAGTCTTGGTCTAGATCTGTTGTCTCTATGTCATGTATCTCTCTTGTCATATCTCTTTTATGGTGTCAAGGTCATGTAACGGCCTATGTTGGTTTCCCCACTATGCCTGGGATGAATGCTGTAATATAATTGGTTGTTTCTGATATGTCCCCTCTTGGTAGGGAGTATGGATGTATGTATTGAGTCTTTTGGTGATAGGAAGGTCCCTTATGGTGTATAAATCTTGGTTCTTGTTGAAGAACATCTTTTTCAGATCTGGCCTACTGTCAGGGGGAGCACGAGTCAGCACAACCAAGCAGAGGTATCAGCATGTCCTCAGGGGGAGCACAGCCCTTTGCCCTTGATGTCAAAGGGGGAGAGTGACTTGGTGTGGTGGTTGCCATCAAGTCCAAAGGGGGAGATTGTTGGCATTATGATTCAAGTGTTGTCCTTGATGGAAACTCACTCAGAGGATGGTACAGGTGCTCAGAGGTTGGTACAGGTGATGGCAACTTAATCAGAAGACAGATCTCAGTACAGCATGCCAAGGAAGCTCATACACGCCGTTTCGTTAAGCCCAAGTCGCGTGTACACGCTAGTTCGATTCATAAAAAGCGCGTGTATGTGGAAAGGTTCCTTTGGTCCATGGTGGTTAGTCCTTGGAAGTTGTGCCTATGATTTCGGACCATTGTGTCTCGACGGGCGTGTCGATCCCTAGTTTTGAAGTTGATGGTATTGTGTTACTATGGTTTTGGCTCTTGGTATTGAGCTAGGCCTAAGACTATATAAGGAGAAGAAGATCATTAGGCAAAATCATCTTTCGACAAGGCTTGAATATCTAAGAGAGAAAGAGATCTGATATGCAGGTTCTGGGTTGCTTGATCTAAGCCAAGGAGAGATCACATCGGTTGATGGAAGACTAGATCTAAGGATAGATCGGGATCTAATGGTTTGAAATGCACTATCATGATATGGTTGATTATGCGTATTTCTAGATCTGCATATTGTCGCAATGTTACGTTTTGGATCTAACTAATGTCTGGTACAGCTGCAAATTGAGAAAGTTTATTTTTAGATCTGTACGCAGGTTGGCTTCGGTAAAAGAGCGTGTATACGCGGGTTTTGCTCATTGAAGTAGCGTATATCTTTTGAAGCTTGATTTTGGGTTTACAGTGGGGTCTGACTGTTATTGCAGAGTTCTGTAGTCTGCTCTGTGTTCTGGTAACTGGTGATTGACAGGGTTCAGTGGTTCAGTGATTCAAAGTTTGGTTGTTTTATGCTTCAATGATCTGTTGTGGAAATTGAATGATTTGTGGTCTTCAGATTGTAATGTTGTGCTTCAGGAATATCCAAGTCTGAAAATGTATGAAAAGTGATATCTGAAAGAAGGAAGATTGTAGGTCAGCACCTACGTACTAGTATCTTGGCTAGTACAAGAGCAAAGGGGGTTGGAGCTCCCTTCCAAGGAAGTTTGGAGAACGAGAGAAGGTTGTAGCCTTCTGCAGGTTGTAGCCTGCGTACTGGTATAAGGCTGCACCAGTACAAAAGATTGTAAACTGAAGTTTCATATTAAAGAAAGATAGAGACAACTTGCAGCAGGTGGTTTTCACCCACATTGGGTTTCCACCTTATATCTTGGTGTTCATGTGTGTGGCTTTTTATCCGTTCTGTTATACTGCACATGTTTACTGTTAATGTGGTGAATAATGTCCTGATGCACTTAATTGAAGAATAAGCTAACTAAATTGTGAGTTTTCTTCTTATACGCTGTTTTACTTCGTCACAGTAGCGTGTACACGCTGGTTCACTTAACTGAAGTAGCGTATATGTTTCTGAGCATTTGAAAAGTTTGATTAATCTGATAATACTGATTCACCCCCCCTCTCAGTATTATTTTCAACAGAAGAAAGTCTAGAAGACTAGGCAATTTAAGCCTGATTGTGCCAAGCCCTGATGGCTTGAGTTTTGATTGTCTGCAAAGTATACTACTCCATCAAAATTGTCATTAAATTTTTCAAAAAAATCTCTTCTAAAAGTCATGTGGCAAGTTGCTCCCAAATTAAGAAACCAATCATTTTTCCAAGAAGTAAGTGAAGCATTAAATAAGCCTTCATTTACTCCAATATTACATTGTGCCACAACATAGTGAGCATATTCAGGTGCTTTACCTTTGTCTCTGTCATTATTTTTACCTTTGGGTTGGTTTCTTTCTTACTCAATTTTGTCCCAAGGAAACTTGCATGTGGATGCATCATGTGATCCATCTCTTTTGCAGCATATGCAGTAAAAATCTAACTTTTCTCCTTGAGAGTATCTGCCCCCCCTGCCTCTGAAGTTTCTTCCTCTTCCTCTTCGACCACCTCTTTCTCTGGAAGAATCTCAAGCAAGATTATTTTATCTATGAGCAAGGCACACAACCTCTTTAGAAGATTCAAGAGATTTCTTCTTCCAAAAAGCTTTCTCTCTTTCAGCAAATTTTTTCACAAGGGAGTCAAAGGTAATATCTTTGAGGTTTCCATTTGCTTGCAATGACTCAAGATAATTTGAGTAAGTGGGATAAGGTGACTTGAGAAAAACTATTAGAGGAATATCCAATTCAACATTAGTGACTTTGATATCATGCATAATAGATTTTACTTCTGATGTAAGAGAAAGAGGATCATTATTTTGTAATTCAAGGGTGAAGAGTTTAATCATGAGCTGAACAACTTTAAGTGCAGAGTGTGAGTCATAGACTTCCTTCAGTTTTTGTAAGGCTTTGAAAGAATTTGAAAATGGTGAAATATGACGACTCACCTCTTCATTTACTGATGCTGCAATCAATGCATAGGCCTTGCTGTTCTTATTTCCCCAAATGGAAAACTCCTTGTTTGAGGTAGGTTGTTCTATCTCTTTGTCACAATATCCAACACACACTCCTTTCCACAACTCATTGAAAATGAGGGTGTGTTTTATCTTTTGGGACCACTCAGGATATTTCTTCTTGCCAGTGAGAACTACTCCCATAATAGATATGATTGAATGCATCTGTGTACTATGGGAAAAAATACTTCTCCTCTACTCGCAAAAATTTGCACTTGCTGTGTAGACAAAAATGTAAAAAAAAAACATTATTCTGATATGTAAATAACAGAGGTATATATGGGAGCCAAGCAGAGCCGATAGAGCACCGATTTCAACTGGATTACCCTCCCACAAAACAGATTTCTAGCCAAATGAGTTAAAAAGCCGTGATCAAAGGGCTTTTTTGAAGTTGGATCACCTATGGTGGAATTCCACCGAGGCAAGTTCTGAGAGCCTACCTTCTAGAATATTACGCTCTGAAGGCAGTGGAAGAGAACTTTCTCCGTCCAAACCCTTCCACTAATATACAAAGTAAGAAGAGTTGTAGTGAAACTCCTGTTATGATTCCCAGTTCAATGTCTTAGAAAGCCTCTTTCAAAATCAAGAATCCACGCTATAATGCAATTTACATCAGATATACACTTCAGAAAGGGCTAAGATAACAGGAGCTCGGTAACAATATAAAATAATCCCTTGCCGAAAACATTTACCGGATCTTTAAAAATTTAGTAAACTTATAATGAACTTCAAATTTGACGGCATAGAGGGTGTAAGCATATATATATACCAGCCTTATATATATGGAACAACAACGTGGGAGCAGCATTGTGCAAGATATGATAATGAATTCTGATTATTGAAAACACTTACCAAACGCCACAACACCTCCAATTTTTGACCTAGCTCACAGTATTTTAACTCACATGTTCCATCTCTCAGCTCTAAGGCTTCAACGACTTCAACTATTGTTTACAGCTCTGCTCCAAAAAACTTCTATGAGAGTTAAGCATTGAATGCGGATGGTCTGTCCAAATGCAGATATTCGGCAGAGAAAAGAGACAGAGGGCAGGAAACTAACAGGAGTTACAATGCAGAAAAATAAAAATCGAGGTTGGCTTTGATACCATGTCAGGCCACGCGGTAACTCCTCAAATAAAATCATATTATTCATTCAGGTTGTTCATTATTATATACAAGAGGGAGTGATTGTTCAGTGCATCTCCCAGTGACTCTCCATCTTTTCTATTATTTATTTACATTAATTACAATTGTTCACCCAATCCCTATGATTAGGTGTCAACAAATGAGGCCTCTATTTTCTTCATGTTCCATTATTTTCCTTCAATTTCATCCTCACATGCAACATGTGACCTTTCACCTTAATTTTCTCCTAATTTCCTTTATTTTCATAAATAAATGTGCCAAAAATGTCTTTTTGCCTTTTAATACCCTTTCCTTAGCCTTTGCCAATTTTCCTTAGCCAGAACACACATCTAATGATGCCCACTAGGACATCTTTACCAAAAATTCAACTTGGAATACGTTTCCCTTAGCTATGGTATTATTTTTCCTTTATTAACTTTTATTACATGAACTTTTCACTAGGGCTATTATAGAACCCTCCCCCTTGGGAACACCATCCTTAGTGTTAAACCACACCATGACCTCAAAAAAACCACTGAAAAGAAAAATATAGTTCCCGTGGAGCTTTATAACTTAGCTCGATGCAGTATTTACAATGAAAGACCCGATCAAAAGAAAAGCATCATGACAACTTGACAAGATAAAAAACCATAATAACATGATAGCCATACCACTTATTGGAGCTTTATAGCTTACCTCATGGTGGTATTTACTTTTGTATACATATACATACATATACCATAACACTAGGAAAACATATTCCAACCATATACCATCATCAAACCAAAACTTCTTTGCCTCAAATAGCAAACAATGAAGGATACAGGGCCCGCATCTGATCTGCCATCTCCCATGTAGATTCTTCAGGCCCAAAGTGCTTCCATTGCACTTTAACTTTCTCTATGGTTATGTTCATGAGCATGACATGCTTCCGTTGCAATATGCACTGAGGCTCTGGCTAGAACTCTCCTTCTTGCTCCACCTATAATACACACCAATAAATAACATGATCAACATCCTTTATATACTTGTTAAGAAATGAAATATGGAAAACATCATGGAATTTCATTTTTGGAGGCAGTGCAAGTTGATATGCCACTGGTCCAATCCTCTCAAGGATCTTGAAAGGCCCGCAATACCGTGGAGCCAACTTTGCACATGAACCAACCCTCAAAGATATTTTCTTGGGCTTGATGCACAAATATACATGCTCCCCAACCTGAAATTCCTTGAACACCATGTGCTGATCTACATAACTCTTCTATCTATCATGCGTTGCCTTTAGATTCTTCTTTATAACCTAGATTTCTTGCTCCATGCCTACCAACATATCCAGTCAAATAATACCCTGTTCATTGGATCACTCCAGCAGATGGGAGTGTTAGAACTCCCCCCATAAAATGCCTCGAAAGGACTCATCCTCAATGACTCCTCAAAACCATTGTTGTATGTGAACTCAATCAATGGAAGATACTCCTCCCATTTCTTCTGTTGCTGCATCACGTAAATCCTCAACATATCCTCCAAGATCTTGCTCACCCTCTCTGTCCGTCCATCTATCCGTGGATGATAAGTTTTGTTGAAGGCCAACTTGTGCCCAAGAATGCAAATAGCTCCTTCCAAAACTTGTAAGCCTTGTCCGACACAATATTCTTTGGAACACCATGCAGTCTCATTATCTCCCTGATGAACACTTGTGCTACCTCATTGGCTAAATATGTAGTATTTACTAGAATAAAGTGAGCTACCTTGTTGAACCTGTCGACCATGACAACAATAGAATCATGTTACTTTACTGTCCTCGGAATACCTATAATGAAATCCATGGAAATGACCTCCCATTTCCATTCCGGAAATGCTATAGGTTGTAGTAAACCACCTTGATGCTTACATTATACCTTTACCTACTAACAATCTAAACATCCAGCCATGAATTATGCGATTCCTTCTTCATATTTGGCCAATAATAGAACTTCCTAACCATCATCAATGGCTTATGATATCCTAGA
This sequence comes from Pinus tabuliformis, assembly GCA_031772625.1. Lineage (NCBI taxonomy): Eukaryota > Viridiplantae > Streptophyta > Pinopsida > Pinales > Pinaceae > Pinus > Pinus tabuliformis. The sequence goes on along the minus strand of CM062811.1, from coordinate 503,372,884 downwards.
TGACCCGAGTATGGATTGGCATGAAACTCCCTCAATATAAGATTCTTTTTCTCACTGAGACAATAATTTGCATCCTGATCACTTGTACCTATACCTGTACCTATACCTATTCTTTGCTACAACCTGTGCATAATCTCCATGTATTTTTCATCCCATTGTCCTGCCTGCAAGATTCTATCCTGTAACTCTGTCCCATAAGAGCTCATAGTTGCTATATGATTTACCTGTATGTTCCTGTTAAGAGCATCCGCAACCCGATTCTCCTTCCCTTTGATGTACTTGATCTCGAAGTCAAACTCACTAAGGGTAGCCAACCATATATCTTGCCTAGAATTTACATTTTGACTGGTCAAAAAATACCTCAACCCACTGTGATCGATCATCAATGTAAATCTCCCTCCAAGAAGATAGTGTCTCCACATATTCAATGTATGTATAATCGCTGCTAGCTCAAGATCGTGTGTTGGATAGTTTTGTTGATGCTCCTTCAGTTTTTGTGACTCATAACACACTACTTGTCCTTCTTTTATGAGAAATCCACCAACTCCTCTCTTGCAAGCATCTGTACACACTACAAACTCCTTGTCTGAATCCACAATATTTAGCACTAGTGCATGTGTCAACAACTTCTTAAGTTATTCAAAACTAGCCTCACATTATTTTATCCATTCGAACTTCTTACCTTTCCACTGTGATGATGTGATAGGATATGCAATGCGTGAGAAGTTCTTGATGAGCCTCCTGTAGTAACCTGCCAATCCCATAAATGATCTCACCTCATCCACATTATCAGTAGCTTCCCACTCCATGATGGCCCTTTGTTGGCATTATGGCACAGGTTTGGCTCGATGACATAAGTGTTGTCTTTGATGGCAACTCACTCAAAGTGCAGATCACAAGTTCAAGCTATCAAAATAGTAGAAAATGAGATACCCGCAGGTTCCTATTCATAAAGTCGTGGACATACGTAGGTGCGTTGAACAAAAGCTGCGGACATGTATGCAGGTTCTCCGAACAAAAAGTGCGGAAGTAAAGTACACACACTTTCATGCAGAGAAAAGTGCGCATGTGGGAAATCTTATGGTTGGTCCATGGTATTTAGTCCGACATTTTTGATCCTATGGTTTTGGTCCGTGGTTTTGCATCTAAAGTATTGAACCCAGGTTTTGGGTCCCTAGTATTGGATCTCTATGGTTTTGGACCATGGTTTGAGTAAGGCCTAGACTATAAAAAGGAAAGGAGATCATTTGGCTAGGAAACTAATGTGTTGAATATCGTGAGATGAGCAAGATCTGAAATACTAGTGATCAGTTGGTGAGTTATAGCTGGACCTGAATCAAGGAGAAACCTGAGCATTACAAGACGGATCTACTGTTGGGTCGAGATCCCTTTGGCGCATGATCAGATCTGTAAATTTGATAATCTGGGGTATAATTGAAGTCTGATAAATTATCTATACCTGTAGGTTTGACACAGCGCAAGCCCGGATACCCGCAGGCTTAACATAGCGTAGGTGCGGATACTCGTAGGCTCGACACAAGTCAGGTGTAGATACCCGCAGGCTCGACACAGTGCAGGTGCAGATACCCACAGGTTTGACACAGCGGAAGTGCGGATACCCGCAGGTTAAAGAAGTGAATACTGCGGCTGTACGCAGGTTTCTATTGGTGAAGTTGTGGACTTTTTCTTGAAATATTTTTTAGCTGCTTTTGTCTATCACTGCAGTGATCAGGGTTCTGAATTGGTGTCTGGTTACTGGTATTGTGTTCTCAGAAGTTATTGATTCAGTATTTGTATAAGGAAGTTGGTTGATTGCAGATCTATTTGATGTTTGATTGATATTCATGGATCCAGTTTGAAAATTTATGAAACGTGGTCCCTGGAAGAAAAGAGAAGTCTTTTGTAGGTCAGCACCTACGTACTAGTACCTCAGTTAGTACAAGAGCTAAGGGGGTTGTAGCTCCCTTCCAGAAGTGTCTGGAGAACGAGAGAAGGTTGTAGCCTTCTGCAGGTTGAAGCCTGCATACTAGTATAAGACTGCACCAGTACAGAATCATTGTAAAAGGAAGTTTCTAATTGAAAGAAGATAGAGACACATTGCAGCAAGTGGTTTTCACCCACATTGGGTTTCCACCTTATATCTTTTGTTCTTTTGTGTGACTATCTGCTCTACTTTTCTGTTCCTACTTACTGTTATATGATTCTGACACAGATTAATGATCAACATTTGAAGAATAAATTAAATTATAAGTCTGGGAGGTATACGCAAGTTTCATTAGTCAGATCTGCAAATCTTTGTATAAATTGAAAAGAATTAGATAATACTGATTCACCCCCCCTCTCAGTATTATTTTCAACAATTGGTATCAGAGTAGGTCCTTCAGGAAAAGCTTGATCGCTTGAAGGAAGATCTATCATCATGAGCAACTACGAAAAGGAAGCATCTATCAGGCCACCGATTTTTTATGGGAGCAACTTCGTCTATTGGAAGGTAAGAATCACTGCCTATCTTCAATCTCTTGGTACAGAAGTTTGGGATATTGTGGAAATAGGATACACATTTCCATCAGCAACTCCTACAGATGCAGCTGGTAAGAAGCAGTATGAAACAAATGCAAAAGTTGTCAATACGCTATTAGGAAGTCTATCTCAATCAAAATTTGTCAAGGTTATGCAGCTCAAAAGCGCAAAAGACATATGGGACAAGATCATTTTGAGATATGAAGGAGATGAACAGGTAAAACGAGCAAAATTACAAACTCTTAGAATTCAATATGACAGTCTCAGAATGCATAATGATGAAAGTGTGGCTAGCTATTTCCTATGTATAGATGAGATCGTAAATTGTATGAAAAACTTGGGTGAAGAAATAAAAGAAGTTGTTTTGGTTGAAAAGGTTCTAAGATCTTTGTCTCCTAAGTTTGATTCAAAAGTTTCTGCCATAGAAGAGAAGTAGAATCTACAGAGCCTTACCATGTCACAGTTGCACGGAATTCTAACTGCTTACGAAATGAGAAAAGGAGGACCATCAGACAGGAGAGAAGTTGCATTCAAGGCTTCAGGAAAAGGAGATTACTATGAGTCAGGATATATGTCAGAAGAGGAGGAAGAATCAAATTTTGTCAAGCACCTTCAACAAGGAACGGGAAGATTCAGAGGTAAGCTACCTTTCAAATGCTTTGCTTTTGGTAGAGTCAGTCATTATGCTGAAAAATGTCCTCATAAAGATAAACTAGACAAAGGTAAGGAACCTGTTAGATGGAATAGAAAACAAAATGTAAATAAGAAGAGCTATTACACGCATGAAGATAGTGACGGATTGTCAAATAGTGATGGAAATGAACAAGGTAATGATGATAGACTTTTGATGGCTTTTGAAGATGATGGTTTCTTGGATGCTATAAATGAAGAAGGTCTTTATGAAGAAATTTCTAAACTTAAAGTTTGTTTAGAGGAAAAGAAAATGATTATAGATACTCTAACATTCCAACTTGCTGAAAAAGATAAACACAATGAAGAGTTAGAATGTGAAATTGTGGGAATTAGAAAAGAAATTGAGAAAACAAATGCCATTAATCTCAGATTTGCTAAAGGATCTGAAATTCTAGATGAGATTATCAAACTGCAGCGTTCTCCTCTAATCAAGACTAGTCTCGGATATACCGAAGAAGCATCTCAAGCTTAGAAGCAAGTGCAGAAGCCATCCACCTCCAAAAGTTATCTTGATGCAGCAAGGAGAAGTGAACAAGTTGACAATCGACAACAAAAGCATAATGCTGATCACCAGGTAAATCAGAGACAATTTGCTTCAAGAATGATCAAAGATTATCAAGTAAATTGGGGGCAATCTACGTCAAGGATGAACAAAAGCCTCAACCAACCACAGGTAAACCATTCTCATATTGGCTCAAGATTGGATGGAAACTACAATCATATGGTTGGTACATTTGATAATCGCAGGAATTTCTTCAATGGTCAATGTTTCTCTTGCCATAACTTTGGTCATAAAGCTGCTCAATGTGTTGCCTACAAGACCATCATGACTATGGAAGCTCAAAAACAAAGGAGTATGACAGGAATCATGAAAAGAACCTAAAATAACTTCTCTTCTCTTGAAAATGAAATAGAATGTTCTATCTGTAAAAACTACGGTCATGAAGATTCTGAATGCAGAAGCAGGTTTCAGCAAACAACTCAGAAGGAGCAAGCCTAATTGAATTCCAAAACATGGAAAAGGAAAGAAACGCAACCGGAAAGATGTGGGATAGCCCTATATGCGGAAGGACAGGAAAATCAATGGTACATTGATAGTGGGTGCTCAAAACATATGACATGTAATAAAGAAAAACTTCAGTCATATAGTTCCTTAAAAAAGGAAAAGAAGGTCTCATTTGGAAATGACACCCCTGCATTCATAAAAGGTAAAGGCTCTGTTCATTTGAAAGAAAAGGTCAAGGCTGGTAATGTTATGTATGTTGATGGCTTAAAGCATAATCTATTAAGTGTTAGTCAGATTTGTGATCAAGGAACTGAGGTAATATTTCGATCAAATGGATGTATTGTTCGTGAGCTTGATACAGGAAATACATTGATCAGAGGCATAAGAATTGCAAATAACTTATACTTACTCAAGGGAGAACAACAACAATGCTATTTAAGCAAGAATGATGAACACTGGCTATGGCACAGAACACTGGGGCATCTTAGCTTCTCTCATATAAGGAAAGCATGCAAATTTCAGGCAGTTCGTGATCTTCCTGACATCAAAATTCCAGACAATACAATATGCAAATCATGTCAATTTGGTAAGCAAACCAGAACTAATTTTCCTGAGAAGGAAGGCTCAGCTAGCAGGCCACTTGAACTTGTTCACACCGATATATGTGGTCCAACTAGGAAGAGGTCACCTCGAGGAGAAGAGTATTTCATATTGTTCATTGAAAACTTTTCAAGGATATGTTGGATAGGACTCATGAAGTATAAAGATGAAGCTTTCGAAAAGTTCAAGTCATTCAAAGCCTTTGTTGAAAACGAATCAGATCGTAGAATCAAATGCCTCAAATCTGATCGAGGAGGGGAATTTACCTCAGATGAATTTTTTGATTTTTGTGAAGAACATGGAATAAGAAGGGAATTTTCTACTGCAAGGACTCCTCAGCAAAATGGAGTGGTGGAAAGGATGAACAAAACAGTTCAACAAATGGCTCGTGCTATGCTTGATGAGTTTGGAACTCCCGCAACTTTTTGGGGTGAAGCTGCATTTACTGTTGTTACTATTCTTAACAAGACAAAAGTCTGGGTAAACAACACTCAGACTCTTCATGAACTTTGGTATGGTAAGACTCCCACGGTAAAATGCTTCAAAATTTTTGGAAGCAAATGCTACATTAAAAGGACAGATGAAAATCTTGGCAAGTTTGAACCTAGAGCAGATGAAGGCATTTTACTTGGCTACTCCCCCCACAGCAAAGCTTACAAATGTTACAATAAAAGACTTGGTAAAATTATTGAAAGTATTGATGTAGTGGTTGATGAAGAAGGAAACACTTCTAGGCAGGTAAAATCTGAAGATCTTGAAGATGGCAAAGACTATCCGTCAACATCAAATAAAATTCATGACGAAGAAGAAACCCATGAGGCACCAGAAGAATAGATAAGGATAGAATAAAAGACTCCATCCAGATATGTTCAGAAGAATCATCCAGAATCTCAAATTTTGGGGCAGAAAGAGGTAGGTGTACAAACAAGAAGAACCATTTCAAAAGCTTCAAGCTATCTAGCATTGCTCTCCTCCACTGAACTGCAGAATGTAAGAGAGGCTTGCAAAGATGAATGTTGGGTCAAGGCCATGGAAGAAGAACTAGAGCAGATTGAAAAGAATAACACTTGGGAGTTGGTTCCTAGACCAAAAGGAAAGAATGTCATAGGGAAAAAATGGATTTTCAAAAATAAGCTGAATGAAAATGGGGATGTGGTTAGAAACAAGGCAAGACTTGTTTGTAAAGGATATGCACAAGAAGAAGGAATAGACTTTGAAGAAACTTTTTCTCCAGTTGCCAGACTTGAGGCCATAAGAATGTTCCTTGCTCTCTCTAGCTTTCAAAAGTTCAAAGTATTTCAGATGGACGTAAAATCTTCCTTTCTGAATGGAGACTTAAATGAAGAAGTATATATTGAACAACCAGATGGGTTTATTCTTGGAAATGATCCAAAAATTGTATGCAGACTCAAAAAGGCTCTCTATGGCCTTAAACAGGCTCCAAGGGCGTGGTATTATCGGTTGGATAAGTACCTCCATCAACAAGGTTTTATAAAAGGATCAATTGATAGCAATCTATATATAAAAATTGACAATGATAAGTTGTTGATACTGGTTGTGTATGTTGATGATATCATCTTTGGTAGAAATGAAGAAGACATGAGTCAAAATTTTGCCTTGGTGATGCAGGAAGAGTTTGAAATGTCCATGCTTGGTGAGCTCACATATTTTCTTGGTTTACAAGTCCAACAAAACAAAGATGGCATTTTTCTATCACAAAGAAAATATCTCAAGAAGATCTTGAAGAAATATGGGATGAAGGATTTGTAACCAATATGTACCCCTATGGTGATAGGATGCAGCCTCGGCGCAAATGATGAATCAACAGTTGTACATCAACCAACCTATAGATCCATGATTGGTAGTCTGCTCTATCTAACAGGTACCCGACCAGACATTATGCATGCAGTGGGAATAGTTGGAAGGTTTCAGGCAAATCCAAAGGAAACTCATCTAGAAGCAGTTAAGAGAATATTCAAGTATCTTCAAGGAACTCAAAACTATGGTTTATGGTATCCTAGAGGTACAAATCTCACACTTCATGCATACACTGATGCGGATTGGGCAGGGAGCGTGGATGACAGGAAAAGCACTAGTGGTGGTGCATTCTTCATGGTTCCTAGATTAGTATCTTGGTTCAGAAAGAAATAAAGCTCCATTGCATTATCTACAGCTGAGGCAGAATATGTAGCTGTTGCATCTTGCTGCACACAACTCCTTTGGATGATGCAAACATTGCAAGATCTTCAAATCACTTGTACTCCACCTATCTCCATCTTCTGTGACAATGTTACAGGGAAAAGTGTCTACTCAGAACTGCTTATCCCACTAAGGTGTGATAGCTGCCTTAGAAACAAACAAAATAAAGCTACTTTCGTTTTTCCTTTATGAAGTATAGATAGAGAAGAACAAAGAAGACCAACCTCTGTCTTGCGTTAATCTCCTGGTTCGATTCCTCTCTTTCTTGATAGTCTTTCGCTACTTGTTCCCTTACACGCCCAGCTTCACAGAGTACCTGTAAGATCACAGTAGCATAGCACTATACAATAACATGGATCTATAATCATAAACAATCTAGGATCAAATGTAAATTGACCATACAAATGCAGCAAACATAAATGACACAAGAGTATAGAGGAAAACTTGAATAGCTTTTATTGATAAACAAGAAAGAGCCAAGGGGAGTTACAACCAGTTGTTCTGACCCAGCATCATCCTCTCAGCAAGGAAACCCCTCTTCACCTCATACAAAGCTTAGATCACCCAACAATCTGATGTTTGTCTCAAGAAACCAACAGCAATTCCTTACAATATGCAAAATTCCAGCCTCTGGATCTCTGGGATGAGGGATCCATATATAGTTATCTGTCTGGGAGATGAGTCAGCTTGTGATTTGATTAGTGTCTTCCCTCTGATAGTTCGTGCTTCCACTTGGAGATTGATGATCTCTTACTCATCCTTGGTCGAATTCAGAGAGGCAAGTGTCACAGGAGAAGTTTCTGGAAGCTTCCATTGCCTCTCCACCTCGCGGAATGACACTGTCATTTGTCACTTCTCGCCCATCGCACCCCATAGAAGGGCTTTTGAAATGCAACACACCCACACAGTGTGTTTAGGTGAGATGCAACGCACTTTGCCTATGGAGTAACTGAAATGATCCTGTTTTGACCAATTCTGAGTAGTTTTTCATGGAGAACTTCTGGGAGAAGTTGTAATCAGTTGACCTTGTTCCTTTAGGGGTTAGAACAACACTTTTAGGGACTTAGGAGCCCTTGATTTATGGACATTTCATGCTTGGGGTTGCAGTGCCCAAAAATGCCTATAACAGTTGCCCCCTAAAGCATGAGGTCATTAATCTTTTGATGTCAAGTGAAATGCTTTATTATGAGGATCCGAAGTTCTTTCAAGCTGGGAGGAGACCTGTAATAAGATACAATACAATACATTATCTTCATAATATTTTCATGATCTGGCTGAGGCGGGCATTCCCATGCTCAGCTTTATAAATTCATTTTCATGTACATAGGACAGACAATCGTCTGAGTGTAAACTGATGATTCTGGTAGAGCCATCATCCCTTTGATTGGATGATTATATGTGTAGCAATGATGTACATTAGATGTCTTTATTTACCTGAATATATATCACAACCCGGATGGGTGAAACTAGATCCGGGGTCTTCAATCTCGTTTGATCTTCACTCGAAGTACAAGTCGATCCATGTGAGAGATGTTGTGGAGTCGAACATGGAAAGACATCGTCTGATTACCAGCCAATAATGTAAGTTGTTAACAGGCGCGAGAGGAATCACCGATAATGATAATGACCCTCAAGGTACTGCAGTACAATTCACGTGGTGTGAATAAACGACTTGGCGTCGAACACCACGCAAAATCTTTCGATCAAAGGTCATTGATGTAAACCTGTCGCCGGAAGTGAGAAACTTGCCATTGAGGCATGCAAGCTTCAAAGTACTGAACGGGGTGTTCCTAGATCGACTTCTTGGATAATGAGCTGATGTTGACAAGAAGCGATCCGTCACAGGAGGGCCTTAATGAATCCCACACCAATGACATGGAACAGAGCAAATGATTTTAATGGAGGTGAAAACGATCTGGTGATATAAGTTTCAGGGTGGCGGTCATGAAAGAATGGAGTGTAAATGTATTGTAGCAGGTGAGACACTGGTGAATTCTCTGAATGACTTCTCTTGAACATATCGGCGACATTGACATGATGGATTGGTAGCATTAACCCCAAATGTGGATGGTGTGATGGGACCATGGGATGTGACCGGTGAATGAAACAACCCAACCCGACTTGGATGCGAAGTGAAAGTGTTATGTTCAAGAGTGACTTTCTACCAACAAAGTTTCTTCAAGTTTTCTTCCCAATTTTTCCCCAGTCATTGCTGACCAGTACCTCTTTATTTTTGTCAAGCTTGAGGAGGATAACATATTCTTGTTCTATAATTTTCCCTTCGGGAAAACCCATCGCTATGTTTTAACGAGCCTAGCGATAGTGAAACTCGTTCTCGTCTATAGACAAGTTTTTTGCTATTTAAATTTTAACGAGTTTAAAGACAAAGATAACTCGGTCCTTTTCAATTTTAGAGAGTCTGAAAAGGAACGTAAAGGAAACTCCAAAATTCCTTTTTCGTCATCTAATCCCTTAAGTCTGAAAAGTATAAAACAATACAGAAGGGATGAATTTTTGATACTTTTAACGAGCCGAACAAAACAAGCACTCAATATTTTTGTGTAATAATCCCTCAGGTCCAAAAATATTAAAATTTAGAGGAGGGGTAGCACTTCTGGTCTCTTTAATGAGCTGGAGAGGCCAATGGCTCGGAAATATTTTCATATTTTACACTTCAGTTGAAAAGAGATTAAAGGAGACTCATCTTTTGAGGAACGAGTGATAAAAATGGGTAGCAGCTGATTCCAGGTAAGGTTTGGAATTTTCCAATCACGGCAGTGTTACAAGGATGGCTAGTGAGATCACTCTTCGCAGCTGTTCCTCAAAAGGGGTAAACAATCAAATGGAGGTGAATGATCGGCCAATACAGAGTGGAGGTGATGATGAGAACACGACCAAGGCTTTTAAAGGCTGAAATACTACATTCACGATGGTTATTTACCGGGAAATTGGTTCATTTTTTTTCTATTGAGCTTAAACACTGGGGGGAAACATTTGCTCATGACTTATGTTTATTTTTTAACGAGCTTGAACTATGTCCTAAAACTACTCGATTAATCTAGTCGTATAATAAGAATGTCTCATATATAAAAACGACAACTTTTAGAGTTTTGCCCCACATCCTTTCTTTATGCAAGTTAGGAAACGACCAATCCTACCAGTTTAAAGGGTTAGAGGACCTACAAATTTAAAAAAAAAATAGTCGCTCTTCGCTTGCACGCCAAAAGGTTTGCATGCCTCCAGGTATAAAACAGAATTTCAAGGTTACCCCTTCTTCCTTCCATTAAAACATTTGTTTTACCGAGAGAGGTCTACCTCTTACAGGTTACCAAAGATTGTTCTATTCACGGCGTAAACAAAACACTTCTTCGGCGATGTTTATCGAAATAAACAAAGGTGAGTGGCAATGCCTGCCAACTCACATAACTTTGACAAGAGAATCTTATTCCAGAATAACCCCCTCTTCCAATCACGGACGGGAGTACAGACTAGTCATATTCTCTCGCGGAAACCTACCCTATACCTGAAGTTTTCCTGCTGAAGCAGACCAGGGTGCATGCCCCCTGGGTTTCAGTCATGTCCTCCGAATCACTCGCGCTCATCAGGCGGACGAACTGGAGATTGATGAGACATTCCTTGTGTGAAAAGACCATTCAGGGATGGCATATGACTATTTGCTCTGTGTGATCCAGGAAATGAAATCTGGTCTACGAGCTTGACCACTCTTCCTTCGTGCGGAAAACACATTACTCTAAAGAGTGAGGAGACAATCGCTCCCATGCAATAAATATAGTATCGTCCAAGGAGTAGATTATAATCCAGAGGTCCTTGAACTACCATTACATTCATTTGAATGGTTTTCCCCCTCAATGTTATGGGCACATTGGGAAGGATCCCTAACGGTCGACTCGTTCCTTTGTCAAAGCCTATTAGATTTCTCATCTCAGGCAAAAGCGATGGCGAACCAAGCGCTTTCCAAGCAGTCGAGGAAAGGATACTCAAAGAAGCCCCTTCACCTATGATGGTACCGGCCATAACCATTCCATATACTTGAACAATGATTCGGAATGGTACACTAGCCGATAAGTGGGGTTTGCCTAGTTGGTTCTAGTCGAAGGAGACAACCAGGTTGCTTGGAGGTGGGACCGAATAGACAGCCGAGTATGACTCTGATGAACTTCCTTCCTGCGGTAAAGGAACGGGTAAATTTCCCCCATGTTCATTGGAGTCTGTGCTTACGAAAAGAATTTGGACAGTGTCATCCTTGTTCTCTTCGGTGACTATATCATCTGAAGATGGAACCTCTGAAGGCAAGACCGGGTCAACTGCCACCTCGACCTTTTGACTTTTGTCTGGTATGGGTTTAGATGGTTTGTCTTCAATGATAGATGCTTCGGCTGACCGCCTAAGCGGATCAGCCAGCTTTTCAACTAGTGACAGACTCGGCAAGAGTTTTTTATATCTAGGAGGAAGTCGTAACGGTGAGACCGGACGATCGTCCAAAACTCTTTTAGCCTCGTCTAAGAAGGGACAATGGTGGATGGCATGGTTGCCTTCGCACAGTTTACAAGGAAATCTATATTTTCCTTTCCGTCCTGGGGCTTCACTTTCACTAGTCGACGGTGTGTTTTCAACATGATCATCAGAGGTTGACGACACCAAGTTGTGCAAACGAGGAGACCAGTCCCTTAAGATCCGAGGGATGCAAGGAAAATATCTATGATAGTGGTCTCCTTTGCAAATGACACATGGCGATTTAGGCCTGGTCGGTGCAGTGTGTGGATTTTTGCTAGACGATGCTTGGTTGCCCCCTTTCACTTTTGGCTCCTTCTTCTTCTTCTCTTTCTTCTTCTTTTCCTTCTTCTTCTCAGGTACTCGATTTTTGGCTTTACCAACCCCATCAAGCGAAGAAGAAGGAGGAGAGGAAGAATTGGAAGAAGTAGAAGGTTGGTGGGTAACTCTAGACTCGTCTAATTGCTTACTCGATTGTTCAGGAATTGCGGTGTTCTAAACGACAGAGGTTGAGAAGAGCAATACGGGCAAGCCGATTGTCAATCCTGGAAGTGACAATGTGGCCATATGGGGTGCACCAACATCTCCCCAAGAGGAGAAGGGACTAGGATTTCCTCCAAGGGGAATTCCTTGGTTGGTGGGTTCCATTTTCTCAACCTAAGATCAACGTAGGAAAAGGTGATGATTATTCTATTTAAAATAAATTTTAGATGCTTTGACAAAACTTGTTTTTTCAATTTTTAAGAGTCGAGAAAAAACAAAAGATGACTCTAGTCGCCTTCGATTTTTAATGAGCCTGAAGTGAGAAGTGCTCAGATGGACCTTTTTCGTTAAGGAGTCTGAAAAGGAACGAAAGGGACTGCTCTAGAAATCTAGGTAGAGGGATTACCAAACCAATCACAAAACTACAGAAACTTTTTACGGTACGACAGTCAATCTTCCCAAATGCTATGTTCAGTGCATTGCGATCGTAGGGCGGCAGACACGGCTTCCTATGGATAAAGGATTAAGCCTAATGCGGTCTCCCAAAATATACTCGACGGTACGTGGGAGCACAAGTCCGTACTGGCACTTATCGTCTCAAAGTGGAGGAATCACATAACCATCAGTGAGAACAATAGTTACCAGGCTTTACGACGCCGAAGTACGTCTCTAGCCTAGACTTCTAAATGTTGTGCGTTAGGTTCCAAAGCGTTGTTAGATTCATTGAATTTATTTTATAGTTGATCTAGTTTATGAAGTTTGCCTTTCAGGTTCACCGTGAGATGTAGTATAATTCCTAAAATGCAATCTAAGATGATAAACAATATTTTTATCTTCTTTGTGCAATGAAAATACTAGCCACTAAGGAAAGAAAGACAGAATTCTTTCACAAAGAGCAAAGAGCACACTCTAAATGCACTTTCCTAAATCAAACCAATCAGACTATCTAAATGCAAATGCACATGCATGTATTTGTTTTCGACTTTCTTAGTATGTAAATGATAAAAAGAAAGTTGATGCACAATTCTGAATTACTTTTCAAGCGACAGTTATCAACAAGTTTCTTTTCGAAATCAAAAATGGAGACAATCACAACACCTTACGATTTGGAAATGAATACTTGTTTTCGACACTAGAAAAATTACAAATTCACACCAAAAACAATAGTAACAGGATAATCGACTATCTACAGCAATCAAACTTTTTCCTATGCCTAAAAACGACACTTGCGACACTTTCAAATCAAAGGACGACAGTGCGATTATGTTACTTTTTGCAAAGGAGAACTGAAAATGACTCAACAAACACACAAAAACATTTACAGTTCGTTTGTACAAAGGAGGCAGAATAACAGCAAGGAAAAGGGGTTTCAAACAGAGATATACTGATCAGGCAGCAAAATTCATGAATAGAACTGGAAATACTGAATCACAGAAACCAAAACTAAACAATGCCTAGTCTGATCAGTGCACCTGTAACACAGGGAATTTGAAATGCAGCGCACCTACTACACTCGGGAAGTGTGCTGAATTTCAGATTCTCAGAACAGTACCTGCGCTGGGCTAGAGACGAGACTTTGCTTGGGTTCCGGGTCATAGTTTGCAGTTCAGTTCATGGGTTTTGGCCGAGCAAATGGTAATCAGTAATGCAACAATCAGGGGTAGATCTAAGGAGGATCTAAGAGCTACCACAAGGGGAAATTAGAGAGTTTGTGAATCAGTTGTTTAAATCATAAAATTAGATCCCAGAGATTAACTGAAGCGAC